>JAEAOA010002353.1:6150201-6750201 GCA_016746295.1 Potamilus streckersoni | reverse complement strand
TGCTACTAATTTTTTACATTTTACAGCTATCATATATTCATTTGTAGTAAATTCAAAGCTGTTTTTTTAATTGTATGCATGTTCTGTTCTACTAAATAACCCTTTGAATAAGACAATATGCAGGCAATATTTCTTTTCATTTAATACTATTGGAAACAGAAATCTTGAATTTGGTAAATGCATTCCAAATGAACAAAATTTTTAAACAAAAAATACCTCTGTCAGGGTCTGTAAAAAAATTTATCCAAAACTAGAATGACACAAGACTATTAAAATCTGAATGACATAAGACTATTTAACAAGTCTATTTGACAAGCCTGATCAAAATCTGAAAAATATAAGACTATTTAACAAGTCTGATAAAAACTTAAATGTTATAAGACTATTTAACAGGTCTGACTATTTAACAAGCCTGATAAAAACTTGAATGACTTAACAAGCCTGATTACAATCTGAATGACATAGATTATTTAACAAGCCTGATTAAAATCTAAATGACATAAGACTATTTAATAAGTCTGATCAAAATCTGAATAACATAAGACTATAAAAGAAACCTGATGAAAATCCAATCAAATATATAGAATTGATAGACTGATCTCCACCAACCAGGTGCAAGACTGTCTCATTTTTATGCATGTATTTCACCACTGATTGTATTCATCTAAGACCATAAAGAAAGGCCCATTAAGTCTAATCAAAATATCATAAATGCACTCTCCAGTGCTAACTATTTCAGACCATCCATTGAAAGATAACCTCACTATTATGCAACTCCTCAAACGTCTTGATGATAGTAACCTATCTACCAATTTGAACTAAAATGGGGTCAGAAATAAAAACTCAATGCAAAATCACTTCATTAGAATATAAGGCTCTTGCTCACAATCAACCTTACAGCACATCTAGAAAACATAGGCCTATTTACTAAGTTTTTTTTTAAAAGTGGATCAAAAGTGCAGTCTGCAGTAATAAGCTCAGAAACTCAGAAACACGATCACTTCATCACAAGGATCTTGCTCTTTAAGAAAACTGGTCATATCTTATATGATACATGGTTATAATCCCGGTTTGGTCAAACATGGACTAACAACACTTGTCCAGAGTGGTAACAAGCTCAGGTACTCTCACTATCCAACTTGTCTAAAAACTTCATAACACAAGTCTATATTCTACGTCTGATCAAAATCAGATCTGAAATACCTCAGACTGATTCTGCCAATCCCAGATCATGGCAGCATCTTTGAGAATGACATAAGCAATTTTCATATAAACAGAATATTTGTCCAATGACTATATTTGTCATCCTTCAGCTTTTTTTTAAAAAAAAAATGCAGCCAATTATCTGAAATTTTTTAATATACTGTGCTGTTTAAACTTTTAGGTTGATTGTCTCCCTTACTATTAACATCATTACATTTGCTGGACAGTACCAGATGATGCTACAACATGAAAAGCAAAGCTTCATCATATGTGTATTGCATGAACATCACATATTATAGCATATTTGGTGCTGCCTGACCTGCTACACTGAGTCAGGTTAAGAAAATCTGAATTCGGACCAAACCTGGATAAGCCAATATCTGATTGGACCAATATTCTTGTATCTTTTTTGTACTGTTTCAATTGTGCAAGTCCATAATTTATGGGCTGTTTCAGACAGAGTAAAACTTATAAGAGTTCATTTGTCTGCAAAGGATGGTTCTGAGATTTGAAGACCAGCAAAATCTGCTAACAGCTGAACTTGGGAGTTCTTGGGAATTCAAGACCAACTCTTTATCAGAGAGATCTTGATAATATTAGTCCATACTGGGATCCAAATCAGATTAGAATATGTGGTAACAAGCAACTGTTGATGAATGGATGACAGACAACTAATGCAAGACCATATAACGAAAATCTGACTATGCGCACCTAATTGGTTGTTACTTTTTTGATAGACACACATGAAACAACATTTTTGGTCAACCAATCCAAAAGGACTTTACTTTTCACAACTAATTTTGGACTGTTTCAGAGTGAAACTCAATCTCAAACCAAAGCTCAAGTTTAACGGTGTCTACACTGAATAGTTTCATATGCATATTCCATATCTTATCTCTGTCATATATTTAAAATAAGATAATTTGGTATTTTAATAAATTTATTACATCGGTAGTATATGAGATTATACTATTAATATTCTATCATGTTTTAAAATTTACATGAAGAAAAAGTTTACCTGTTCTGCAGGAGGTTCTGATGTGAAATGTTCTGTTTCTTCGTGCTTATCTCCCTTGGGTGGCTCATCTTGTTCAGAGGGTTTATAGAAATCTTTGATGTTGGGCCATACCTTCTCAAGGAAGTGATCAAAATCTGCCTGATCTACATCTTCTAAGTGCTCCTATATGCATATTCAAATGAATGGAAAGATTAGAATAACAATATATGCCTTACCACTGTCATGGTCATGATAACACCATGCCTCAATACCTAATGGAATGTCCCATTAAGCAACTTCCCTGTAATCATGCATTTTTATGTTTACATTCATTTTCTCCATATGAAGATGTTTGTTTGCATCTCAGAAAAAGAAAAGTGTCATCAAAAGTTTGAGAGGACAATCAGAAGTACACCAAATCCACACTAAAATTATACTGGACACAATTTACAGTTTGTTTTTTATGTGTTTCAATAAAAAGCAGGTACAGAAAATACATGATTCTCATTAAATATGGTACTGGTGAAGTGAATGCAAAAAAACATTTGATAAATGATCCAAACCATTTAACAAAAACTTTAGAAAAATAGTTTTAAAAAATGAAGCAATGCATATTGATGATACTAAATCTTACCCTTGCCTCCTCATGGGAAACATCACCATTAGAATCAATGTCAAACTCTGGGCGTGCAGCCATTTCTGGCAAGTCAACCCTAAAACACATAATGGCAAGGGGAAGATCTGTAATATGATGTTGTTAACCTTTAACTTTCAGTCAATATAAACCCTTTAGTAGAAAGATAAAAAAACCACTGTTCCCTTTTCAAGTTAAATCAGTCAACCAAGCACTGAAAATAATATATGATTAACATATAGTTTTAATACCAGGGATCTTGGAAATGCTCAATTATGCATATCTGGACACAGATTTTTTTATTTGGGATGCATAAAGTTGCCGACACAGGAGTCCTCCATACGCACGTTTCTTTTGCAAAGATGTAAGTTTTGTGTCAGAATAAATATTTCTAATCACTATGAAAACCGAAGCAATGCTTTTATTTTAGTTTGTTGCTGACGTCTTTGATCAAAGGTTGTGGGCTTGCTTTGATGAAGGTGCATGTGTCTTTGAAGGCACCGCACTGCTAAAGGCTCTTTTGAACAACAAAACAAACACCCTTTTGTTATTGCTTCGGCAATATCAAATAAATGTAAAACATTGAGACAAATTTGTAATAAAAGCATTCCTGAGTATATATCGTTGCTTCAGATGTAATCAGTGTTCAATGAAGTTGCAGCAAAACTATTTTTTTGTTGGGGTTTTTTTTGCAGTTTTCTGGTCGACTGTAGTCATTTCACATTCCCGCCCTCGGAGTTGGTCAATTGTAGCTTGTCAGTTGCATGGCTATTTTGATTATATTACAGGATATATTACCAAGACCAGATGTCAGGATTATGATAAAACAGTACACTGTTATAGTGGTTTGTCAACATGAAACAAGGATGTGTTTATATAACAATAGATTCCAGTGCATTTTTATACCAAAGTTTGTAGTTTCCTGTCATGTTGCCTTTGAATTTCTCCACTCCAAACCCAATATTGTATATACAATTTTCAATGGCCAAAAATTATCGGCAGATGGCATATTTTGTCAATAATAAGGAAAACAAAATCGCAATTTGCGACATTGGTGAAGCCCAGAGCAATCACTATTA
This sequence comes from Potamilus streckersoni, assembly GCA_016746295.1. Taxonomy (NCBI): domain Eukaryota; kingdom Metazoa; phylum Mollusca; class Bivalvia; order Unionida; family Unionidae; genus Potamilus; species Potamilus streckersoni. The sequence continues at coordinate 6,746,288 of JAEAOA010002353.1, read as the reverse complement.
ATTTCATTTCTGATTGTAGCCGTATAAATATTGCAAACTTAATATTAAGAGACCAGACAAAATGCCATTTGCAAGTTTAGACAAGTATTTTGGAGTTAAACATTTTTTTTGCAAATTGCTGTCAGGTGGTTGACTGCAGTCATTTCATGTTTCTGCCCTCAGAGGTGGTTGATTGTAGCTAGTCAGTTGCATGGCTAGTTTATTTTTATTACAACATACAGTATCAAGACCAGATTATCAGCATAAGCAGATTGTGACATAACAATTAACTGTTAGGGTGGTTTGTCAATATTAAATAAGAGTTTGTTTATGTAACAATTTATTCCAGTGCAATTTTACATCCAAGTTTGAGGCTTCCTGTCATGGTGCCTTAGAATGTCACCACTCCAAACTCAAGACTGTATATAGTTTTTATCAGCCAAAAATGTTGTAGCCAAAAATACAGCTAGATGGTATATTTTGTCATCAATATGTAAAACACAATTGCAATTTTCAACATGGGGGAAGCCAGCGCAACCACCATTATTGATTTCATTTCCGGTTAAATATTGCCTGCAAACTTAAAATCAAGAGACTTGGACAAAATGCCATTTGCAAATTTATGCAAGTGTTTTGTTGTTAAACGGAAAATTGATGATTTCAATTAGATTCAGAACTTTGTTAAAGGTGATATAACTGATAGTTCGGATGCAACAGTAGCCAAGTGTAAGAAAGTACATGATTTCTGGCTTAGTGGGGACTGCAACCTTTGCAGGTGGGACTGCAAATTTTGCTGGTGGGACTCCTATTTTTACCACATTAGGAGTCCTGGACTCCTAGTTTTAAAATCCTAATGAAACCTCTGAATACAAAGGCATTCTACCTCCCAAATGTGATTTTGACATCCTTTTTGTCCCTTTCAGTAGCCTTAGGCAAGGTCATAATTACCAATATAAACATTCTCTAACTGCTCTAAAATCAAGGACTCCTAAAAACAACTTTGCATTTCTCTTCCGTTCCAATATTTTCTTCTTTGAAGATATTGTGGTTTCTTTATAAATTCAAGTACTATTCTTTCTCCAGCTACGATATCTTTATTCTTTTATTTCACAGTTTCAATATATCTGTTCCAGGGCTTACAGAACTGGGGATAAGTTTAAAACCATAGAAATTTCTAGTGCTTGGTTGGCATTTGGTAAACTTGTGGTGAAGAAAATAAAACATAAAGGATGAAATGAATTGCCACATTCATAAAAGGCTAAGACCAACTGTTCAAAACCACATTCATGTGGGTTTTTTTCTACTGAAATTTTGCTATTAAAATTATTTTGGCAATTTTCTAATGAAATATTGTTACACGAAAATTAATCTATTTTAACAACATACATCAACTATTCACTTTTATCTACAAACATCAACTTGAAATAAAAACATTTGACCTATTATAATTTATATTTTGTGTGTTCGTTTTTCTAGCCAGAGCAAAATAAAAGGCAAAATGGCCATTTTCTGATGGAAGTACATGCATCCATCAGCATAACACACAGCATGACTGTCTATACATATAAAAACATACTGTAACTGCTTTCATTAAAGTTTCTTTGCAAAGCACTGATATGAAGCTGGCAATTCAAGGCATCTATTCACAAAACCAATTTATGAAAGACCTCATTAATGATCTACCTTAACTTCTTGTTCTGTAGCAGTCCCATCTTGGTCTTTATCAAATGCAGAATGCTGAATTGCCTCGGCAATGGTAACACTGTCAAGTTGTAGGTATCCAGTGTTAACATAATCACTTTCCAAAATATCACTACAATCAAGTTTTATTTTCCACCATTTATTTATCAAGCTACTGTTTATAATCAACACTAACCACTGGATAATTAACCAACAACTGTTGATCTTTCAATCTGTAAAGCTAATTCTTTAAATTTTGTGACCAACAAAACTAAACTGAAACTAAAATATGCCAGATTAATCATCTGCAATTTAAATAATCTCTAAAGATATCAAAGAATTAAAATTGATGTTGAGATTATAAATTTAATGAGCACATAAAAATAATAAAAAAATCAGAATATAAGTTTGAAAAAAAAAACATTTTAATTTACCAAACACAACTACAATGATGTACTGGAAATTTACTATAATAAACAATATACAATTTTATGTCCCATGAATAATCCATCATACAATTAAAAAAATGACTGAAATTGAAATCTGATATCTCATTATAAAGAACTTTAATACACTTCATTTTCTCTTTAAATGATGGGACATGGAACCATTACATTGGTTAAATGTAAGATCTGAACTTCATATTTTATATGATTCAGTCAGTTGAGAAGCTTGAAAATTGATTAAACATTGCATAAACTACTGCAGTGAAGCAAACTTTCATGCATTATGTGTAAATGATTTTCTGGTTTCATTACTTCATGAATCCAGTAAAATCTGAAGTTAAATTTTTGCAATTATGAACAGTTATAACATAACAACTTTCAAGATATAAGTAACAAAACAATATTTAAACCATTGTTTAAAAATGCCAAAATATACAAGAATGGTGTATGAATGCACAAGCAGTTACTTTCAAATATTAGGAATGATTAACTTCATTTTTCTGCAACACATGATGCAATTTTAACCAATCAAAATGCTCTTTACAAAGGCTTATTAAGAACAAGTACCTAATTTCTACTACTGTGACTTATTCCTTTTATTTGATTTTAGTACCTGACAATCCAGCACAATTTATTTCATATTAATCAATATCCTATTTCTGTGTTTTTCTTTATATGTACAATGAAGACACAACCTTATTGAAACATACCTCACTTTACTGCATTACTCATTATAAGGTGACCTCACTTATGTCCAACTTTTATAGATCCCATGAAAAGCATTTGAAAAAGGAATAAATGGGTGTGTAAAGAACCCTCAACATACCTCATTATACCTCATGCCTCACAACATGGTAATCTAACCTATAATATAGGACACTTTCATGGATTCCATGATGAGCATTAGAAAAAGGAACTAATATGTGTGTAATAGACACTACACACACAACTCACTATACCTATTGGACTCTGCACGTATCTCACTATACACAATGGATAACTACATGGTAATCTCACTTGAATGGATCAAATGACAAGCAATTACACAGGAAATATATAAATTGTTTAGATGAAAACTACTTTGATGATTAATGTTTACTGTACAGTCCTGACTTAAAATGGGTAGCTTCATAGATACAGACAGGTACATTTCTCACCAAAATGTTTCTTCATAGCGAAATTCTGGTTTAAAATAAATACAAATGTATCTTCTGCATCAAGTTTCTTGTAATAAAAATTTGAAGCATGTTTGATACAAGCCCTATACATGTATGTCAGCATCTAGTGACATGACAGAAGCCAGGAGAGTTTAGCAGAACTCTACACACTCTACACATCTATGATTTTAAATTTAATCCACCATACCAATCTAAATGTGGGCTTGTGGTTTCCCATCCAAGGTTATCCTGTTTCTTTCAACTGAAATGTTCTCTCATGCAAACATATGAACCAATGAGATTGTTTTGTAACATTTGGAAGCACTGTACACACTGGATCATACAATAAAAATCATACTCAAAATCCAAGATTTTACATTAACCCATTCTATCCTGAAAAGCAATTCTAAATACACTGTGGTAAAACGGAGCATCACACAGCAGCAGCAGAAGAAATTGTGATGACCTTCACCATGTTTACAAAAAATGTTGTAACATTGTTATTTATTTTTTAAAGTATATAAAACTATGCATCTCTAAAAAGGTAATAAAATTGGCAACACAGTGATATGTTTTGTTAAAATTTGCTGATGTACAAGCTCACAACTGTATTTTGAAATAGAGCTTAAAAAAAAATAAAAATTAAAAAAAAATTACCATGCACTTCAGTGAATCTTTTCTCCATGAAGATGAATGAAATGCTCTAGTAAAGGAATAAAATAAAGATAAATCTGTTTCTGTTGTTGTTGGGCTTAACGCCATTTTTCAGCACACGATAGGCTATTCATGGCGGCCAGTATTAATGGTGGAGGAAGAAACCGGGAAATCACCGGAAAGAAACACCGACCCACGAGAAGCTACTGGCAAGCTTTCTCACATATCCACATTCGCCGAATCCTAGACTCGAACTCACACAGACAGAGGTGAGATGGCAGTGATCGGTAACAGACAGCGCTTTAGACCACTCGGCCACTCGGGGCCCCTAAATAAATCTATTTCTAAAATTTTGGTCCAAATTTGAAGTTTATAGTACTGTTAGTTCAAATGTTATAATAATTTTACCAAAACTGCACAACTAAATACTAGGAACAATTTGTTGAGTTCACAATCTAGAAAGAACATGTACTTCAGCCTGTAGTTTCTCGGAAAAAAACTTGTCCACAAATTAATCCTGAATCATTAAAAGTTTTGTCAAAATTTTGAAGTCCACATCATCACTAGGTCAGTATTCTTCCGGGTGTTGAACATTTGCCATTCAATCAATTTAAATCCTGGATGCAACCGAGGAGAAAAAATTACCCTGGACATAATCATATTTATATCCTTCAAAGTTAGTGTAATTATCCAAATCGCTGTCGAAAAGTGGATGCAATCATGCACCATCTATTTCATCAACTCCATTTACATCTAAAAAATCAATTAAGTCAATATTATTTTCATAATCATCAAAATCTTCAACTGTCACAATTGTCACTTCAAATGTCACTACCTTCGCTATCAATATCCATGTTCACATCTGAGTTTTTGTCCATCATTTTATCAATTGATTTTCAAATCAGCTGTTTCGTTTTTAACATTTTTTTTCTCAAATTTTTCTGTGCATGCATGCTTTAACCATTTTCTGTTGTCGGTGAAGAAGCACACAAGTATTTGTGATGTATAACACGTGTTTCTAGATGCTACATAAACACCTAGTGAAACTACGACTGAACGTGTATTCCGGATACAATGGGAGTCTACGACCAGAGGTGTAGTCAGGATAGAATGGGTTAAAAGTTAGATCTATCAATATCAAAGAAGCTGAAACAAACAATATAACACAGTATCTCCATGAAAATGAAAGTTACTCAATATCAGTAAAAACTAAAGCTTGAAACATTTTTAAAACCTGTCAACTTACAACTTATCATCATTAGTATCCAGCTCATGAAAGGCTGCCAAAGCATGCATCTTCTCCACTTCTGCATTGTGTTTTGCCTTAGACTCTGGAAAGGAAAGAAGTCAGGATGCAAGGATAACAACAAATTTCATTCAAAAAGTAAGAATATAATTAACCAACAGGTAAAAAAAACAACTTTTAAACTGATCAGATAAATTCTGAGAAGTTTGTAAAGTTAGAAAAGTCATTTAAAATGTTTTAATGTTGCCAAAAACTGAGATGCCAATGCATAAACATGCTTATCAGAAAATCCAGCAGAAACTATATGGAATCTTGGCAGTCCATTGATGGTATGTATATTTAATTGTATTGTGCTTCTCCTTTGTAATTGGGTGTAAGAGTTTGGGCCTACCTAACTAATGTCTTTTTTATAATATGTATACCTGGATTTAAGTTGAGATATTAACTTTTCTTTTGAAAAGTCTATGGATTATTTAATTTTTATCTATCTAAAATTTAAGTAAACAGATCTGAACTTGTTTATGATTTTGATGGAAATTTCGGCTGTAAATAACCTAAGTAAAGGGCATTTTGTTGTTTCATTAGTCATGTGACAGTCCTATTTCAATATTAGAGTGGAATCACTTTAATTATGTTCGGTTATAATTTGAGAGGAATTATTTAAATTCTTCATTGGAATTACAAAGTGTTCATTGACATTTTGGACTAAAACACTTTAGGGATTATTGAGGGCTCATTCCAAGATATTCTGGATTATATTATTGTGATACATTAAGACTATTGGTACATCGGCACATTTAATACTACTGGTACATCAAAATTGGAATTCATTATGGACACCACTGGAAAAACATTTAGAACCTTCTAATTTTTTGGACAGGTCATGGAACATTTAAGATTATTTGGGAGTTTATTTACATTACTTCAAGTTCTGTTTCAAAATTTCACTTGTATTCGATCAAATAAATTTGTTGTTGAATTTACTAAAGTTGGTTTTCTCTTACTCAATTTAAGATTAGAGAGCTATATCACATCCAACAAAGTCTATGCTAAACTGTAAACAATCAGGAACAATGAAGGGTACAATGAGAATAAATGGCATATCCATATACCCCAAATCCAGAAACCAGAATACTTTCAACACTGACAGCCAAAAAAATTAACTGAAAACAGTTTTTCATCAAATTATCAACATCTTTCTATTCCTTCATTTCTAGTGCCATTTTACTCATCTATAATCTCATCAACTTTTTTGTTCTGTCTCTTCCATTGTAAAAATTAAAATTGTGTAACAAGTATTGTATCTTTTCCTGGTACTAGACCCCAGTGCATTGATGCATAACATACAGTCCATAGCCCATGATCACATTCTCGGCATTGCTGTTCTTAATGCATGTGTATTGATGATTTTATTTTACATATAAAACTTTTGCAGTACAGTCAACTTAGTTCCAATCAAGGTTGATTCTGGCAAAAATAAATGCTTAGTCAAAGGCGATTATTTCCTTCTCCAATTAGTAACCGAAAGTCTAGAATAAAAAACAAGATCTATCTGATACCCTAGTCAACTTCTGATATTCAGAATATTTATTCGGATGGAAGCAGAAAAGGACACGAGTGGGAAGGGAGGAGGCAAATGGGCAGTAACAGTAGGTAACTATCACATAATTAAAATAGGTTTCAACCCCCACACCTTCAAAAACTGTATTCTACTAGCACCAATACCTTCTATTATTGCACTGCTAAATTTGACAGGCCAGTGATGATGGCCTAATATAAGCTTTCAATGTGAACTTAACACTGCTGTCAGTTGTGTGCTCTACTGAAGACTGGATGATGGCTGGAAAACTTAGGTAGATACAAGTGTTCATGACATTATCCATAGAAGATTGGTTCATAAACAACCCACAATCCAGCAGTAGCAGTGACCTCTTTGATTTTCATGAAGGAGAAAAATACATTTGTGAGAGACTGATCAACTCGTTTAATAGTCTGAACATTCCATTTCAAGATTGTGGCTTCTAAAGTGTCAGAGATACTGTTTGGGTGATAGAGAAAGATAGCTATAATCTTTTGGTTTTTTTATATAGAGAGAAATGTAAAGTTCTAACTGAGTAATGGAGTCTATCTTGATTGTCTCCATACAATTGAGACTTGTTATTAAAATAGGAACCGTCAAACCCATGTCAATAAATACAAGAGGCTGATTCAAGAATAGCAAAAAAACCTTTTCAATTCATAAGGAATGAATTTCACTCCTCCTTTCTGATGTTAGGGAGAAAAAGAAGACGGTTTTAGGGGTGATGTTCTTGAAGGAGTCTTCACCCAACTGCTCATAGGAGGGTTTAGATATCAACCAAAGAAAATACAAGAGGTTCATCTAAACATCCAAGAGAAATTATCCTCTTAAATTCAAAGTACCAAATCAGTTCTTAATGTTGTGATCTGAAAAAATCAGCAGTTTGATGCAACCAAGACACAAAAAGGCTCAAACAAAAAAAGCAAGTGGAATGTTGAGAAGTGGAGGTCTTGGCATATAAGTAAAAAGATGTTTTAAACAGGGTCTTATGGTTCTGTTGATTTACCTGCTTTAAATGTTTAGAAGGAAGAGCTGTTGACTTTCTGGGATAGAAGTGTATCTTCATTGCTTTAGCTGGACCCCATTCCATCACTTGGGAACAGTGCTGATTATCTCCCAAGTCCACTGTCACAATTAGCCCACCAAAACACATCACCAAATCAAGATGACAACCAACAAAAGGCTTTGCTGAACTCCAACAAAACCTTGGATGTCTCCAAGGGAACATCAATATCGAGGATTTTGTTGTCATTGTTATTGTAGGGTTTTTTGCCATTTTTCAGCACAAGATAGGTAATACATGGCAACCAGTATAAATGATGAAGAACCTCGAAAAACTCATGAAGAACCAATGACCAACGAGAAACTACTGGCAAGCTTTCTCATATACCCACATTGGCTAAATCTGAGGCTGGAATTCACAGAGTTGAGATGGCAGTGATTGTACATAACGGTAAGTACTTTAGACCACTCAGGGCCCCTCAATATGGAAGATAATAAGTCCTGCAGTGAGCACTATCAAGATCATATGTCTAGAGGTCTTGGCAATGGCCTCCAACAATCTCTGTAATGCAGCTGGGAGGTAATGATTCCTCTTTCATAAGACAGATGGAAACAGCCAAAAACAAGCAGGCTTTCTAGGATTTAACAAATGTGGGTACTTGACCCCATTGAATCTAAAAAAGGGGGACCAACGTGGGCATAAGTGGAGCTTTCCAGTATGGTGTAAAACAACATCAATGGAATCATAAAGAGCAACAGCAAGCATAATAACAGCAATAATTGCATATCATGTCTTCTGTATATTATAGTGTAACACTTAAAACTGAAAGCATGGTCTTGAACTTTCCAGCAACAATATTTTATCTACACACTAACCATTTAAGAATCAAGCCATGGGCTGCAAACGGTGTCATTTTCCTGACCAATTTTAAAAATACTGTATTTCCAACACATTACAAGCTCAATTCTGAATGGTTATAAGTTCATAATAAGAAAGGTCAAAAGATCACATTTTCCTTTCATAAATGTAAATAAAGAATTTCTACAGCAAACTGTAACAACTGGATACAGTTCTACAAAATTATGACTAGTTGTATGGGACTGTTTTTGGCATCAGTGAAAACTGCTGATATCGTGGCTAGTACTTAACAGGATGAAAGTTACTTTATTTTTGACATAAGCCGATTGAGAATTGGGGAATTTTATGATTTTTTAGCCCAAATCATGATGGTTGCCAGGTCTGGGTATGTTGTTACCATGACAATTGATGCACACTTTGCCAGTTTGCACATTTTGTCTCTAGGGCACATTTCTTTCCTAATTATAGTCTTACCAAGAGACCTCTCTGTTCAAACATGTTTTGGGTCACACAAATGGGGACTGATGGCTTCTGTGGATTTCTTCTCCTGAGTAAACTAACTGATCAAAGAATTTATATCTTATTATCTTTTCTTGTTCATCAGAAGATAGGAATGTGAAGTTATGTAGGCAAAGAACCTAAAATGCTGTTGCAACCAGTGTGCTGCTCTTTAGAAATCTTGCAGCCATCTTCTTTGCAAATGTGTAACAAACTCGCAGAGAAGACTAGACACATCATTTGAAACTTTCTTCAATTAGCTCCTCAACACCATTGTAAATGATTTTAGTTTTGTCTCTATCCTTAAATGATTTCAGCTGGTCGACATAAATGATCAGAAAACAAATATTGGTAGTAATAGTAGACCAAGGGACCGGGACTTTGCTTTTTTGTTGAAATAAGAGGCTTGTCATCATAAGTGATGCCAATATAAGTGGGTAGTACTTTTTAAGCAAATCAGGGTCAATGTAATTTGCTGTAATTATCATCTGAACAAATAGTAATAATAACTAAAGCATTACATAAGTTTTAAATGGCGGGGTTTGTCGGACTACTGTATGGTATCATGATGCCAACAGCAACTCCATAATTTCTCAAGAAAAGAAGGAATTCAAGATCAAATTACTTCTGACAGCTTCCATGCATGCAGTTTTAAGATTTTTACTAAGTTTCAAATCTTGAGCTGCCAATTCAACACATCTGTCAATGTTTGGCATCCTGAAATTAATATTTCCAAGTGTGAAGAACTTCCTTTGCCAGTTTTCACACACCATCTGCAAAGGATCTCAACTTTTCTCATTCAATTCTAGTCAAAGTTAATTTTGTTTCCAGTCTGAATTGAAAAAGTACTTTTATCTTTTGGTATTCAATGGACCCTTAGTGTCAGCAAAACATCTTTAAGCATACCATATCTAGAATTGTCTGATATGGGGACTAGCCTGAGAAAGTGTTTGTTTGCTGTCACTCTGCCTATAAATATAAACATATGCACTCTATTATTTGATGTGTGCTCTCAACCCTTCCTGGAAATAGAAGAAGTCTTCCAATGATAGAGAGAGAAAAGCAGTTCTCTTCTTCCAGGCCCTATAAGCTGGGTTATTTCCCACCAAGTCCCATACCAATTCAATAACAACAAATAAAACAACTGTCCATGTGTAGACATGTAGTACACAATAAGTAGGTGGGCTGTATGTCACATGCAGTCTTTTTATGACTTTACCTAGTGACATATTGATTCATTCTAAAGTACTGAAAGGAAATAATGGTAGGGAATACTTACCCTATGACTGGTTGCTGATAAAAGAGATGAAAAACAAAAAAGCACTGATTCACTAATGAGTTATTCAAACCCTCACATTCAATGAAAAGGACAGATACTTGAAAACAATGCAAAGACTGGGGAGAAAATAACAAATACAACACAAAAATGACATCTGCATGAAGTCCAATAAAAATAGGATTATATTGTCAGAAGCTGATTAAGATATCATACTTGTGTCATGTTTTTACCCTAGACCTCCAATTACTAATTGGAAGGGGAAATAATCTCCTTCAACTGGTAAAAAAAAAGCCAAGAAAAGATACAGCAATGCAATAAAAGCATGTAATGTATTACTGCTATCAAATTATATTTTATAAACAAATCTGACAGATCAGCCCCTGTTCCTACATAAAAGGTCTCTTAAAATTTCTTAATCCTTAAAATTGTGATTTTCTGGAACTGCCAGTATAATTTGGAATGCAGAATTTTCATCGAAAGATGTGTTATAATTTCAAACAATCCAGTTTGGAAATGCTGAGATTTCAACATGTTCACAAAAATTCCACAAAATCCAACACAGCTGGCATTTCTGCAAAAGACTGATGATTGTCATTCCAGAGAAATTCAGGTAGAAGAATTATTGGTTTGACTCCATATAAATGGGAAGTGAGTTTAATCTGGCCCAGCCCAAGCTGGGTCAGCCATGATAGCATTTTTTTTCTGGGCAAGGCACTTTATTCCAACTGATTTGGCAAGAAACAATCTTTCAAGTGTTAATGTGGCAGTGCTTTATTCCAACTGATTTGGCAAGAAACAATCTTTCAAGTGTTAATGTGGCAGTGCTTGCAAGATACCAATTAATAAAGGCACCTATTAATCAATCAACATATTATAATAGAAATTTATGGCTGCAGCATTTTTTAGAGTTTTACCATCTCAGTGTCATGGTTCTTCCATGTTTCCTAGGAAAAACTTGCATTCATGGTATTCAATGATTTCTTGAGAGAGGCTTCATATGTAGGGGACCAGGACAACTATACATTTATCCAAGAACCAAAAATATAATCAGGAAAACACCACAATGTGAGAGATCTCAGAATTGGATATTTGGAGGTGATATGTGTCATATTTTCTTCCAATGGTTTTAGGTTATGGAGCTTGAATAAGACTATCTAAACAGATCAAAATACCCTTTCTTGAATGCATACTGAATTATGATACAACGGCCTGTGTGTCTTCATTGCATTTCATATTTACTGAACAAGGAGTCACATATCTTAATCGGACAGTCTTTTTTCAACAGAAGGATATTTTGTAATTCATCTTATATTTACCATCCCAAGCATTCTGATATTTGTCCTTGGCCTCCTTTTCTGGACCTTCAGCCTCGTTCTTTTTTGCTGAAAAAAATCTAAAGATACAATCTGAACTGAAAGTCTGTGGAATTAATGGCTGATGCTGAACAAGGTTATGCAAGCCTTTTGTGATGTCTCAGAATGCACACACATCCTCAAGTTTGCATTAACTATATAAGATATGTGGCAAGTGACACAAAGTAGGCAGTTTAGTGAATTTCAACCTACTAATCAAAATTTTCATCTGCCTGTGAAAAGCTCTCACATTTTGTTGAAATGTATTAAATGTATTAAACATAATAAAGAACATTCTGTACAGTATGTACAAAGATTTTTCCTGTAGTTTTTTTTAGGATATGTGTACCATTTTGTTTAGGCAAGGTGCAAACACATGTAATACACACTGAATGCCTCTCAACCACAGACGTTCAAACTAAAAATGGTGATGTAAGAAAATGGAGCCAGACTAACACATGATCGCCTGCCCATCAATCAACATCACAGAAAATCGAGGTTGTGACATGGTTTAGAGTTTTACCATTGTACTGTAATGGTTCTTCCATGTCTCATAGTAAACTTGCATGCAAATTATTCTATACATCTGACATTGAGAATCTGTATTAAGTTTTGGTTTGATCACTTTTTGAAGGAATGTACTCTGTTAAGGATGAAACTAACTCTCAAACCTGCTTGAAAGTTTTATGATCTGCATGCCTTGTGTGAAACTATAGAATCAATTACTTTGATGGGAAAGATGCTGCAATAAAAAATATAAAAGCTATAATAAGAGCACATTTGGTATACCCTCTAGATCAATCTTATTGGCCTCCAGATCTATTCTGTCCTTCTCTAACTGTTCCAGTTCTGCCTATAAAATAAAAAAATATCAATGAAATTGAATGATTTCTGATTTATGTGAAGTTTTAGCAAAATTCAAACCAGGCAATATCCATGTTTCACTACATATCCAAGATTTCCATAACACCCAATATACTATTACAAGCAAAATCATAATCACTACCCTTCCTGGCCACACACAATCTCTGTATTTTGGGAAAAGATGCACATCAATCAAATATATGCTGTTTATATGAGAAAGTGAAACTAAATTCATGAAGAACTACAGAAAAAGTTATGAGGGTGTCAAACTGTAGTTCAGTGTATATGACAATTGTCATTTGTTTCTGAATATTTTATCCTGAAAAATTAATGTCATGTACTGAGGAGCCTTACATGTTCAATGCCAGTCAGATAAATTAATATCTATGTTATGTACTGACAGGTCTGGCATAATCAATGCCAGTTAGAAAAATTAATATATTTCATGCCTTAATGGGTCTGGCATGTTCAATGCCAATCCCAAAAAATAATATGCATCATTTATTGATGGGACTGGCATGTGATATGCCAATCAGAACAATTAACATGTACTGATGGATGAACCCAGCATAAATGACAATCAAAATAGGGCTAGGTAAACTAAGCTTGCACATCAAAACCCTTAATTTGGGGTCTTTTATTTCACAAATAAAAAATACAGCTTGCAGTTTTTCTTATTTATCTTTTCATCTGAGTAGATTTACACCCACTGGAGATATGTGTGCACAAAGATCAAGTTGTGTTAGAAAACACATTTACAAACCAAGTTATCTTTTCAAAAGGCATGACATTCCCTATTTAACACATGTGCCCACTAAGTCCAAACAATGGCAATAGTAAGCAGAACCAAATGGCCTAAGTCCTACAGATCTACACAGAAAATAAAATATAGATGTAGCATGTACTGAGAAATGAAAACATTCAGTCATCTCTGCTTACTAGTTTATGATTATGATCCCTGAGAAATAAAAATCTCCAGTTGCCTTCCTGTATCTGGCCTACCTGCCAGTATAAATAAAAAAAATCTGGTGGGACCAAAAGAATACAGGTTATATTTCAGGTAATGAAATTCAAGATATGATGGTTATCTATTCAATCATCTGTTTTTCAATATATGTAAAACATTTTAAAGTAGTGTTGAAAAACTATTACTAATTTTTTAAATATGGTGTCAGGAAGAATAGACAGTCCTGATATTTGATTAATGACAGCAGACAGACGAATGTATTAGTGACCTTTTTCTCTTCTTTTCTTTTCTTCCCTTCTTCAGCAAATGTTTTCCTCTTCTGGAATCCCTCTTCCTGCAATATATTGATTCTCTCTTGCTCTTCACGCAATTTCTTTCCAAGCTCTCTGGAAAAATGACCAAATTATTTCAATAAAGCAGAAGAAATTGCCAGAATAACAGATGACAATTATTTTTTTGTCACCTTTAACTTAGAGAAACTTTGTTACCTCTGTTGATCAGATATCAAATGTAAACAATCTGCATTCATAAAAGTTTTAAATAAAATCTACACATCAATGTCAATAACATTTGCAAACTTTAAGTGACAAAATAGGTAAGTTAAATTAGTCAAATTTCTTTTTATCTTATAAGAGGAGATGTATGCAAGGATTTTAAGTTAAGACTTACTTGCAGTTGTTTACACACTCAATTGTACCATCCCACTCATCCGTTCCATCACAGCAGTCTGAAATTTTTAAGACCATTATCATCAATAATACCATTATTTGTATGTAGTCTATGCATAAAAAGATAATTACATTATGGTTCATTCCTTTGTATGAAAATACTAAGGACTTTGTAAGGATATTATATGGAAAAATGTCTTGAATGTAAAGACCAAACATCAAATTAAATAGGACCATGAATTAATATGAAAAAGTAGATTATGTTATACAATTTGGCTTGTTAAACTCGCAGTAATGAAATACTCAATAACACTAATCCAAAAATACAAGTTAAAGTAGTTAATTATTAATATGCAGTACACGATTCCAAAAAGTATTAACAATGATACACAAATGGTCTTTGAAATGTCAGTGTATGAGCTGTTGGAGACTTCTCTCAAATTCCCTTTGAAGTTCAGTGACAGAATTTTGCTTTTCTTTTGAACTCCTACAAAACCAATTGCTAAAACAATAAAATCTATCTTTCCAGTTGTATGACATTTGTCAGCAAGTTCAAAAGAACTAGAAGTGAGATTTTCAGTGTCTTTTTTCAGCCTCTTAATATTATGTTACTCCAACTCCTCTTGTACCTCTCTCTTCTTGCTACACTGTTCCTTTCTTCTTTCTCCTCCTGCTCTCCAAAGTACCTCATATATTGAGACTTTCCTTCTCTGGCCGAGTTTATTATTTCCCAAGTAATACACACTTTTGAAAAGACCCCTATTGCCAATCTTTAATATGCCTCATTGTAAAAAGAGTATCATCATTCTGATTTTCACAGTTCATATCTATGTTAACAAAAAGCCCCTTTTCAAGAGAAGCTTGGCCATGACTCAAGAATAGCAGTTTTCACAGACTTTTTTTCTGCCATGGCAGTATAAAGAAACATTTTCTTACCTATCTTTAGTTTTATAAATGAATCTAAACATCCTGTATCACTTGCTTTTTTTTTAAAAGTAAGCATTTTTTTTCCAACCTTTAATGCTAAGAGATAATCAAAAGTAAGCATATTTCCAATATTTAAGGACTAATCATGAAACAGCTCATTTCTTCTTTCACTAGTCTTTGGAATCCATTGTAAACATTAAAATGCAGAGAATAAATTTAGACTAACATGATCTTGGTCCCTTTTCCAACAAAAGAATTTCTTAGGCAATCTTTTATCTTTACATTTCAACTTTTAATTGGCACAATACAACCAGTGTTGTGTTGACATATTGTGATATGGCAGCAAGTATTAAAGGAGGAAGAATCCAGAAAAACCGCGGAAAGAACCACCCACCCATGATGAACTAATGGTAAGCTTTCTAACATATCCACATTAGCTGAATCTTATACTTGAACCCACACAGACAGAGGTGAGATGGCAGTAATCCGTATTGAAAACAATCAAGTGCCATTAAGTAAACATCATCTCCTGCATCACCTATAGTTTTCATTAATTATTTACTTTCAATTAAAATCTCAATATAAAAGAACAAAGAAAATGTGCCAAAAAATTAATGTAATCAATCTCTAAATATAAAGAAATGCACAATAAGCAGCTTAATAATAATAATAATAATAATAATAATAATAATAATAATAATAATAATAATAATAATAATAATAATAATGACAATTTTCCAGCTTATTACTAAGTACCAATGTTATATTAAAAACACTATTGCAAATGATTACTTCATAGTTTGACTTCAGTGCATTATTTGAGACTTTTTATTAGAAATGTCCATTATTAGCGATAGAGCGATAGTTCCCTCATTTATATATATATATATATATATATATATATATATATATATATATATATATATATATATATATATATATAAATCCAATAATAATTTCAATGTCCTTATTTTAAAATAATGTAAAACATTCTTTATTTTATTTAAAATGCATGATAGTGTGAAATAACCCTGTTGTTTAATGGAGAAAAATGTTCCTTCCCCACCACTAGATCTTTTTTAATAATTTGTACATTGATTTCATTTTAAAGGTAACATACTATTACAAGTCTGGCTTATAAACATTATGAATTTGGCACTAGTATTAACAAAAACTAAAGGTATTGGAAAAATATATTTTCTCTAATGACATAACTGCTGAAGAATAATATTTATACAGACCCTAATAAAGTTTTTGAATCTATATCAAAACATTTTGAATAAGGAAGCAAATTTCTGATGTTCTGATGTAACAAGAAGAACACAAGAATTGTTCAACTAAATGTATTTATGCAAGCAAGAGGGTGCAACGCACTTTGCTACAACTACCTAAGTGACAAATTTACATCTAATGACCTAACAGGATTTAACCCACCAATGGGAGGTAACTTAATTCTTCTAAGATGTCACCTGACCAATGTAAACCTATGGGAAAAAAGCCAGATACTTATAAACACATTTACTAATAACTCCATTATTAGTAACTGTCAAGACTTGAAATTTTATGTTCTAAACAATTTGCAATAGACCTATGCATGTACACCAAATCCAACCATAGATAATCACAACAATTTACAATCATGAACCAAAATTATAGATAAAATTATGTACCAGGAGTTGTTACAGTATATATATATATATATATATATATATATATATATATATATATATATATATATATATATATATTTCATACCCTCAGCTTTTCAAACAAAAATGATGGTGACTATAGGATATTTTTTTCTAGTCTGGTTGAATAAAATGGTGCTCTTTTATCCAGAGTGTCAGTCATAACATACCACATATTCCATCATTGACTCTTGAGGATAGAATGTTGGTTGGCAAATAACCTGGATTAGTACAGTGGAACTTTCCATTTGGACAGGCTGAAGTTCCTGAAAAACAAAATGTTTGTTTATTCCATGCTGTAGAAAAATCCAAATGCTCAGACTATCCTTAAGCCAGTTAAACATAAAATTTAATAACAATTACTTAAAGGAAACTGTAAGTAAGAAACCCAATACTTAAAGTTAAATTGGTATTATTGTATAAAAGCATGTAAATTACAATATTTCATTTTTTTCTATAAGAAAATAGGAAAAACATTTCATAATGTTAATGCCAATAATTTTGGAAACTTGTTCATTACACTTGATGTAATTAATTTTCATGCAAATCATATAATGATACAGAAGAAAAGATTAAAAAAACTTAATTTAAATGCAAAGACCCTATCTGCCTTCACTTATTGCGCCAATGGATTTGTGCAGCCTGTTAGGAGTAATCAGTATAACAAATAACAGAGACAATGATCTGTGGTGCATTTTTCTATGGCAGATAAGGATCTATGTTGTTTGTAGCTGGACTTAAACGCTGTACGTGACCGGACTGCAAGATTGTTCCGTTTCATGAACATGAAAACACAGTTGACACTGCCGCCAAAGTCTGTGATCTTCATTTCAATAGCAATAATTTGAACCTTCAATTTGAAACGACATGGCTACTGTCACATAACAATCATGTACAATATTCTCGATGCAGCCAAATTCTCTTCCAGCAGCGCTGTTGCCATGCCCCTTGGCAATTTTTTGATGAAGTTTAATTTAAAGTTGGCCATATATGATTTTTGCTTCGGCATTGTGACAATTTTAAAATGCTTAAAAATGCTAAGCAAATTGATCTCTCATTTATATATATATACCGGTAACAAGAGATTATTCTCACATTTATATATGCTGACTGTAGACATCGGTTTTTTATTGGTCTATGTACGGTACTAATCCTAAAGATTTGGCCTAGCAGATCAATGAAGCCACCTTTACATCTGGCATTTATTGTTCTAGAATATAGATACCAGGTACTCATCCCATCTGCTATTGGCTTAGCGGCAGATAAAAATAAACAATAATCATTGTGGTCCTGCCTCAGACAATTCTTTGATCTAAACTAAAAATGGTAATGAAGTCTTGTTTACATCCGATGAGTGATGAAATATTTGACAAATTTTCTTTTATTATAAAGGAAAGGAAACCATTGGATATAAATTATTCAGTACTGCAGATGGCTAGGCCGCGTGCGTCTTATGTAATTTTTGTTTACACAAATCGTCAAAACCCATGTCTTATATATAATGATGTGTCTTATGTAAAAAAAAATTTTACACAAATCGTGTATTATATGCAGGAAAATACAGTACCAGAGAACCAAATAACCAAATATGTCAATATTTTTAGGACAGAAATTCTGTGATAACTTGGGAATTTCAAAGCAACAATTAAAGATATATTATTTTTCTTCTACTTCAAAATAATGCCACATTAAAGTAGGCTACCGGTTTCAATGCTGACAAAGCACAAGATCAAAAAAAAATGCGAAGCAAAGCAAAGCAAAACTGCTTATTATTTAGGCTTTTTATTTCCTACTTCAATGCCCTGCTCAACACCAACTTCAGACTCTTTTATAAATATCTATGTCTGTGATTTGGATTTTTAATGTAGCTCTAAAAAAAATTTTCAGTCATACTGCTACGATGTTTGCAGTGTGGCAGTTTATAGTGATGTCTAGCACTGGGGCGTCATGATGCAGAGATGTAGCATGATGTCCCACCCAGTCACATTATCCCGACATCACACTGATCAGTCTTAACACTAACCTCTTAATGCTGAGCACCTAGCAAGGTAGTTACTAGTACCATTTTTATAAGTCTCAGGTATGACTTGACTGGGGATCAAACCAGCAATATCCTGCATGTGAGGCAGATGCTCTAATCGCTAGGCCACTAAAGCGGTCTTTATACATAAGTAGCAAGATATTATGCTGGCCAAAAAGAATTTCCTGGAATCAATAGTAAGAAAGTTTTCTTCAGTCCTTTTTGTTCTTTTAAACCATGCAAGATATTATTGGGACATACCAAATTTGGGTACAAAAATATGTTATAGCTATCGTGTTCACAAGATATCTGTTAAGTGTAATACAAAATTACAGCTTTGAACCTTGAACCAGATAGCATGAATAGAAGTTCACTGAACCTGTCTCAGAAAATGTCAAGATATGATCTTTAATTAACATTTTTGGGACAAAAAGGCAAGTTAGTGAACTGACATATGTCAAGGTATTCTTAAGACATCCACAATTTAATTTTTAAAAATTATCCATTCATGTTTCTTTGTGTAATCATGCCCACATGACCAGCACAGCTGAAAAACTTAATCCAAAGCCAAGACCTGTGACATTAAAATTGATAAATGCTGACTATCCACTTGCTTATCAGAATGCAACTAAATACGAAGTCCAATTAAATTCACTTGCATATGTACTAGTCACTGTGTTTGTACTTGCAACCTAATGAACAAAAAACAAATGCAATAAATGATCTCGGACTTGACCCAAGGTCAAATTGGTCTACTTTTAGTACTCCTTCACAACATGCACAGATTTTAACTGTAGGACATGCACTAATTTCATTCAAAAGAAAAAGTCTTTCAGTGAAAACCAGATGTCAATACCATCATTTGTTCAATTGGATGGTCACAATGGCATCATTCTGGAGGTGTGATTTTAATTCAGAACAAGATACATACTGCAAGTGTTTACATGAAAATCACATGTCAATATAACCACAAATTTAGAATATGTCAAGATGGACATCAAGGCAGACATTTCAAAGGTTGTTTCAGCATCATTAGAATATAAGAACAATTTTATTTTGCAAGACATAAATGCCATGGAAACAAATATATATTAGTATGACCATATGATTCTGAAAAACAACTTTCATGAGATTTTTTACACAATGGCTGCTGTGATGGCAATATTGGAAAATCATGAATTATAGAAGAATTTCAGTTTTGAAAAATCATGTCAAGATGGCCATCCATTCAAAATGAACCGATATAATTTTCTTGATGGTTTCATGATGGCCACTACAGTTGACATTCTGAGATCTGACAGGCACTATTTTGTTTAAGATCAACTATACATTAATAAGTTCCTAAGTGAAAATCCATGTCAATATCTGAAAAGAAAGAGTTGTGATAGCAATATTTTCAATGTTTACATAAAACATATTGGACACAAATCTGGTACCATTTTTATTTAGAACCTACAGAAATATGAAGTCTATTAGTCAAAGCTAATACGCCCATTCATGAGAAACAACAATAACAATATTTTCAACATGGCCATATTGGACAGTTTAATCAACACTTTTTCATTCAAAACCCACTACCTATCACAAATCTATTAAATAGTGACAAAACTATTTTAAACCTGACCACCATGGCAGCCATGTTGAAATAGGACCAACCAGACAAAAAAAGTATTGCAGTAAATACGCTATGGTGATATATTTTGGAGGATTAGCAATAAGACCTTCAAAACTGCCAACATGTTCAAGAGGATTATTTTTTTCATACAGGACCTCTGGATGACACTGTGTGCCAAATTTCATAACTTTCTTTCAAGTAGTTTAGGAAAAGTATCAGTAACAATCTTGTGCAAATGGACAGGGCATCAAATAAGTTTTTCTGGTTTACGACCATCACAGATAATATATGTATCATAAATATGTCAGTTAGTACATCAATAGTCTTGTTATTTTTCTTTTGTATAAAACCCTCTTTCACTGCTTGGAAATTCTGATACAAAAAATACTCATAAGCAAGCCAGTTAATAACTGTTGCCAAAGTGAGTGCTACTAACAAATTTTGGCTAAATATCAGACTGATGAAAACACTTGATATCATTGTGACCTTGACCTTTGACCCTAAAGGTGTCTTCCTTGTTGCACAAGCCATCCACAAACTTTAGACAAAGCATAAGATAATGATCTCAAGTGGATGTCATACAGAAACCATTTTTCTTCTCAAGTTATTGTATATAAAAAATAAGGATGGACAGACATTAAAGTACAATACTCTGCCTTATAGCAGTCGTGTAACAAGAGTCCCTCAAACAAAATGACACTCTACCGTTCAAAGAGAATTTCCAGGAATAGTAACACATTTCTTCCTTATAAATGCTTAGTATTAAAACTGATAATCTTAGCAATAACATTTTCTAATTAGCCTATGTGATGTACATATTGGATTTCAAACTGTCACATTTTCTTTTAAGACAAAGTAGACATCATTAAAAGTCTTTTGGTGAAAAAACTATCTTATAATGATTGTCCAATCAGAAGGAATAGTAACAACATTTTGAATATAGTGGTCATTGCAGCCATACTGGTAGACTAATACAGCTATATCAGATGTACGATGGCATCATTTTCATTTAGCACCAACTAGATTTCATAAGAAGCATTGATCTGGGAGGAGTCAAAATAATAGGACTTTCACTTGGAAACAACTTGACATCATAGGATTTTTTTTATAGAAAACCACATGTTGATCTGACCATTTATATCAGAGTAGCAATTATTGCAGCCATACTGGACATTTAAGACCAACTAGACATCAAAAAAAGTCTCTTATTAAGAACCCACTGTTGATATGGCCATTCATTCAGGAGGAGTAACGATGACAAGATTTTCATGATGGCTGCTATAGAAGGCATACCGGACATTACACAATTACTATTTAGGACATCAAAAGAAGTCTTGTAGTCAAAACTCCATGGTGATATGACAATGAGTAGAGTAGGAATAGCAATTTAAAGATTACAATCTTTCAGTGAAAACCAAATGTTAATATAACTGTCCATTCAAATGGAATAGTGACAAGATTTTTAAGATTGCTGCTGTGGTGGCTATATTGGATGTCTGAGCTTAACCATTTTCATTATGGCCCAACTAGATCATTGGGTGAATGTGTGTGCATAGATTCATAGCAATCCTCCAAGTACTTTAGGCAAAGTAGGGATAACAAACTTGTGCTGATGGACCGATGGATGACAGACCATTAAACATTTATTCTAGCCCCAAACATTCCACTTCTTCTCAAAATTGACCCATATGACTATACCGAGTTCAAAATAAGAGCAACAATTGCATGACCTCATGTGCTTTAGAAACTAATCAATAATGGTTTAGTACCATTTTAGATTTCTACATATTTGTATTTAAATCTCAGGTCAACTATAACTTAAGCCTAAAGTGTATACATTGAAAACTGTACTGATGTTTAATGACAACCAAAAATTATCCTAAATTCATTATAGATCTAACTTATTAAATGCTTACCAATTTCAGTCATAGCACTTGATGTTTTAGATCCAGAAATCTGCAATGCACATTCATCATATTGACTGTTGAATAACAAAATCTGTTTTTTCTGCCTCAAATTTATTATTATATTGTTTTGTTTTTTTGCTACATCTTAAAATCAAAGAACAATAATAAAACTGAACAGTGGCATTGCAAACAATGAAAAGTGTCAAAGATGATCACCTGGCATTTTCATCTGGGACCAACTATATCTTGAAATGAATGAGCTTTATGACAATTCTCTCAGTACTTTTGGAGGTATGCTAACAGACAGAAGGATGCTGGATGACCAGCCGCTGTATCAGCTGATCTGGTCTTAGAGCACAAGAAATAAATATCATTTATAATTTCAAGTGAACTCAAATGGCATCAAAAGTGTTCCATGAACACCCATGCAAAACGCATATACATAATATTAGGACAATTATCTTGTTTTATTTAATGTCTACAACTTAAATGTTGTACAAGAAGATGCATGACATTAAAAAAAATCACAAACATCAACATGGATTCACAAGTGGAGACAATCCGATAATTCTGTTGTTATTACCTGGTTCATCTGATCCATCTGGACAGTCACAGTAATCATCATTAACATAGTCAAATGGCATTGACGACAAACCATCAAGGCATTGAAATGGCTTCTCCGGATTGTAAAGTGCTGCCACTGCAAAATGAAGTCAACATTAATGAAGACTGGATAAGTAAAGGTCAAATAGAATGCATCATCTTTCTCAGGAATCGCATTGTGATGTACACCCTATTGTTACAACTCTATGGTATTAAAATAAGTAACAAAAAGGAGCAAAAACCAAAATGTTTTGTAAAATTCAACAAAGGATTTACTTCCCAAGAATAAAAAGTGAAAATTTACAATTTACTGTAAATTTACCCAGTTTTAGTCCATCTGAATGAATAAAATTTAAATACTGAAAACATTCAGGCAAGCATTATACTAAAATTACAGGTACTTTATATTCAAATTTTATTCATCTTTGATGTATATTTTATTTTATCCACACATTTTTTAAGCCAAAGGATCAAGGCTATAAAATAATTAAAACAATTACCAAAATGCAAGTAATGACTAAATACTATGTATGCATGTACATATTATTAATAACAGCCCATTACTAAAGCTGACTTGTTAAAATTTTTTGACAAAACCACTATATAAAAACTCAGTTTCAATCAAGTCATCTGGTACATGCAAACTTTGTCTTGTGTGTAATCCTTAAATTGCAGAATTACCAATGTCCAGCTTTATAAAACCACAAATAATTAGATCCAATATCAGACACTTTCTTATCGGGAAACTAGCTTGTTACTGATCTTGACATCCATTAGATGCTGAGCACTTGGTTGACACCAGTGTAACAGATTGTTCTTGCTATTTTCCATTTTCCAGCACATGACAGGCTATTCATTATGGCCAGTTTATCTCATGTAGGAAGAACTATTGGCCCACAGGAAGCTACTGGCAAGCTTTTTCACCTTATCCCATGCAGACAGAGGCAAGATGGCAATGTTCAGTACAGTTGATCACCTTAGACAACTAGGCCACCCAGTGTTGTCAGGTGTCCATACAGGTGGTAGCATTACTTTTATCAATCAAGTAACCATCCTTTGTTTTTAGCATGTGTTTGTGTTTATATCTACAAAACTTTAATATCTATAAATCTGTAAACTTCTACAGGCAAATAAATCTGTGAATTAAGGTATCAACAAAAATATTCATATTTAGAAAACCTAAAAACAGAGACCAACAAATGAAACCAAAGAATTACAAAACTCTGCTTTTAAGCAACATATTTTTTTCTCTTACAATGTATTAATACATATTTTCTGTGCTTATTGTGGTAATTATAATCCTTTATTATTATTATTATTGTGTCCTGGAAGACATCCCAGATTGGTACTTTTTGGTTTTCATTATGAACTGAAATAATTATATGTTTATATGACTCTAATATACTGTATCTAGCCCCTCCAATCCATTCCAGCTGTTACAAAAACAAATGTCTCACAGCATTATCAATCAATTTGCAGATCCATCCTTCCCATCCCTGACTGAAATCTCCCCTCAGGGATCAAGCTGGGCTTCAATGTCACAAATTGTGATTCTTTTTCTTATTGGCAACAAAATATACCACCTTGCAACTTTTTTAGTCATGAAATTTTTTACTGTTAAAAATTGTATATAGTTATGAGTTTGGAGTGGAGAAATTCAAAGGCACCATGATAGGAAGCTGCAAACTTTTATATAAAAGTGCAGTGGATGTTATATAAACAAATGAGGGCCTCAAAGTATATAAGTTCTTAGCTAATTGTGTTACCCTTTTTAAATAAAGTCATTATTATTATTATTATTATTATTATTATTATTATTATTATTATTATTATTATAAATCCTTTGTTCATATTGACAAACCATCCTAACAGTAACATATCGTTATCATATCATAATCTGCTTATGCTGATGTCTGGCCTTAGTACTGTATTGTGTATTATAACCAAAATAGTTGTGCTACTTAACTAGCTACAATTAACCACCTCTGAAGGAAGGAATCAAAATGGCTACAATAGACCATATGAAAGACAATCATGTCAATATTTTTGTTTCTTTTCGAAGTGTGCCAGAAAAATAAAATAGCTTGGCTGAAACTTCTAAGAAAACTGATTACCTTTGAAGCACAGGTTAGGTTATGGTTAGGATAAACACAGTATTGCCTATGTTTATTTCGCAAATCATATATATGTACTAATACATGTATATATTCATGTAATCCAAACATAAATTTGATTCACATTGTTTGATAGATGTACACTATATCTATATTATATAAAGTTATTTTGAGAGGAATGCATGCAATATTTAACAAGATTTATGAATAAAGGATATAATACATGTAAAGTGAGTATGGGTTTTTTTTTCTTCAGTGCTAACTAGTGACCCTGGAAACCAGTCCATTTTCACACACCTGTTATGAGAGACCATCTTTCAAGACAGGTTTCACTGTAATAAGCAAATGAAAAGACAAACTTTCATCTCCATGTTCTGCAATTATTTGATGCTGCCACAGCAATAACAGGTGCTTGTTTGGTCTTTCAAAGATGGTCTTTAGTGGCACCTTCAATAACACATTACCTTCATCAAAGCATGCACAAAACATTTGACCATAGGAAGTCAGCAACAAACTTAACTAAAAGCACCTTTTCATTTTTCATGAAAGTTAATTATTCACAACAAGAAGGTTCATGCTTACAATTGCTACCAATGGCAGTGTAAAACCCAAATTAAAAGTTCCAATATTTTGAAATAATAGATATCGGTCCATCAAGTTAAATGAAGGTGGGGAATATTGAAAGAATGTGTTAACTTTTTTTTTTAATTTCTAATTTCTTATTCACTTATAGCCTCAGCATCATGGTAGCTGTTACTGACTGACCAAAATCAAGGCCAATTTAAGTACATGTACATGTAGCATATAAACAACTATACAGCCACCTGCTACTAGGATAATGAATATTAGCGTGAATTGTTTCTTTAACCCTTTCATCACTAAGTAACTTTGTAGGCATAGAGTCCTCAACACTAAGTAACTTTGGAGTTGTAAAGCAAAATGACTTGTGGACTTTGAAACAACATAACTTTGCCAATGTTAAAGATATTTGGCTGGATTATGTGTCAAAATCAAGGTTAAAAATCATATTTTATGACTAATTCAATAAAAATATGCATATCTATTACATCTGTTAAAATGCAGGTACAAACAGGTAAAATACAAGTAATTATTTTATTACCTCATAGAAAACTTAGAAAGTTCTCAAAACTTGTTCAATTGACCCTAGATGTAATAGTGAATAATCACAGTAGCAACACAAGTCTTTCTTTCATGGTGTCCATAATGTATAAAATTCTATAAAATGAACCAAAATGATCTCCAAGGTGAGATCTGTCCCCACACCTATTATCGTCTCTGCCACGTTTGATCGTCGCATTTAAGTTCATTGAACAGACAATTTTTCCAAAAACTTCATCTGAATAGAATATTCAGACCTGTTTACCCATAAATTTTCCTGTCAGTATTTTAAGCAATGCCTGTCAGTATTTTCAGACCGCAGTCAGTATTTTCAGCACACAAATAGTAGATACTATCAATATACTATAATTATCATTATGTAGTATTACACGACATAATGACTATACAATATTGTGTAAATAACTCTTAGTTTGCAAAGACGCTGGTATTCAGTTAATTCTGTGTTTCAATGCACAAATATGCAGAAATTGAACACCACTGACTTAAACATCCTGTTCATATTATAGTGATAAAAACCACAAAAAAATGCAACATAACCAAATTTATTGTTGTTTACCTCCGTTACTTTCTCTAAAAATTCTGTTTTCTCAGCTTCACACATATCCATAACATTTTAATTAAAGCCAATTCTCTATTTTACTAGGTTAAGGACGACTTGATATAAAACATTATGACATTGTTACCACCCATCCACTTAGAAAATAATAAGTTTATCTATATAGGTGAAGGCAATCTTATTTATCTGATAAAATCTAGTATCATCTTTGTCAATATTTACTAGAATGGAAATATGGTTAATAAATTATTTTTCATTGCTTCCGTTAACTTGTCAGCTGTACTCAATGACAAATTCATATTTGCGATCAACTCACATAGAATCGCCTCAGCACGTGTTATTTGTTTTTGAAGTATGTTTTGATCACTGACTTCCTTTCCTTTCATCATTGACAAAATGTTTCTATTTCCATTCACTAATGATTTCAATTTTGTATGATTTCCCGATTCCACATGCCGTGAACAGTCATTCCTTCCACCATGTGCACAGGAAAAGTCTAAGTCGCAAACAGTGCAATGCACAAAATGTTCTCCTTTTGACGATGGTTTAAGGCATAGCCACAGAGTAGAATAAACTGGTAGAAAATGCTGCTTTCTGTGTTAGACTTTCCATTTTCATCATCAGTTTCGTGCTGAAACTTTCTTGTCGGCGGCATTTTCCTTTGTTTAAACGACCGGATGTTCAGAATGTCAAAATAAGTGACATGGCACAAAATGCGGACGCGGATGCGGACCAAAGAGACGATACAACGAAACAAAACAGAAAGAAAAACGGCTTAAAAAATTAATTTTAAAAAGTAATAAATAAATGCAACCTCAAATTGTATTTTCAGTTCAATGACCGTATGACCGTACGGATGGGCTTTATTCCGTACAAATACGGTCGGGTAAACAGGTCTGAATATTTGAAATTATCTGAAGCTTTCCTGGAGCCATCTAACACTCAGGTGTGCCCAACTCTGTCAGAAAACTGAAACAAATCTCTTTGGTTTTCGGGCTTCGTCCCCCCAAAAAAACCATGTGGAACGTACAATTCCTCTGGTTCAAAACCTTCAAAGTCATCTTCATTGTCATCACTGTCACCCACAAGTGCATTCCATTGTCTCTCCATACATCTTCTCTCATTTTCATCCAAATTTATCAGGTCATAATTATTTAAATCCTTAGAAAACTCTCCTCTAAAATTCCTTCAAATGCCGCCATTTTGGATACAAATTTCAGCATTCGGAAAACACGTTAAAAGTTTCTACTTTGTTATTTCTAGTTGTATACAAGCTAAACTCACAAGATAATCCAAATATAACATCTACATTACCAGATGGAAGTTAGTAGAGGTACCCCGAAAGATATTTAGTCGGGTACTATAACGTTAAAAAAGAACACTGCCCTAGACCAAAAACTCAGTCCATAGTGTTGATGGGTTTATTTCCCCTGGACCCGATATGTGGTCTGCCGTGATGAAAGGGTTAAATGTATTTTTTGAAGATGAGATTGAGATCAAACGAGGACTACAATACAACACACACACACACACACACACATTGTGACCCCACTATAACATGGTAGTTGGGAGCCATAGAACTCTATTGTGTTATAGACCGAGCTGTGTTATAAGCAACCAGGTCAATTAGCAGAAAATTAGAAAATTAGAAAATGATGCATGTACCCAAATAAAAATGTGGAGGGGAGTAATAAATGTGGGATCAAAAATATGTGCTTCATTGGCACATCTTAAATTGATGCATATTAAATGAGAAATTCACCTGTAGTGACAACAGAGAAGACATATATTTTACTTTATTCAGAGAACCATGCATTGGTACATATATGTGTATACTGTTTATATATACATGTCTAATGAATCACTTTACATGCATTGAATCCACAATACAAGTAATTCCATCAAAACAAAATGCACACACATTTAAAATATTCAATAATTTTGTCACAAGTCATATAGGTCTGACTTCAGTGGGAAAAAAAATATCACAATCACGTAACAAATGATGAAGCACATTTACTTTTCAGTACATCCCAAGTCAGTAAAAGAAATCATTTTAAGCACCGTCATTAGAGTTCATAAGCATAAACTTTATTCCTGTAAAAAAGAAACTTTTACAGCACAGTAAAAATGTTCCAGTCAAGTTGGAAAATGAAACAATCCATCAGATTCCATTGCTTTTAAGTTCAGTAATGACTTCCTTTAAAGAAAGTTTGTTTTTATTGAAGATTGTATTCGGCTTTCTTTGATGAAAGGTACATGCGTTATTGAAGTCACCGCTAAAGGACAGCTTCAGAGAACCAAACTATTGCCAGTTTTTTATTGTAGCGGCAACATCAAAAAATTGTACAAGACAGATTTTTTTCCATTTGCTTAGTTTGTTTTCATAATAATCAGTGCTCCAAAGGTAATGTTTTCTTTGAAATTTCAGCTACTGTTGTATCCGTGTATATTTTTTAAAATATGAATTGGCCGTAATATGGT
This sequence comes from Potamilus streckersoni, assembly GCA_016746295.1. NCBI lineage: Eukaryota > Metazoa > Mollusca > Bivalvia > Unionida > Unionidae > Potamilus > Potamilus streckersoni. Next base: position 6,717,004 of record JAEAOA010002353.1, on the reverse strand, counting down.
CAATTGTAGTTACTGTTCCTCCCTGCCTATGGAATAGAACAGACAAGTGAGAGCTTGTTTTCTGTTTGTTTGTTTTGGGGATTTTGGAGGATTTGTTTTACATTTATGGTCATGGAGTGATGCTGCCTTCCACTCATGCATCAGAAATTTAAAGAAATGGTCAATCAACGATAGAGAGGCAGGTGATCTGGTCTGATGACAGGGATTAATACAGAAAATGTAAATGTTCTGAAGGATTTAATTCTGAATGAAATGAAGAGGAATTTTACTGATCGTCCACATACAAATATCAGTCTATGTAAATATATTAATTACTAGCGAGCAACCAAAAATCCAACGAAAGATAGATTATAAGATAATGCCTCGTCCGGTTCATCTGCGCTACCAGAAATGTAAATTTAATAGAAGCAAATATCACAAAACACAGTACTCATGCTAAATGTAAACAAAAGCGGATTATGATATAACAAAGCACTGTTAAAATGGTTTGTCAATATGGACAAAGAATTTGTTTATGTAACAACAAATAAATTTCAGTGCTTTTATAAAAAAATAAAATAAAATAGACAAAAAGTCATAAATACAATTATAGTGTTAAAAAAGATATTCAATTTCACAATTGAAAAAAAAAATTATACAATTTTATATAATACATTGGTATTAGGCCATTAGGATACAAAGTATCTAATTTATGAATCCAGCTACTAAAAGATATTAAAATTATCAGCATTTGTGTTGTTTTTTTTTTAATCCCAGTGAATTTTATATCAACTTTATGGCTTCCTTTCATGGGTGCGCAGAATTTCTCCACTCCAAACCAATGGTTGTATATACAAGTTTAAACAAAACACAATGTCACCTATATAAAAATAATCAGCTGATGGTATATTTTGTCACCAAGGGAAAAAAATCTCAGTTTGCAACATTGGCAAAGCCCTGCGCAATTCTTGAATAACTTTTTAGATGTTATTTTTCATACTTTTAAGAAGAAAACACTTTTTTGTGTATGAGAAAAATGCATATAAAATTTCAGTATCCATGCCACAGTCTTATTGTATTATTCATACACGATCTCTTCCATAAAATGATAATAAACTTTTTTTGGTACTTTTAAGAAATTTAGAAATTTTTTGTGCACGAGAAAAATACATGTAAATGAAATTTCTGGAGCCACACCACGACCATGTTATATCCAAATTTGTGTTATAATGGAGTGTGCTATAATGGGGTCACACTGTATGTGTGTGTGCTGTATTTTCTAATGAGTGTTGACTGATAAATGAATTTTCTAACATGAACTAATACTCAAATACATGGATTTTTTTATATACATGAACATTTTACACATTTTGAAGTGTATTACACAAACTTAAGTTGTTAATATATTACTGCATTCCAGACTAGTTTTCTTCATTTAATCAAAATTTCCATTTTTTTCCTCTCTCTCTCTCTCTCTCTCTCTCTCTCTCTCTCTCTGTAAATCTTATTCAATGACTATAGTCGCCAGGTCACCTAAAAAATCTTACTTGTATGTGACTTTGCAATTTTTTTCAGCCCCCACCCCACCCATCTAAACATCCACTTATGTCGACAATATTTCCTTGGTTCTGAGGTTGTTGAAATAAATGGATAAATGGATAGTACTGTATTAGGACAATGGTGACAGTTTTTAAAATTGGCAACAAAATATTGAGTTTGGCAATTTTGTTGGCGTCAACTTTTTATAGCCAGCGCTAACCCAGCCCATGCGATTTGGACATAATAGTGTTGTTTGTTGTATATACAATGAAGGGGGTGAAAGCTTTAAACTCTTGAGACTGTGCTTCAAAATTATGTCTTTCCCTAAATAGCCGAAAGGAATGACAACTTAAAAAAATAAAACAAAAACCACAGTTAACAGATTTTAGTAGGGGGGGGAGAAATTTACCAATAATCCAAACTTGGGAACAAGTATTTTGAAGTGACTTTGAAAAACTTCATACATAAAAACAATGAAAATTCGCCAGTCATAATACCCAGAATACTTCATTTTTAGCATTCTACCTTGTCAAATTTTGCATGTGAAAAATATTTTGTATTAGTTAAAAATTTATAAAATCATTATCCAGACGAGTAACTGCGTCTACAAAACCACGTTGACATACACCTTAACAAATGTTTAAAAGTTATTAACATACTCGAAATTGAGACACCCCTTGGTCTCGGTATTGCTGCTAGCAAAACTCCCATATTAATTAAAAGGGTGATGAGTTTTGAAAGGAAATATGACTTCATTTCTGAACGATTTAGATACACCGGTCAGCTTTGTCCACGGCAAGATGAGATGGAACTAAATGATTGGTTGATCTTAAATGATTCACAAAGAAAAAGTCACATTCAGATATATTTAATACAATAGTCTGAAAACCAGTCTAACATTCGGAATATCTTGCAAGATGTCTGTAAATTTAAACACAAAGCCGTCAGAATAAACAAAGAAACGGACAATTATAAAATCTTTTTAACATTTTTTCACTGTTAACTTAATAATCATTTGATCTTAATTAACACTATTTCAAATCTTATAATATTTTTTTTATTTTCCTTGTCATTTGCCTTTTATCAAGAAATATGACGTGAAGTGCCAAATTTATGATCTATGCTTCAACCTATTGAGAGTTAAGTCAATTTTGTGTGCATGCTATTGCTTCAAAACATGGGGGTAAGTACCAATAATTATCAAACAGCATTTAATTGAAATGAAATGCCTTTGATTTGCTTGCTTATGATTTTATATGTTATTTTGCTTTTGTTCACATAATATGTAGTTTGCATTATTTTATTTTCTATTTAAAAAAAAATTTGCAGTTGTCTTTCAGTTTATGTTATGTAGCCATGGCTTCCATAAAAGTTTTAGCTTTCTTTAATATAGGTTGTAAATAAATTAAACTGACCTTTTGATATTTATATTCAGACTGAACATGAAATTAATTATATTTCTTGTCATATCTATTTTGAAAATTTAATTTTCATAGATAAGAATGCAGTACATATATTGTACAAGGGTAATTTTCTAAGATGCTATCATATAGCTAAACAGTTTGAAGTTAATGAATGATTTCAGTGACTTTGTACTTTTGTAATTACGAGGTTGCCTGTAGCTTGTGCATTTGCTTTTTGAGTTTGATTTTTTAGATTTTTTTTTATGTTTCTACTTGTTCACATCATTTGTGATTTTTTTTTCTTATATAAACAGTAGGACCTTTATTGAAAGACCTCATTTTTGTTTTAAAAAATGATGGTCTCTCAAGACAGGTGACCTATCATAACAGGTCACAATGCAAAATAATCAATAAATTTGAGCCTTGAGAATGTGGTCTCTTGACAGGTGGTCTCACATAGCAGTGGTCTTTCAAGACTGGTTATATTATACTTGTTTCTTAGTTATGATGTTTTGTTATATTCTTAAATTCATGTGCAAACATGATAAATTTAATATGGGAATTTTAAATTTTAGCAATAAGATTTTTAAAAAATTTGATTTTGACATTTTAAAAACTTCACTGATCAATGCAAAATATTGAGTATATTTATGCCTGTGATTTTAAACAAATGACTTTGAAATGTGAACAGCATCTGAACTAGTGCTTTGATGTTTGCCCTTTTTTATATTGACTTTTTTACAAATGTATTCTCTTTATCAAAGTTTTTCTCCTTTATATTTTACTTGTCTGTTCTAGTCTTGAGAGAATTTAGAGCGGACATTTTTTGAGAGTATCACAGATTTGTTCCTAATTTATAGGTAGTATTTAATACCACTTTCACTGTTAATCACAAAATATGGCACATTTCATACATGAGGAATTTAAACTGAAAAGAATGGCTTAAACATAAAAACATTTATATTAAACTGTTAAAGATTTTGAAAAACATTTTTGATTTTCTTGGAAGAATGCTGTCATATATATATTTCTTTAAAGATACACATTTCATAGAGGATAAAATCTCTAAAGACTTTTGGATTCACATTGCAGAATTTGTAGTTAGAACAATCAATAAAGCATATGAAACTACATCATTCTCAACTGTTTTGAGACAAGGCATTATAACTGGCAACTAATTTCTGTACTTAATGTTGTGTACAAACTAGCATCAGGATATATTGCCAAAAGAATTAAGACAGTATTGAATAAAATAATATCTGAAAATCAAATTGGTTTTATAATAGTAAGATATACTGGAGATAATGCAAGGATTAAGAATTATGCACATTAGAGAAGAGTTCAAAATATCTGGTGATATTGTTATTAATTAATTTTGGAAATGTGTTTGATTCTATTACATATAAATTTATTCATGTTGTTTTAACTCTCTCAGACTGCCCTTGTCAACTGATGAAAACATCTCATAGAAAGGCAATCAAAGTGGAAATGTCTATGGATATATCTCTTAGGAAAATATATATGGAATTGATAGCTTTCGATACCCCTTCCTGCAAAGTGGCCTCTTGCGATATTAGGATGTGAGGGAGGCCACGAGCCAATAAGAAAGAACGAGGCCATACAATGAACAATGAACTGGAAATATCTACAGATATACATTTAAAAAAATGGATTGTACATATGGAAATGAACTATGGAAACAACTATGGATAATACAGAACTGAATATGATAATGAACTATGTATTTGCAATAGCTACACAAAGAAGATGGATTTGGAAAAACTATGTATGGTAATGAATTATGTATATGCAATAGACTAGTAATGTTCTACAAAGTGAAATTTATCTTCAGAACTTACAACGACATTAAGGATTGAGATATAATTAAAGAAAAATGAGTTATAACAGACACTTCCTATACCTTCACTCAGCTAACTTTGCCTATGCTGTACAATCTATATCTGTTTAAAAACATTAGGGTTTTGTATAGATATTCAGAAATAGACTAAAGGTTTAATATTAATTTTGAAGCATGTACTGATAAACCTATCTTTTAAAATGCAAATTTTAAATTAACAATAAATTATGTTAAACATGAATTTTGTTAAAAATTTATAAATGAATTTATCTGAAGCAACAAATTTGTGAATTTCTAAATAGAAGTGTGCAGCACGTGCATCTGCTGCTCACTGTTGAGAGCACAGGTTGTGCAGTATGCCATAAAACTATGGATCTGAACATAATTACAAAGCATCTTATGCTGTTATAATATTATAATATATGCTATTATAATTAGAGTAGTTTAATGTTATAATAGATGCTATTATAATTAGAGTAGTTTAATGTTATAATAGATGCTATTATAATTAGAGTAGTTTAATGTTATAATAGATGCTATTATAATTAGAGTAGTTTAATGTTATAATAGATGCTATTATAATTAGAGTAGTTTAATGTTATAATATATGCTGTTATAATTAGATTAGTTTAATGTTATAATATATGCTATTATAATTAGAGTAGTTTAATGTTATAATATATGCTATTATAATTAGAGTAGTTTAATGTTATAATATATGCTATTATAATTAGAGTAGTTTAATGTTATAATATATGCTATTATAATTAGAGTAGTTTAATGTTATAATAGATGCTATTATAATTAGAGTAGTTTAATGTTATAATATATGCTATTATAATTAGAGAAGTTTAATGTTATAATATATGCTATTATAATTAGAGTAGTTTAATGTTATAATATATGCTATTATAATTAGAGTAGTTTAATGTTATAATATATGCTATTATAATTAGAGTAGTTTAATGTTATAATATATGCTATTATAATTAGAGTAGTTTAATGTTATAATATATGCTATTATAATTAGAGTAGTTTAATGTTATAATATATGCTATTATAATTAGAGTAGTTTAATGTTATAATATATGCTATTATAATTAGAGTAGTTTAATGTTATAATATATGCTATTATAATTAGAGTAGTTTAATGTTATAATATATGCTATTATAATTAGAGTGGTTTAATGTTATAATATATGCTATTATAATTAGAGTGGTTTAATGTTATAATATATGCTATTATAATTAGAGTAATTTAAAACTAACATTTCTATTCCTGCATAAATAAAAGATATTTAAAAATAATCAATATGAAAGATAAATAAAATAACTGGAAACTAGAATGATTTGAATGGTGTATATACCCTACTTCAATATTATAAAATCAAAATTTTGTTAAAAAAGAATCATACACAAAGCACATACACTGTGATAACAAACAAATACACATAAAAATCTTTAACTTTAGATCTAGGTGGTCCCTCAGATGATGTAAATTCTGAGAGGGACCACACCAATAAAAAATTAATTGTGGACCAATTATCAATTATGAGACATTGGGCTAAAATATTTTATTGTAATATATCATCAGTAGTTTTACAAAATGGTTTTATATAATAATTTTTCTTAAATTTCCAGATGTTGTTGACAGAGTGAACCAAAATCTCTTCTTATTATATGCAGAAATGTTGTATGTACTGTTATTGAATAATGCAAATAATAAAAGGTATGACATTAAAGGAAACAAAATATTTACTGTCACGATTTGTAGTTGATACTGCTTCAATTATTGATGTCTCTTTTGAATCTCTAAAATTCTCTACTAAAGTAAACATTTTTGGAAGGATCTCAGAATATTACCAAAACAAGAACAGTTTGCATAGGAAGTAACAAGTACAGTGCAGAAATATTTCATCATAGGTTAAAATTACAGTGAGTGACTGAATTTACATCATTGTGCTGGAAGTTTTCAATGGATTTGGATCAAATGGTATAAAGACATTTAAAAGTCTACTTTAAAAACAGATGTTAAACAAACAGATGAAAAGAAATAGAATTAAATTGTCAGTTTGAATATGGATATGTGGTCTAAAATATATGTTTTACATTAGGAAGAACTAAAAATTACAATGGTTTAAATTTTGTGCTTTTCATAGAATTTTGAATTTTGAATTTTTTAATTCATTTTTGTAACAAATTAGAATGTCTGATATCAATAAATTAATAATTTTTATAATAATTTCCAAGAAATAATACTGCATTTATTTTGGGAATGTAACATGATAAATAAACTGTGGAGAATGTTTTCCAATGGATTCAGAATCAAATGAATATAGATATTGTGCCAAGTGCAAAAACTGGGAGATACACATACAAATGGAATGTATGGACAACTTTTCTATTCTGTTTTTTTTTTCAAGCCTAATACATCTATATACGCAAAATGAAAGTGGATATGCCTTACATTAGATGGGTTGAATGTTGTTCTTAAAGACCATTATAACTGGAAAAATATATTTCAATCCAATTGGATAAGAAAGAAACTATTATTTTGATTTGGGAACAATGGAAATCACTAATATGCTATCAACCAAGAAACATATACATGATAGTGTATAATGTCTTTGACATATATCATGTCACTTTCTACCTGATCACCTAATACAATTTGAAAACTTTCATTACCCCTTCTATCTCTGTCAGTATTTTTCCTTTCATTTTAGTGATGCAATTAATTGTCTAGAACTATATACATGTTCGTTTTATGGTTGAAATATTTTGTTTATAAATATGTATTGCATGTATGTATGATCTATGTATATGTCAATAAAATAACAAAAATAGTAAGATAATTGTCCTTGTTATTAAAAACTCATGGGTCTAGAGTTAAAGATTAAGTTACAATTCCGAAAAAAATGTATCTTTTCAATACTAAATAGATAGATTTCCAATTTGAGATATTCCCTAACCCCAATGATGAAACTTGAGAATTTCATGAGTTTCCAAATCAAACTTACAATATCAAGAAATGACTACTAAACACACAGTACATACTACTCTTATTTAATTAGGACTAAGCCTAAAGCCATGCCTATTTTACCAGGTATTTTCGGCAAAATTTATTTTCTAAGTCCATGTGGCCACCACTTGAATTGAAGTACTGTATATACTCACTTATCAGTCAAGTCAAATTGTAAATAACAATGATTCTGATCAGCCATAGCATAATGCACCTGTTTTTTGTTGTTGTTGTTGTTGTTGTTGTTGTTGTTGTCCTCCTGATTAATCCTCAGGAACTGCACAAATCCAGATCTGCCAGCACATTATTTTACAACCAGTCTGGGTGATTGTGGTTAGCAGTTGTACTCATCTTACAAGCAAGTATACATGGATATTCTGCAGTAGGCTTAGATGTGTCCAGTGTGAGAAGACATGATTAAAATAAAACAAACAATATTTCTATGTATTTTTTAATTTTCCTGTTAATAACATGATTCTTTCCATATCAGTTAACTGGTTTTGTTACTATGTCATTGTAAACCTCAGCAATATTTTGATACTCTTTGTCCTTCCAGCTTTCTACACTATCCAGGTAAGTAGCTTAGCCTTATGCATTTTCCGATGTACACAGTAGTGAGGATGTGAAGCTGTTAATGTGTCTAGTTATGCCAAAGTCATTACCTCTTGAAGTACTGGTCACAAATAATTCATATAAAATTCACCAAAAATGTTTTAATCCCTTTCACGGATTTCATATAGTGGGTTAAAAATATGAGATGTACAAAATTTAAAATGTAATAATAATAATAATAATAATAATAATAATAATAATAATAATAATAATAATAATAATAATAATAATAATAATAATAATAATAATAATAATAATAATAATAATAATAATAATGTTTTATCTTTTTTGTGCTTTTTTGTCTAGTATGTTTTTGTTGTTGTTGTGGTTGTAACCGTAATTTTTTTTAATGACTAAAATCATTCTTCACTTTCGATTTGCGTTTGTTTTGATTTTAGGTAAGGCTGAAGCTTTTACGTCAATAAATTGAATGCCAATTTACATACCATCATCATTTAAATTATTATGATTTTACTAAAAAGTATAACAGAAACTGTTTAGTTTCCAAGATCTTATATCAAAGATGAGTTTAACTGGAATTACGACTTGATGCAAAATTGACGAGATGTGACGTCACCATTATCCGCGATCTGCCAGGTTCCTGTGTTATAGGACAGAGATGTAAATTTAAGGAAAGTTAAGCAGCAAGATGAGTGATTTTCTAAAGTCAGCCTTTGGCTACATAAGCGGAAGTAGCTCAGGTCGAGATGAAAATGATTTTGTTGGACAGATTGTAGAATTAGACAACCAGAAGCTCAGGGTCCGTAAAGTTATTGCTGAAGGTATATATATACTCCCCTCTACTCCTTACAGCAGACTTGATCATGTTGAAGCATTGAAATAAATGATGGGTGGTGGAGGAATTGGGGATGAAAACGGAACATTTCTGAACATTTCTCTCTCCGATGATTACTAAAAGGGACTCGGATACGTAGAGTTTCCTCAAATCTTTCACAGCTTGTGTTGGATAGTTGGGTGGGGAGTGTATCATTTATTGGAAACCTAGAATTCGCAGAAATAACCAGTTCACATTATGCTGGTTGGGGACCAATTCTTGCCACGTTTTCCTGGTTCTTTTATAATCATCAACGACATGAACTTCTTGGCAACAATATTTTTCCTCATGTTAAAATGTGAAATAATTTGACTTTTTACGTGGAAACCGTTAATTAAAAAAGTGTTAGTGATGAACTTATGGAAGAGTCAGCACCAATAGTCGTCACATGTTGAAAATTGATATACTCGCACATGATTGTTAGATTATATTTACTCTTTAATTAAATGGAAATTTATTTATTTCTGACTTTTTTTTAAAAAAATTGTGTTGCTTTCAAATTTAAATAATTGCTTTTTACAAATTAGGAATTATGACAGAAATGCATGTAATTTTACATATTTACCGGTCGATAAACGGGATATTTTTGGTAACACTGTGTGACATGGGAAGGTTACAATAACATCTCTGCAGTTTTAATAAATATTTCAAAATAATGAAGTTAAGGAGTGGAAGATATTTAACTTGTTATATATTTACATATGCTACAGGCCTTATTCTGCCAGGAATTTGTCAGTTATCATTTGACAGTGAACAGCAAGGTAAGTAGTCAAATCATTTTTTATAAATATAATTGACACCAGTTTTATATAATTATCTGGCTGGGTCATTGGAAATAATTATATAAAAAAATGGACAATGAAATCATGATAGTAAATACACCATTAACAGCATGAGTTGAATTAAATTATTATATTTTCATATTATTTCGGACAAAATATTTAATAACAAAATGCCAGTAAACAAATTATTATAAATTGTCATTATTGTACCAAATAATTTATTACTGATTTTTCATTGTCACAAATAAAACTATTTGCCATTGTTCAAGCAGAGGCTGTTGATAAATTACATGTCATCTTATTTTGGACAAAAGATATAAAAGCCAAAAAAACTGTAAAGAAATTATTATAAACTGTCATTATCATAGCATACATTTTTTTTATTGATTTATTTATTAACATTAATAGAACTATTCTTCATTTTTCAGATAGAGACTGCTGATGAATTTTGTGTCAACTTTGCTGATGTTACCCTCATCATGAGCATATATTGCAGCACATTTATGGTGGTACCACTATGGATACTTGAATCCAGAATATATCCTTAGCCGCATCTTTAACATTCTCATAATACGACTCTTCCACTGATGGATCACAAGACTTGCACACACCATATATATCAAAATCAGAGCTAGATTTCTTTTTCTTTTCTTCTGAACATTTGCTTGATTTATTTTCGTTATTCATTTTTTTGTACCATTTGCTGTGCTTCTCTAATCTCTCCTTCATAAATCCTTCTTTCAGTTGTTGCCTTTTCTTCTCTTCTGTTGCCTTCTCTAACTTTCTGTAAAAATTGTCATATATTAGTACTCTTGAATGTAACACCAGTTTTGCTCTGCTAACTTGTGGTTTAACTGGTACTGCTGGGATGATGTTAGATAAGTGTTGAGGTATTAGGTCTTCTGCTACTGAAGGATTTACTCCAGGATAACTACCACAGGTTGGAGAGAGTGATTTTGATGCCTGTGATTCTTCATCAGATGATGATTTTGCCGATGGGACACATGATGGAATGGGCTGGTTGGTCATCAACAGTTTTTCTTGGAACTTGGAATTCCTAAGAGGCTTGTGAAATTGTGAACCTTTTCAGTTTTACAGATGACATGGCAGACTCAAGATCATCCATTCTACACTTATTTGGCATTGCTAAAGAATAAAAAAATTTAGTTATTTATTTTTTTGTTTTGTCTTTACTCTTGTAGTTAACATTCACCGGAAATGTTAATTTTATTTTTATTTACAGATTTCATCCTCATTGTGTCAATTTATATTTTTTAACATCATTTCTCTTTCTAATGAATTTTTAAAATTGTAACAGTGAAGTATAATAGTGCACAAGAATCTAATACATCTAGTAAAAAAGGTGGAAAATATGTTCGAGATACCTAGATACAGTAATAAGGAATATTTGTCAGCCAACTAGATTGTTTCAAAACTGTTTCATATACATTTTTGATAGCTAAAAGAAGGATAAACAAAACATGTATATAATTCCAGTTAGGAGGTTTGCTATTTTTAATTGTCCCAAAATACCGAATTAAGTATTTACTTTTTTTGAAATATTTGATATGGCATGGAATAATTGGTAGTTGTTTTTGTATCTATAAAAGGGTAACACTTGATTTTCAGTGTAATATTTTCTAAAAGAGTTTCCCCATTTTGGGAGAAATAAAGAAATGCTTCCTGGCTATTGCCCCTGGATCTTTCTTTGCAAGTAACATATGGAGTACGGATATGCTGTGAATTTTGTTAGGGGAATTGTGTTAGCAATATCAGATTATGAAGTGAAAATGATTGCTGTGGCCATGCTGTTGGGTGTACCTTGTGTTAAGTGTGAAAAAGTAAAATGCTTTATTGAGGATGCTTTATTGTGGAAATATTAGAATTCACATTTATTGCCTGTAGTATAAAAGTGGGGTGCCTACATCAAGGTATGGTTTCATGATGTCCTTGTTGATTCGTGTATGCTAAAAGTACCATGTGACTCCCCACTTAAATTAATGGAGGTGTAAGGGGCTAAAATGAGGATTTTTGTTATTTTCTTTATTTAACTTGCCTGATGTTTATTTTCACTCGGATATGTCAGATTGAATCTTTTTTTTTAAACAGAAACCAAATATTAGCATGCAGTCAAGAGTTATTATTACTATGGCAACAATTGGTATATGACTATATGGTGAGAATTGGTTTCAAACTGGTAGGGGGTTAGTTTCCCCAGGGGCTAACAAATTTACGTGTATCAAACAAAAAAACATCTAAATTCAGTAAGCAGATGACTTTGGTTCTTATTCATAATTGTTAAAACATTGTCTCTTTAACATGTTAGCTATTACAGCTGTTGTATAGTTTTCTAACTGCTCAGCTGTTGAAACTGGCAGCTAGGTTGAATAATGGAGCATGTTAGATTACAATAGCCAATGTTTCCACTTCTTTAACTGATTGATGGCTTTTATACTTCCTAGGTTGCTGAAATTGGGAGCACAAAAAAAATATTGTGAGGTGTATCTTTTTACTCAAATACACAAAAATACTCCATTTAGAATATTAGAAGTATATTTATATAGTGTGATTGATGTGTTCAAAAATAGAGCTATTTTGGAAAATATTTACAGATGAAAATAATTTATACTTTCAGTGTTATACTGATCACATGATGATGGGTGTAGTTGTCAGATGAAATCTGGCTTAAACCTGCAGGAGAATCTGTGTTAACTTTTTATTGCTTTTCATATTTTTCTGCATGTCAAATTAATAATTACTATATTCTTGTTTATCAACATTGATTTTATAACACATTGACATTTGAGTTTTATTATGTGTTTATGCATGTTCATCAAATATTTTTTCAACCTTGGTTTTTAAAGTGTATCAAGAGGTACAATAATACCATATTATAAGTAGTAGATTTTTTTCTGTCTTTTTTCATTTTGATCTTTCATTTGTATCTCACTTTTGCTACTCATGTGTTTTCATTTTTGGCAGCAAAATTTTACCATTTATCAGAGTCAAAATATTTCTCTGGTTGTGTTTTGCATTTATTGTCTTTTCGGAAATTCTATAACAAGTCTTGTTTTTGATCATTAGTAAATATTTTAAGAATTCAAAATTTTCTGCAATATCTCAATGCCTTCATCAAGGACTAATATTGATCATGTGACTTATAATGACCACATGATGCAAGGATACTGGTTTTTAGATGGGAGGTAATTCCAGCCCATTGTCACTATTTAGTGTTGGCCTATGTTATCATATTTCAGTTGCCTCCTTCACATTCCTTTTCCATGTGTTGTCCTCTGATGTGATGACATGGGTCTGATTGGGAACGATGGAAAGTCCCATATTGATACAATGTCTATGTATGACCAACGACTCAACTAATGTTTCCTTAATCCTTGTTTCTAACATTCTGACTGATTCCCTGATGTTGTTATCCTCACAATCATTACATTTGAAATAATAAACCATACCACATTTTTTCTATTTTGTTTTATTCTTCTTATGTAAATTGTTGTCTTAAAAAGTTGTATGGTTTGTGATATACATTGATGCCACATTTGAATACTCTAGCTAGGACTTCTGTTATACTGCAGATATATGGCATACTGATGTTGGTTCTATTTGGGCCACTACTGTTTTTTGTTGCTGTTTTCATCCTTTCTGGTGGTTTGAAAATCCACTCTGGATAGCCAACTAGCCATTTAACCATTATGTAGCTTTCACATACTCTTCTACTTTCATTTGATCTGGGGAGGTCGTGGGTTCGATCTCTGATTGAGTCATACCATAGACTTACAAAAATGGTACTGACATCTATCTTGGCTCAGCATTAAGAGGTTAGTGTTAGGACTGGATGACCTGGTGTCAAGATAATGTGACTGGGTGGGACATCATGCTACATGTTTGCGTTATGATGCCCCAGTACTAGATATCACAATAAACTGCTACGCTGCAGACATTGTTGCGATATGACTGAAAAATTGTTATAGCTACGTTAAAAATCCTAATCACATCACATCATTTGATCAGTCTCATCAGTGAACTTTGTGCATTATAGATCTCATGACAAATCTTGTGTTCCAGATGTTGGATCTTATTGTAAGTGAAGGTAGATTATCTGATGCAATTTCTTTTCAGCATAGTGTATTATTTGTTTTGGTTAAAGCCCATTGATGGATGTTTTCAGTTGAATTCTGTTAAGTATGTTGTTTTTATGGTAGAACTGAAGACTGAAATGGAGATGATTCTTCCATTGGCAAATATCAAATGTAATTTTTTTCCTTATCATACGTCTAACAGGACTTCACTTCCAAGTTGCTCTTTATAATTCATGATCATTAGTAATTTCCCATACTCAAAGCATAAATATTTTAGAGTTCTGAATTTTTGGCAATATTAAACTGCTGTCATCAGCGATTAATGTTGATTATGTGACTTATAACAGTCATGTTATATGAAGATGTGAATGATTTAAGGTGTTAATTCAAGTCCCTTCAGTTGCTTTTTTCACCTTCCATTTCTACATCAGAGGACAACATATGGAAAAGGAAGGTGGAGGCAATTTAAATATGACAGTTGTGGCCAACACTAAACAGGGACAAGGGCTTGAATTTGCCATCCATCTACACCAGTCCCCTCATATCACATGATCATTATCAGTCATGTAATCAACATTAGTTATTCAACACTGTTATCTTTCTATAACATTTTATTACATTCCATCTGCTTTGGGCTAAAAAGGTTCTGGTAAAGCAATTTATGAACTTATCATTGTTTGTAAGCTTACATATTTCAGTCAAATCCTCTGAAATTCAATACTATCATTGGTATGACAAGCTCTTGGTACATCATCAAATATATTTTCTGTTGTGCTAGCATTGTGAGTTGGTTCAGTGGTGGCAACATTTTGTCATGTAATTGTCCTTTAGTGTTGATGCAAAGCACACTAGAAGCACACTAGATGATCCATGTAAAGAATGTTCATTGGTTTTAATTAATGCTTTTTCTTTATCTGTGCCAAACTCTATGAGTGAAGGTATGCAAAAATCCATGGTATCAGTTACTGAAGATTTACTGGAAAATAAATTCTGTAGTCTGTGATGCATCATGATGCAACAACTATGAACCTAAAATAGAGGGATATCATTAGCCTCAGCATTCTGCCAAGGATGCCATGTAAATACCATCAATGGTGTATTAAAATTCCTATAGGTAAGTCACTGGGCAGATAAACATTTGGCTAAGAATGAATCAGCAATTGGAGTAAACAAAATTTGAGTTTGAATAATGTGGCAAATTGGTTATGGATAAACATTAGGTACCATTGTTCTTCTTCATTGGATCAATATTGTAAACCAGTCTATCACTTTTCTACATGGCTGGAATGTGACGGAAGCCATGAATACCAAAATCAGATTAAGTTGAAGTTTCTCTAACGAAATGAATAAAATATAATAATATTTGCAGAAAGTGTTTAGGTAGCTTTGTTTCATTCAAGATTCTTATCATCCTTTTAACTGATTTCAGTATTCCAGATTTCTATCACATTCCAGCCAACCATAAGTAGAAAATTATTGATATGGACTGCCATATTCCTGAAAATTGACTTATTGTTCCAATTTTAATCAACGTCAGAACTTGCTACACAGTAAGACCTTAGCCCCAAAAACAAATCCATGTATCATGGTCAGTATCTTACATTGTAGGACTAAAGTGTATGCCAAACTACATGTAGTTTTAAATTTTTGTCTTTATTTAATCAAAATTTCCCATAGTGTTAGAAAAAATACTTGTTTTATTTCATGGCATTACATCATGTGAGCTAATGGTAACCTCATTACAGTGGGGTGGTTGAGGGGCAAATTTATCATTATTTTTGGACACCAAATTAAAGAATTTAATAAGTTTTTGAATGATGAAAAAAGTAGTTATTTTTTGTCATCTGAAAACATAGTAAATATAATATTGGCCCATTAAAAGGCCATTTTAAGTTTGCTTTGTTAATGGTGTTCAACCTGTGGTATCAAACTTCTAAATTTCTTTTCATTCTTGACATTCCAGCGATGTCAGTACAACCTTAGCTGTCATTCATCTCCACTCTCATACAGAAGATTCCTACACTGAACTCTTTTCCAAAGGCTTTCATTCAAAGTTCCCATTTGCTTCTGCATAGGCAGTGATGGTTAACTTGTCTTTCATAGTATACAAGTGTCCAATACAGTCCATGTTGATACTAATAATCCTTGATAGTTTTGCTCCTTGATTGCTTATGTTAATCAACTCGTTTCTTTTCATAAAACTTTGAAGCTTTTTGCTTGGTCTCATCATTATTATTCTTTCATTCTTGGTTGAATTGAAAGAAAATATTCAGAATTCAGTGTTAATGTTCCCATTAAAGGCACATTTTGTTTGTTTGTCAATTATGATAATAATGACATAGTGAAACAAAATAAGTTGATATATGAAAATGGAAAATTATTTTTTTCTTTGAAAATAAACCTGATTCTCAGTATTATTATCTAATTATTTGATTTCTTTTGTGACTGTACATCAGTCACTGCATCACAGACTTTCTTTTTAAGGTAATCAGCAATGGCTAAAACTTTGATGTGCTCAACATAATTACACTGACCAGGTAAAATGGGATTTATTTAATTCTCTTTGGAAAATAGACCTGGTTTCTTGTTTTAATTTCTTATCTTAAACCATAGTGTATGATATTTCTTTGTTACATTATAGTGATCAGTGTTTAATTGACTTAGACTGGTGTTTAGATAGGTAATCAGTAGCTAAAACCAAAAAAATAATTATGGATCACTGTTTTTATTCAATTATAGCTTCAGCATTAATTCACGCATCTGAGTTGTTGTCTATACTTACTGGCACCAAATTTTCACACAGCATCATGTACTTAATCTTGAATCTGAACAAATATAGCCAGACATTTGATAATTAGTTTTTTAAGGCCAGTATTATCCCCATTTGATTATCTACCCCACCTCCTCCAAATAAAAAATATTGGGTAAAATAAATGTGTACAAAGATATGGTATTCTTACATTGCAGTGAAACTTAGTGCATGCATTTGTTATGGTCATCATCAGATGTACATATGGACTAATTGTAATGACACTATTTTCAGAAGAGTTATGTGCTTTTTGTATACTGGTCATAGACCAAAAGAGCTTATGAGATGGTCAGTTGACCATCATCCAGCCAGAATATGTTCATTGACAGAAGCATTATATTGCTACTCCTCCTGTGCTTGGAGGACTGCCATGAAATTTTACGTAAACATTCATCTCATAGTCAAGTTGGAGGATAACTGCTTGAAGTACTGCCATGAGATTTACATAAACATTCTCTCATATTGATTGTGATTGGTATTAAATGAAAATGGTACTGCTTTGACATTCAGTATTCTTGAAAATCTTATGGTTACTATTGTTGTTCTGATTGTTGATTATAATTCATCATCAGTTGGTTAAGCAAACAAATAAGATAATTGATTGTGGAACTCCATAATTGATTGTGTAAGGGAGACTTTTATTTAGATGCATGCAAAATACTGGTTAGTAAAACTCCTGTGCAAATGGTAAGCTAAAAAGGTTTTCCATTCCACTAAAATTGATCAGTATTGTTTATTCACAACTTACAAATATAAAACCATACCATATTATGTTTGTGCAAACTTTAACAATTAGGAACATGATTAAGCTGTTAAATTGATGAGTTAATAAATTTAAATATATTTTGATGATTACTTTCAGTTTAAGATTTAGTATGATGTCCATTTGGTCTTAAATGAAAGCATGATCATATCAGCATGATTTTTTTAATAAAAGACTTCTTAGGTTTTCTACTCAGTCCTAAATTAAGATTGTTCTGATCTGATCTCCAATATGGCTGCTACAACAGTCATCATGGTAGATCTTGTTATTGCTACTCCTCCTGAATGGAAAGTCAGATTGAACTGAGGTTTTCACAAAAAGACTTCTAATGATGTATAATTTATACTAAATGAAAATGATGCCATTTGAATATGGTGACCATGGCAGCCATCCCCTGAATGGATGGTAATGTCAGCATGGGGTTTTCACTAAAAGACCTCTATGGTGTCTAGTTGAAAATGTTGCTGATCTGAAGCTGGCTGCAATTGTATCAGCTTTGTTATAGCTAGGCTTCCTGAATGGATTGTCATATCAAGATGGAGTTTTCCCTAACAAGCTTCTTATGATTTCTAGTTTGTCCTCAATGAAAATCTGTTGACCAATGCCTGTTGTCAAGGCTTCTTAAGCTGTGTTTTCATTACCAGTTTTTAATCTGCATCATTAACTGTTCAGCATGTGAAACAAAATCAAAGATACAATTATTCCTTCCAGCATTCTTAATATTAGTGAATGTTGCTGCAGATGGAACAAGAATGTTTAAACTTGTGGCTGTTTCTCAGTTTATGTTCAGATCCCCAAGCTTTATTAAGATATCCTCCATCTGTCTGTCTCTTTATAAATCCATAACTATCTGCTTTAACTGTTGGGTGGATATTCAACAAGTTCAATATGTAGATTGTCAATATGGTAACCATCTGCCCAGAATGATAGTTTTTTGGGCAGTTTCCTTAGGTGCAACTTGGAAATGGTCATGGTCAAATATTAAAAAACTGCAATTCCATTGACTTTTTGATGTACATTTTTGGATTAAACTTGATACATGCAATCATTGGAGGAAGGGACATGTTATAAATAAAAGATTTTCGGCTATAATCTGTGGATCATGGTCTGGTAAAGAGGTGATCAGGCAACTATTTATTAAATGAGGATTTGCCCAGGCAAATCCTTCATGTGGCTTTAATAAAAGTGTGTAATGTATAGCTTAAGTACTTAATAATGAGACATATTGTTCTTGCCATGGCTCCTTCAGAAGGAACAAATGCTTGTATTGCTCACAGCTCACTACTATGATGGCCTTTTTGGGGTTGAGGTCGGATGATGTTCTCTGTAAATAATCATGTTTTCTATGTTTAAAGAACAATTTTAACTCTTTAAAGTTGTTTTGACTTGAGGTCATATAAGCTTTTGATTTTGAATTTTATAGTAGTCACAATCTACATGAATTGTAATAAATTGTAATATACTTTCCCAATCAATTTTCTTTTCCCATACATTATAAGTTCATGAAGGTCAAAGTTTTCACATGAAGCAGAAAGTTGATTTACATACATTAAAAGATTCTTTGTAATAAGAAAAAAACCTCATACAACATGGATAGCAGATTTTTACGTTTGTGATTTATTTGTTGGGTTTTATTCAGATTTATATAGGATTGTACTTAATGAGCTCTGTAAAGTATCATGCTAGATTATTTTGTTATATTCTCTCACTCATAGGACTGGGACTTGACTCACTTGGTTCTGTTTCAGCAAAGGAGTATTGATTGCTTGGAAAACAGTTAGACTAAGATCAATTGTATCCAAATGCTGCAGATTTGTTAGGCCCACTGTGATTCTAATACACTTCTTGCAAGCATGTAATAAATTCTGAGTGTTTTGTGAGCTTTACTTCCTTTTATGATTTTTGATACTAAGTACACATCATTATTCATGTGCACATGCAGATATGTTTACATTATCTTTGCATTTCTATATTCTTACCCTCCTTCCCCCCCCCATTCCCTGAAAAGTTAATGATATACTCTGCATGCAAACTTATGATGATGTTTTGCATTTGCTTTTATTTTTTTAAAAAAAACATTTAGTATGCATTTGTCCAGTTATTTATACTTGAAAGTATAGGAGATGTTGCAATAACTGAATAGGTGAATGGGAAGGGCATTCATAATTCATTTGTCAGAATTCTTTAATAAAAATCCTGTTTATTGTTGTAAAGGAAAATACAATAGTATACATATATCCACTAAAAATAAACATAGCATTCAGGAAATAGTCCATCACAAAAAGGATTTTGTTGTTTCTTTATCTTGACACCCAATTTAAAGTTAACAATTTCCCTCTTCCTTGACTGACCATTGCATATAGAATTCACAAGTTCATTGATTTCTCATTCCCAGTATTTTATCTAACAATGTGTAAATGTTCACCTTGAAAGATATAATAATTTAATATTTAATATTATGCTCTCACACTTAACTAGTAAAGTTAAGGTGTGACTTGTTTATTGTTACAAAGATGATTGTAATAGTCGACAGTGAATAATGTGATTTAATTTTTTTTAAAAATTTCCATTACTTTACAGGTGGTTTTGCATTTGTGTTTGTGGCTCAGGATGTAACATCTGGGAAGGAATATGCCCTTAAGGTATTTTAGAGGTCTAGATGGTCAGTCTTCCTTTTTCTTTTCTTTCCTTCATTTTTCCCCATGTACATTTGTTGCTAAAGGCATGTATATGTAGCAGTTATAGTGTTATCAGTCATTCATCAAAGGATGTCTCTAATTCCTTCTTGAATAAATAATTTTATTACATAATTAATTTAGACCTGTGGGTGAAATAGTTCTTTTCAGTGAAGCACTGCACTCAGACAAGATGTAGGTCAGCTGTCTGTTTTTGCCCTTGCAGGTATAACCTATGCACTTAAGGGTATAAGCAGTGATTGGTTCACTAAACAGGGCTAAATAATAGTTATTGTTGAAATTGAACACCACAATGCCTTCATAGAACCTGAAGTCAGTGTCCTGGATATTTGAGGAGTATTGTTTTGTTAGTGGTTAGGGATAAAAAATCATGTCATGGGTCAAGTTGTAAAAGTGTTTAAATGGTGTAAGGGTGGATGGTGAGAGAGCTGTCTTGAATAGGAAGTCTCAATATACAGTGCTTACAGTGAAGTTTTGCAACAGATCTCATCTGTGTCATCTTATATCACTCTGGAGTCAATATTTTTTATCTAATTTAAGTCAATACACATTATTTCTTAGAATGAATAAAAAAAACTATTATCTAAATAAATAACTTTTGTGACTGTAAAAGCACTTATCTGAACTTAAGACATACATTACAAAGTCTCACATAATGTGCATGTGAAAGTATTATTTCATACTGTAGGACTACAGTCAAATTATTGTGAATGACTACAGCAGTGATAGACCATCCATCTTGATAGAAAAAAGTTAATAATTGCAATAATTTGTTACTTACTGCAATGATTGCTATTGAGAGATCCTACATTTTAAGAGACTACTTTTTACCACATAAGTGTCATCTCCCTTCAAGACCAGTTAGATTCTAGCAGCTTGGAGCAAAAATATGTAACCTGCTGATCAAACTCTTTGGAGTCAGTTAGACTTAAGCCATTGATCATGACATTTTTTAGTTCACCAAGCCATAAGTGGGCTTATGGTCTGGCCCTGTGTCCATCATCCGTCATCTATCATGCATCCCTGTCTCTACACTTGATTGTTACCACTCTGGAATCCATATTTTTGATTAAATTTTAGTCAAGTTTGGAATATGAATTTACATGTATATTATTGAACTCTTTTGATAGTAAGTGAGCCATTCATGTTAATGAGATGTGTGTATATATATATATATATATATATATATATATATATATATATATATATATATATATATATATATATATATATATATATATATTCACATACACACACATTGTTTCTTGCTTTGCTTCCACTTCAGCTCTTATTTTACCTCAATAAGTACCTTCACCTTTTAAGTCCAGCTTGACCCCTGCTATTATTTCATACATGTGCTATATTATGACTTGTATATTGTAATCATTTCTATAGTTTATTCAGCAAGAATAATGTGGCATTATATATTAAAATAATATCAGAAAGATAGGTGACCTATACTATGTATTTTTCTTCAGTCTTTATCCTTAAACTTTGAAAATAACATTGTTTAAAGGAGATTACATCTATGCCAGTTATTTCATTGTGTGGAGTTGTGTACACTGTAATGACTATTGCACTTATCAGAGGCCAATAAAAAGTGAACAAAGTGATTTCAATGGAAAATGTTAGATTCTCATCAATCTATTACTAGGCAATGGCCCAGGAGTAAGATTCTAAGTCTGAAGTCAGCCCATATGTCTGTTATTATAGATTCTTGCCTTGAATCAATATTGGACAGTCAGGACATTTTCTGGCAGCTAACATACCTCCATATTTTAAAATGTACCTTATTTGTTGAATGAAAGTGACACAAAGCCACATACTTTAAAATGAATAAAATACTAATTTGTGAAAAAATAATTTGAACTGAGTTCTTTGGTTATAACAACAGACTAGTTTCTTGTGATATACAAAACTAACCATATTATTGTTTGTTTATTTTCCTGCTTTGGGACCAACTTTTTTAATTTTAAAAAAGCTAAATGTCCCTGATTTACAAAAAAAATTGATCTTTTTCTTCTTCATAAAGTCCAAACAGGTATATATTATTGTAAAACTATACCCCATTGCTCTCCTGTCTCACTCCACCTGCTGGTAGCATAATAACTACATAGAGTAAAAGTCTTAAATGACTCACTGTACATTATTACAGCATCGAGCAGCTTCTGGCCAATGTCACACTTCATTGTTTAAATGAAACACAAAAAGAACATTAACTATTGAATGAGAATATTTCATATCACAAGCAAAACACTTTGAAGCTAATAAGATACTGGTTTGTGAAAAAGGAAATTTTGAATTTGTAATATTTTTGGAGAAGTGCAGTGGGGTAATATTTTTGCCTAAAATTGATTTCTAGCATTATATAAAATCAACCTGCTGTTATTGTGTTTTTGTTATTTTATTATTATTTCTACTCTGGTAATATAGTCCAGCTTGGGCATAATTAACAAAAAGTAAACTAAAAGATTCAGAAAAATTTTATAGATCAAAAGTCGATTTTCAGCATTGTTACAGTAATCATAATGTACACATGAACAATATATGCATTGACCCTAGAATTAATGAGAGGTTCACAATAAGGTTCACAATCAACTGTAAATAATTGGGATTTACAACCTATAAAACCACAATCCCTTTGACCATCAGTTTTGGATTAGATGAAGGAATTCTGCCAGAGTTAACTGTTTAAAGTTTTTGAAAATATGAAGCCATATCTTAATAGCAATTAAAGCATATTGATGAATTTTATAGCCATGGCTATCATGTGCTTAGCAATTTAAGTGATTATAAATATGGCCTTGATAAAGTAATGGGTTTTGTTTGTTCATCAAATAGTACAAGTTAAACAAAAGAAAACAAGATATGCTTAAGAAGAAATTCCACTTATATGATGCAAAACCTAAACCACTGTACAAAAACTAGAGGCTTTTTATTGTACAATGCTATAAAAACCTACAGTAGATACTCATTTTGCCTAATAGTAGGTATTTCTTTGCCTAATGGTAGGTATTTCTTTGCCTAATGGTAGGTATTTCTTTGCCTAATGGTAGGTATTTCTTTGCCTAATGGTAGGTATTTCTTTGCATAATGGTAGGTATTTCTTTGCTTTATAGTAGGTATTTCTTTGTCTAATACACCACTAACTCTATAACTCGCGGACATCGGGATCCAAAAACATCGACCGCGATATAAGCGAGGGCGCGAGTTATTGAGGGACCTATAACAACAAAACTAACAAAGGGATCGACATATAGGCAAAAGGGGAGGTGGCTTGACATGTTACAGTGTTGAATACTAAATTAATAATTGTGCTAAGATTAACAGTGAATAAATATCTCTTCATATTGGTGTACTTTGTTTAGTTTTTTCCTCACAGAGTAACATTAATTTCAGGATAACTTGCAGTATATTGATCATCAAAACATTATTCCATGTGGTTTCCATTCTCTTAGCACATGTATGACTCACATTGTGTACTATGTCACTAATTTTTGCTATGAATGGTATGCATTCTAGTTGTTTCATTCAAAGTATATTTTTTTTTAAATATAAAAGATCGACACATTTCGAAAAAAACAATGTCGATCAAATGATGTTTAGATTTTTATTGCAGTAGAAGTAAAATAGAAGAAAAAAAATAAATTCATAAGGGTTAAGCATTACCTACACAAAATTAACGAGTCTAAAAATTTAAAACGATATATAAATTAGAACACGATAACATTGCAGTTTGTGACACGTTGCTGTGTGAACCATGCATACACAGCATCATTTAATTTGTTATCAGTTGCAGTCCGAGCTCATTTTCGTTTCATCCCTTTATCTGAATCAGCATCATGTGAGTAATTTCTAAATTTCGACTCATCCTTAAGCCAACCTCTAAATGTCGACTCAGCAATTTTCATTGCAAATTTTTGATCTCGCTTCGTCATTATGAACACTATCTATAATGCACAGCTTTTCAGTAATTAACTACGACTCTCACATAAATTCTTTGCTCTCCATGATCACATTTACAAATGATTAGGATACATTACTAATATTATATACTTGAATGATATTAATACATTAAATGTGAAAACATTTTCGATTTGTCAAGTAAAACAATATTTGATAACGGTAATGAATACAAGAATGTATGCTCCTATTGGCATGCTTTTGAACTTTATTTTATTTTACTTGATTGATTTGATACAAAAGACTTATTCAAAGTGATAAAACAACACTGGTCTCTTTTAATTGATTCTTTTATTGCTACAAACACTTCCCCAGGTTGTTGATTGAAACAAAGCCAGCATGTAATTATGTTCTCACAGAAGTACTCACTGACTCTTTTCATGTTTTCATATAAGAGAATATGTATGTTGGGATTATAGTGTTGAGACAAAATTAAAGGATTATAATGTGAATTTCACCTAGCAAGACATTTAATTGGTGTTTATTTCATTGCAACAAACACTTCCGGAAGTTGTTGATGGAATTATGTTCTCACAGAAGTACTCAAGGGTTTTCGATGAGATGGTCAACTGACTCTTTTCATGTTTTCTTATAAGAGAATATGTATGTTATGATTATAGTGTTGAGACGAAATTATAGGATTATAAAGTTAATTTCACCTAGGAAGACATTTAATTTATGTTTATTTCATTCTCTGTTGCCACATGTTAGCATTTACCAGAATTTTTCGTTGAGTGCTGTTTATTTACAGTGAATAGACAACTATTTCTCTATTTAAAAAAAAACTAACCTAATATGTAATATCTTATTAGAAATTGCAAATTTCACAATATGGATTCTATCTTTACAGGCAATAATCACCATTTTCGGTGATAAAAATGAGCTATACATCAAGGCTTAATTTACCATTTTTATCACGATTTTTTTCACGTTCAACACATTTTAAAATATTTTTTCTTTGAAAAAAATCGGGAGTCATGCCTGACACCGCATTATAAGCGGGTTCGTGAGTTATCGGGGGGAGGGGGCGAGTTATCGAGGGAGTGGTGTAGTAGGTATTTCTTTGCATAATAGTAGGTATTTCTTTTCAAAATCTGATATTATGCAGTGACATATTTCTGCCAAAAACTGAGGCAAAATTTTCGTGGCATTATTTTCCTAACCAAAATAATTGGTAAAGTAAATAAAAATACATAGTGAATACAACACTAATAAGCAGTTACTGAAAACAAATAGCTAAACAATGTCTCAGTATGTATTTTTTGTATGTGTTGTTTTGGTAGAAAATGTTTTTTTTTTTATTCATGCCAACTTGTTAAAAGGGACAATCAGATAAAAATGAAAAAAGTTTGTAACTACATGTGTATTAATGATACAACAAGTTTGTAACTACCTTTGTATCAACGATACAAGTTTGTAACTTCATGTGTATCAACAAGACAACAAGTTGGTAACTACATGTGTATCAATAACACAACAAGTTTGTGACTACTTGTGTATCTACAATACAACAAGTTGGTAACTACATGTGTATCTACAATACAATTGCTTGACATTCAGGAACAGATTTGCTGTATTATCTTGTGGACTGACAGGATGCAATGTACCAAAATCACTTATAATCATCTGAAAGTAATTCATACGAGTTATCCTCCTACCAAAATTATTTTATCCAATCAAATTTAGCTCTTGAGAAAATGTGTCCAATGGTGGGGAAGTACTACACAGTGGGTGGACTTGATGATGTATTTTGGATAGAACTGTGTATATTTCATTGTGTGGGAGTATGATTGGCAAGCAATTTAAAAGTGGTTAGGGGGATGGCCTTGTTAATAGCATTTCTTGCATGCTTTATTTCAGTAACTGAATAAAATAATTCATTTTTTCATGTTAACATATACTTTTTTTTCACACTAATACTTTTGTGTGATTTCTTTTTTTTTTGGTTTAAAATATCTCTTTTTCTCACACACACACGCACAGAGCACCTAAAGATTCTGAGCTTTGGAAATTGATCTTTTATCTCCAGCACTGCATTTATATGATTGCATTCTAGTGGATGAGTCCTTGAATATTAAGTAGCATTGTGTACATCATAAAAGAGCATTCTCCACTGTTTTTATAACTTTATATATTTGGGCAATAAATCTGAATCTGTCCACTATGATCCATCTATTAATTTTCATCCATGATGACCAGAATATCAGGTCCATGATGGAGAAAAGCATGGATGGATTAATTTACACCATGGAAATGAAGATTTTCCACTATTTAGTGATACATGTACTGTAAATAAGCCTGCTTAGTGAAATGGACAACTGTTTAAGTCTGTTAGGAGAGTTATAATAGGCCTGTTTTAGTCTTCTGTTTATCTTCATGATTACCCTATAAAATATAACTGATGTTGATAGTCTCAATCACTAGTCCCTCCTTTTTCTTCACTAGTCCCACCTTACTCTTCACTAGTCTCACCTTTAATTTTCACTGGTTCCCAAATGGTAATCACTTGACAAGATTTGATGAAATGTATGTACTTAATCCATAGAAAAAAAAACAAACAAAATAATCTACGAGATAATTATTTCTTAAAAGAATTTAATTTTTCAAAAACTTTGGTTTTTGCATATTTGGCTTCTTTAGGTTCATATATATGTTTTAGCTGATGAATTTGAAAATATGTCCATGTATATGTCTGCCACCTGCACCAGCACTAAGCCAGCAGTTGATAGCTGTGTCTTGGTGAAAGTCCTCAAGCTCTGGTCCATTTTCAGAAATGTTTCATCTGGGTGAATTTCCTAACAATGCCAGTTTTGGATATTGTTTGCAGTAACTGCAAAACGTCATTCCTTCTGAGTCAATATATTCAAGCCAATGATAATGATCAAACCAATGCAGCTGAAAATTTCTGTCATAGTGTCATATTTGACATTTTTTGCCATCACAGATTGTTGCTTCTCTTTGAAGAAATAGCTGCCGCACACTCAGTATCTGTCTTACGTTTTATCCATCCATTTTCAAACAAATTTACCTTCTCCAAATCACTGTTAGTACCTTCCTTACAAAAATAGTTTAGCAAACTCATTTTATCCACAGTATCTATCAGCTTGCTTGATAACTACTTCTAAAGTGATCATAACATCAAGTTTTTCTTTGAAATATGAACTGAAACCGATCATTAATTATCGTAATTGTTTCGCTTCAAACACAATGTCGCATATGGAATTTAATTATCTGTATAATCAATTATAAATTAATGAATCATTAGTCATTTAATGTTCATAAATGAAACCGACACTGATGTTGTTAACATACCTATCATTAATTTAATTATACTGACTGGATTAAAGTCAAAGTGAGTCGCTCCTTATGATCTAGTCTGAGTTTCCTCTGACCCTTGCCATCCCATCTTTGATATTTGGATATTTATGTTGGGGTGGAGGGTCTGAGTCCATTCCCTATCAAAAAATTTTAATTCGACAACACCATTTGGTGTAAGCATAGGGTAGCCAATTACTAACTGACCTAGCAAACTTTAACGACCTTTCATCAAATTATACCTGCATGATATTGATAGGAATATGCTTTATTTTCTCATAAATAGTGTCAAATTCGTTATCTTTAATCCTATGAGAGATGAGATGCAACTATAGTATTGATAAAATTTGACCTGGAACTCACCATTTACATTCGAGTTATATGACTACACAAATATTGCAACCTACATGTCAATGGCATCAGAGGTCCAATAGTCAGTGCTATCAACAATAAACCATTTCGAATGTTGTGCATAGTGTTGTGCATAGAATTCGAAAATATTAATTAAAAGTCCGGTAATACTTGACCATAAATATAATGCACACTTTATTCTCAACATATTTATTCTGAGAACAATGACTAGAAACCTGTCTATATCACAGCAAAGTGGAGAAAACCAGATTCATCAAGTATCAAGCACGTGTCAGCAGTGTATTTGGTTGGTATCACAAGACTACCACATTGACCTTTCTGGCTTGTTGACTATTTTTTCAAGTGCTACAACATTTAGAGATACCTGGTTGTTGTTTCCAGAATAAATATTTTTAGAAGTTTATGTTTTATTTAATATTGCTTGACTTTCCTTTATATGTTTGTTTTCCTACAGCAACATTGGAGATGGTTAATTGTTGATATCACTGACAATTTAATTATTGAAGTCATTGACATATGGGTCACAAGATATGTGTAATCATGTGTCTGGAATGCAAATGTCAGTTCCAGGTCAAATTTCATCAATGCTATTGTTTCGGCTAGTCTGTCTAGTCTGTCATGGGATTAAATCTATAATGAATGCTATACTTGCAATATCTGAGAAAATAAATCATATTCCTATCCATTTCAAGCAGGTATATATCAATGAAAGTTTGTCAAAGTTTTCTAGGCCGCCACCAAATGCTGTCATTGAATTCCAACTTTTATTGGAATGGACTCTTACTCAGACCCTTCACTTCAACATAAATGTCCAAATATCAAAAATGGAGTTGCAGGGCTCAGAAGAAACTTGGACTAATTATGATCTAGATTGAATAAACTCATTGCAGCAAAACCACTTACAACACTGCAAATTAATCATATTTGCTTTTTCTTTTTTTTTTGACTGTTTTGATTTGTCAATAATTTGGTCATTTAGCCCAATATGCAGTCAAGTGGTAACAATGTAAATGTATACACAAAGAAGAGCTAGAATCAAAGTATTTAGTATGCACAGAAGGCATGATTGGACAAATAAAGGGAGATATAATGATTAAAGCATGAAAATAAGTACTAGCCCAACTTTTTTAAAAAGCACTTGTTCCCAGACTAGCAACTTGGAAAATTTTAATAACCCAACTTAAAAAATTACCAGTCTGGGATGTCAGGCTATGGGATTTGCTCAGTCCTGCATATTCATGTAGATATATATGATGGTCTCAATCTTTCTGTTCCATATACATAAAGATATATGATGATCTCAATCACTTTATTCCATATACATGTAGATATATGATGGTCTCAATCATTCTGTTCCATATACATAAAGATATATGATGATCTCAATCACTTTATTCCATATACAAGTAGATATATGATGGTCTCAATCATTCTGTTCCATATACATAAAGATATATGATGATCTCAATCACTTTATTCCATATACAAGTAGATATATGATGGTCTCAATCATTCTGTTCCATATACATAAAGATATATGATGATCTCAATCACTTTATTCCATATACATGTAGATATATGATGGTCTCAATCATTCTGTTCCATATACATGTAGATATATGATGATCTCAATCACTTTATTCCATATACATATAGATATATGATGGTCTCAATCATTCTTTTGAAATATACATGAAGATATATAGTGATCTCAATCACTTTATTCCATATACATGTAGATATATGATGGTCTCAATCATTCTGTTCCATATACATGTAGATATATGATGATCTCAATCACTTTATTCCATATACATGTAGATATATATGATGGTCTCAATCTTTCTGTTCCATATACATAAAGATATATGATGATCTCAATCACTTTATTCCATATACATGTAGATATATGATGGTCTCAATCATTCTGTTCCATATACATAAAGATATATGATGATCTCAATCACTTTATTCCATATACATGTAGATATATGATGGTCTCAATCATTCTGTTGAAATATACATGAAGATATATAGTGATCTCAATCACTTTATTCCATATACATGTAGATATATGATGGTCTCAATCACTTTATTCCATATACATGTAGATATATGATGGTCTCAATCATTCTGTTCCATATACATGTAGATATATGATGATCTCAATCACTTTATTCCATATACATGTAGATATATATGATGGTCTCAATCTTTCTGTTCCATATACATAAAGATATATGATGATCTCAATCACTTTATTCCATATACATGTAGATATATGATGGTCTCATTCTGTTCCATATACATAAAGATATATAGTGATCTCAATCACTCTATTACATATATATGTTGATACATGTATAACATATTATGGTCTCAATTACTCTATTCCATATACATGTAGATATATGATTGTCTCAATCATTCTATTCCATATACATGTTGATATAACATATGATGGTCTCATTCTATTCCATATACAAGTAGATTAAAATATATGATGGTCTCAATCACTGTTTCATATGCATGTAGATATATGATGGTATCTATCAATCTATTCCATATAGGTAAAGATATAACATGTCCATATATGATGGTCTCAATCATTCTATTCCTTATACAAGTAGATATATGATGGTCTCAATCACACTGTTTCATATACATGAAGATATATGATGGTCTCAATCACTCTATTCCATATACATGTAGATATAACATTTGATGGTCTCAACTACTCTATTCCATATATATATATATATATATATATATATATATATATATATATATATATATATATATATATATATATATATAAAACATAAAGCCATCTAACCTATGCATGTGTGAGAGAGTTCCTAATGATAGGTCAGAATAACAATTGTTGCATTCTTGAAAACATATTTGTTTTTTAACTGTCCCAGTTCTTTTATAGGTCATTGTTTTGGTTCATGTGTCTTTTTATATCTTGTTAAAAGCATTTTGTGAGAAAAATGATACTTTATCAATAACACTACATAGCAAATGCATGTATTTTTTTGAACCTTCCAATTAACTTGCATGCCTGTTTGTTTGTATCAGAAAACAGTTTGTGAATGTCATTTTTGTGGTAACATTGCTTTATTTAATCCCCAAGCAAGTCATTTCAGCAAGAATTACACAAAAAAATTTTATATACATTATTTACATTGATTAATTGCATCTGAAGATTATATAATTTGATCTGTGTATTTTTCTTTTCACTTTTACAACTGTTTTCAAATTAATGTATTTAATTTTTAGCCATCTTTAACAACCATAATTTATTTTTTTTGGCAGCGTCTTTTGGCCAATGATGAGGAGAAAAATCAACTCATTCTTCAAGAAATCAAATTTCTTGTATCCTTTACTGTCAATGATAACTGGTAGTGTTCTATTTGGTTTATTACATGTTTTAAAATCATGTGGGGTGTCTTGCCTTTTACTCATAGGACCTGATATTAACTTTTTATCAGTTGTAGCATTTTGATATTTCTAATATTTTCATCTGGCAAAAATTGAGCTATTTTAAGTGTAGACCTGCATATTTCATGTTTTGAAATAAAAATTTTAATTCAGTTCCAATTTACCAGTACCATATTACAAGCAAGACATTTTTTCAGCTTGCAGTATCAGAATTGTAACTAGCAGAAAGCTGGCTTCAAACACAATGGCATCAGTTTCAAGCTCTGGTTGTATAATAGTGCTAGTAGATAATAATGTGGCATAAAGTTCAGCTTGGAAGATTATTAACTTGGCTCAGATGTATAGCTATTAAATTGATTCCATCTTAGTAAAAACATTGCTATAGATACACAGATAAATGGATGAATGCATTTAGATGCATTGTCCCATTCATAAATGGGATGTATTTTGGCATGATTATCCTTAACTAATGTCAGAAAAAGCTGTCAGGTCACCCCAACATAGTGCAGTTTATTGCAGCAGCAGCCATTGGAAAGGAGCAGTCTGACCATGGTCAGTCCGAGTATCTTCTGCTGATGGAGCTCTGCTCAGGTAAGCCATTTTATTGAGTACTGTGTTTTATACTGAAAAAGTATTTTATACTGCCCAACAATATGCATGTGTGAATGTATAAGTGTTGTGCAGCTTCCCTGATGTCATTTGAAAAAGACTTTTAGACCTTGTGTTTGGATGGGGTTTGGGTGGGGTTTACATATGCAGAATGGTTTAAGGATTTTCAGTCAACCCCTTTGGGTGTTTGGAATGGTTCCAAGGAGGTTTTCTAATAACTGAGTATAGCACTAGGGGTGACTGCATGGTTTAACAGTGACCTATGTATGGGATAGATAGAAATTTTAGTGCATCGATGTCATGTAATAGAGATTCCTTACTTTGCATTGTGTCATGATGTATTGCAGTGACTGCATTATTCTGCATGAATGTCACATCAATATAGTATTAGATGTTTTGCTTTCAGTTTTTGAAGTAGTGATTTCCTAACACTGCTTTGTACCAAGATATCCTGTTTCAGTTCTAATCCGATTTTAGGGAGAGGATGTCATTTAACAACATGTTACATTACAGGTGGTCAGTTGGTGGATTTTCTATGCAAGGATGCAACACTGCCCTGTGATCAGGTCCTGCAGATATGCTATCAGACCTGTAAGGCTGTGCAGCACATGCATAAACAGAACCCACCCATTATACACAGGGATCTCAAAGTAAGTTTATGTATATAAGTTTATAAAATTTAAATGTATGCTTACTGTATTAAGCGTAAGCAGCAAGTGTGTGGAATGCAGATGATAAAGTATTGTCTCATTGCTTTCAAAAAAAGTACAAGAATATTGGGATACAGTGTGTATGTAGTTATGTAATATGTAATGTCCATGGACTTGTACAAAACCATTTAATCTATATACAAGGAACATGTGATTATGATAATCCCATAGGTTTAGATTATGCCAGCACTTTTTGAATTTTGATGACAACCCTGGGGGTAGAGGTCAAGAGTGATTTTTTACATACCATAGTTATTCTAATAGAAGCCTCTTCTAATAAATGTTGCCCTTTCCCCTTTTTCCACCCAAAAAAAAAAAATCCTACCGTATTGAGTCTTATATATCTATATATATGCATTATGATATGTCCAAATAGAGTACATGAGTAATCCAGTGGCTGTCAGAAAAATCAAAGCAACTAAAATTTATGAACATTTACAGTGAAAAAATGGTGTACAGTATTAAAAAAATAAACAAAATCAATATATTCCCCTCTTTGAAAACTTCACTGCCCCCAGGGCATCTATTAAAAAAACTATGGTAAATTTTGTAAAAAATGTGTCAACTCCTGAATCATATGTCTTATGTGCCTGCGAAATAATTTCATTGAAACTATTGATATCCCCTGTTATAATCATGCATTAACTTACAGGGCTGAAAAGACAAATTTATATATGCAAATCTAATGTTCCATAGGGTCTATTTTTGCCCATAGAGACTACTTGTCGGTCATAGCTTGAAATCTATCAAGATTCCCATTCCATAAAATAAACATAATTGCTGGGCATGCAGAATATGCACATCTGACTTTTTGCACCTGATTTGGACCTTGCCTAAAAGGCAAGAGATCTAAAATTTGGGTTTAGATTAAAATGGAGAAATACAGACCGATATTTTACAAATGCAGAATTATGATTTTTATGCATGCCAGTTAAATGGGAGCTATGTGCCTTTCATGAGTATATATAGGGTCATCCGCCTTGGTGTGTCCATCGGAAAGGCATTTAGCTTTCAGTTTAATTTAGCAAAATAATGTGTTAAAACTGATGTTAACCTACCCTCTCCCCTATAACAATTTTGTATTTTAATACCTCTCCCTCATTATGAAAGGCATTTGAACATAAAAGGTAAGTAAACCATATTTCTTACATAATAATGTCATAAAGATTTTCAGACCTTTATGATGTTGAATTTTAAAAAAATATATCAAATTCTGTGTTTTTGTGGCTCAGGTTGTAATAAGTGTGATAATACTGAATTAGATGTACATGGTGGTTTATTCATATTTGTTTTTCTCGGGAAAACAACAGCTAACAGTGATCTTGTCCATTCTTTGTCCAAGCATTCTTTATAGGTGTGTACATCTCATATATGGGTTTGTATTTTCACTTATGTCTTGTTTGAAATAGTCTTGAATATTTTTAATTTTTTTGTTGGAATATGGTTGTAGATATGCCCAAAAGATAGGTTTGAACATGTCCTCCGGCAGATAAGGTGGGGGATGTATGCAAGGATTGTGAAAAAGCAGTCCTGCCAGCCCTTATGAATTTACCTTAGGACTTGAAGAAAGGGCCTTTATATTACAGACTTACAGAACAGTTTTAGCCTTAAATATAAAGTTGCAGTAATTGCTGGCAAATCTGGATATGGACTTGGCAGAGTTTTATCCAAATTATCAAATTAGACTCAGTGGAGTGGGTCAGGAAACCAAATTAACTTGGCAATAGGTACCTCACATGCTTTCATTTACCCGTGTTGTTTATGCAGAACACCTGGATGATCAGATCAAGCTTTTGCTATTACATTTAATCATTAGGAAATGTTATCCAGCAAATAAAAAACCTGTAGGTGATGGATTAATACATCAGCCTCATGAAATATCCAATCAGTTTGCACACAAGTATTTGGATACTTGGCCATGCTTGAGAAAAAACAAATAGGGAAGGTGGTAATTTCATTTATTGAATATTATTATATCATATCGGTTTGAATATGGCAGGATAAATAATTGCCATCTTCAGATGAATCATAAAAAGAAAAGATATAAAGATTATATAGAGTTTAGAGCAAGAAGTAATAAACTGTCAGGTTTGGGACTGCAGTTTCTGAACTGAACTGGAGATCATTTTGATCTAAAAAAAATTTACAAACTTTTTTGTTGACCATAATTGTATCATAATTAATTCAGAACACATTTTAAACTTTTCAAATGGATGATTTCCAATCAACAATAGCAGTAGACTTGCAGATCACTCCTGTGGCCTAGTGGTTAGAGTTTCTGCCTCAGATGCAGTAGGTCGCAGGTTCAAGCCCCAGCTGAGTCATGCCAGATGCTTTAAAAGATAGTGCTAACAGCTGCCTTGCTTGGCGCTCAGCATTAAGAGGTTAGTTTTAGGTCTGGTCGGCATGGTATCAAGTTAAAAAAGACTGGGTGGGACATCATGCCACTTGTCTTAGTCATGAAGCCCCGGTGCTATACATTACTATAAACATCATAGCAATATGACTGAAAAATTGTTAAAGCTACATTAAAAATCTAAATTACACAAATCACTCTTGATTAACTTGTGACAAAAAAGACTGCATTATTAAGGCCTTTTTGTTGGCCAGTCTGCTTAGGGAGAGATTAAATAACAAAAAATGCAAGATACTGTTTCTTTAGTGTAATATTTTAGTTTTTATGTAAAATACCATAGGCTCCAATTTAAGCATGTATGTATAACATGTGCTGGCACATCAAGCCAATAATGGCTATATAGTGCAGATTAAAAGTGAAAGTGATGTTCCATATATATATATATATATATATATATATATATATATATATATATATATATATATATATAAAGGTAAACTTTTTTAAAAATTTAGGAAGATATGCCCCTCCAAATAACATAAATATGTGAAAGGTTCTCTTTTGATGATTTCTGTTTTAAGGATGTCATTTTTGGTAGGGCATGTCATATTTCTTATTGTCCATATGTTTATGAAATGTGTGTATAATGATAAAGTCATACAATTTTATTTTAGGTTGAGAACTTGCTGATTAGTGGCAAGGGTGCCATAAAATTGTGTGACTTTGGTAGTGCCACAACCACCACCTACAACCCAGACAACACATGGTCAGCTATTAAACGCAGTCTCCTAGAGGATGAAGTAAGACAGGATTATTTGATTAGTCTCATTATTTATTTTAGATATAGTCAATGGTTGAAAGATACACAATTTTCAGTCAAAAAAACTACATGTTCCACAAGTAAAGAAATAGAGGAAAATAATAGTTTTATAAACTCTTGTTACATGCCACTTGTGAATTTATATTTAGCAAGAAGCTGAAAATATAACTCTTTGCATCATTAATGGCATGTGATCAGCACTCTAAACTGCTCTCCATTGCCTGCAAAGATCACATGACCCTGGGGTCAGTCTCAGTTTAAGTTATATATGTATTGTATTTTGGCCCAAAAAAGATATAAAAAAAGTTAACTGTATGAGTAATAGTAATGCTTATTTTCTGTTGTGAATCCAATGAAAAATTATGTAAAAACAAGAGCATGTGACTGATCATGGTTCTTGTTGACAGAAAATGAATCATGTGTCAAGTAGGTGCTCACAGTAATGCTGAAATGGAAAAGTAAGCATCTTCTAGACGAAAAATAAACAAAATCAGATGGTGTTTTTTTATGGTACACCAACACAGGTAGGTAGGTTATTTAGTGCTAGGTGGATTATTGTTGATTTTGGTGTAATCTTATTGGATGAATTGTCACTGAATACAAAGGCGAATTATAGTACTTTTAAAAATGAACTTTTTAAATCTCATTTTGTAGGCTGCAATTAGATTGCTTTTGACTTTTGTTGAAAGTTCTACAGATAGAAGGCACATAACCAAACTAGATACCGAAAACATATTGATTAAAAAAAATAATACCAAGTGCTTGAATAGTTTGATTTTAGACAAGATGCAGTTCAAAAGTTTAGATTCATTTTTAATATTAATATAATGGTTAAGTACAGTTCAATACCAAGTGTGTCACTCAGTGTTTTGCCATGGTTTCACATTTCTGAGTTTTTCTCATTAAAATTTGAAAGGGCATATTTAAAATATGGGTAACATGCTTTTAATGATGCACAAAAATAACCTTCAGCATCATTTCCTGTCTCATGCTCTGTGTCCCAGCTTTTTGGCAATTCCCTTCCACAAAGGCCTCAGGGAACATGATTTTATCTCTTGGGCAATGTAGCAAGCCTCTCAGCTCTGATAGAACTCGTAAAAGTGTAAAGAATTAAAGAATGTCTTGCTTTTTCATGCTGAATATTTGTCATTAAAGGTAATAATGACTGATGGTCTGATATAAATGCAAGTACTATGAATTGAAAGATTGTAAAAAAATCAACAGATATGAAATTACTGATGATGACAGTGTGGACTTTCCCCCAGCATTTGATAGCAGTACTGAAAATGGTAATTTTGCCAATAAGGCATGAAGAATGTACATGAAAATGGAGTAATCACACTGCTTATAGCCATTATAAAAAGACTGGCTTCAGAATAACCTTATCAAAACTAATATTTAATTTTATTAACAGCTCTTTGGCACTGTAAAATAAAACACCCATAACAGAACTACTGTATGTTAGGTCATTTTTCACCACTGATGTGTCCTTATTGTAGAAATTTCTTACTGAATAAGAGCATATAGATAATTAAAAAATAAAAATTGCAGATGTACTTGATCAGGGGGACCTTTATAGACCCTTTTCTTAGATAACTTTTAGAAAGCTCTGCCAAGTCCAATTAATTTTATTTCAGCTTGCTAAACACACCACTCCAATGTACAGAGCACCAGAAATGTTGGATCTATACCAGAACTACCCTGTAAATGAAGCTGGGGATATATGGGTAAGATTTCCTTACATTTAATTCACAAGATGAAAAGGAACAATAAGTAGAAAACCAGGCAGATAAGCAAATAGATGTAAGATGTACCAGTTATTAAAGAAGAGTTTCTTCAATTGTATTTTGCCAGATGCAAGAAAGAGATAGTGTACAGGTTCAAACCTAACATGTTTCAAGATGATCATAATACTGTAAAAGAGAAAGAATTTGAAAATTATTTTGAGTGATGTCGTTTTAAGAATTGTCTAAAAGTACAGAAACATCATGATCATGAAATTCTTCATCCACTGCAATAAAATACCTTAATTGGGAAATAAAACTCTCTAGTTTTTTTCAAGTAAATTGGTTAGTTGTCAAGTGGAAGCATTTAATACTTATGTTGAAATATTTACCAGCATTTTAATTCTGACCAATAAACTTTGTTATGCTGTACGTGTTTCAGGCTCTTGGATGTGTATTATACTTGCTTTGTTTTGGAGTACATCCATTTGAAGACTCAGCAAAACTTAGAATTATTAATGGGAACTACAACATTCCAGAGAATGATACAGAATACAGAGTTTTTCATGATCTTATACGTAAGCATGTATTTTTACACAATAAATCCTGTTTTCATTTAAGCCGTACAGTACCTGAATTTTTGGGTCTGAAACAGTGCAATTGAAATTTGAGGCAGTTCACTTGTTAAGAATACGTCATTTATTTGCCCCATATTTAGTTAAGAAACATAGGATCACAAGTTATTCAAGAAAAAGCTGCCACCCCAAAAATCCAGCCTTCTCAGACTAAAAAGCTGTTGCTATGTCTTTTGTGTTGTTTTAGCCACAAGTGTTAAATTTCATCTATTCATTGAGGTGGCAGTCATACTAGGGTGATTCCCCCACCTCCAGTAGAGGGTTTGGTGCTAGATCTGTTCGTTTGTCAGCCACTGCTCATGCCTTGGGAATACAGTCTCAGAACCTCAAATTTCAAATATATTTGTGCTTGTGGTTGAGCATTTCTTTGGAATTTTCTTTTCTCAAGAGAGTATACTGCAGCTGTTTCTCCTTTAAATATATTCCCCAATCAACATGACATTAGGAAGAAGCTCCACTCTTTCTCACTTCTTCATTACAGTCTCCAATTAAACCATACATGCCAACCACTATGCTTTTGGTGTAATCATTTTGCTTTTTTTCCACTAAATTATGCTTTACATGAAAACATATTCAGATTATGCTATTTGGGTATATCACCCTTCAAAGAAAAAAAAATTTTCTTGTATTTATTAACATCACATTAATCCCACAGACTGTATTCTAGAACAGATGGCTTTTATGTAACTTCGATATAGTACACTTGTCTGTAGGCTTGCCTGTACTTTCC
This sequence comes from Potamilus streckersoni, assembly GCA_016746295.1. Classification (NCBI taxonomy): domain Eukaryota; kingdom Metazoa; phylum Mollusca; class Bivalvia; order Unionida; family Unionidae; genus Potamilus; species Potamilus streckersoni. The sequence continues at coordinate 6,677,934 of JAEAOA010002353.1, read as the reverse complement.
TAACAGTACAGTATTATGTTCTATTTATAGTGGCTATCCTATTTCCTTTCAAACTTTTGACTTTGGATTCTATAACAGCCAATGTGTGTGTTTGTGCACAAATATTTTTAAAAATATTTTCACAGATGAGATGGATCAGAAAAAGACAAAATCCTGAATCCTCCAAAGATTGAAAGAGGAATATATGAATGGCATAATACAGCATTCCATTCTAGGGCTGCGGAAACGATTTTAATATTGGTCATGGTGGTAAATTTGTTGAGAAACACTTGAAAACAAAGAAACACATCAAATTAGCTCGTCTTACTGACTCAAATACTAAGGTAACTTCTTATATACATGAGAACTCAAGTGTGGACATGAATGTTATAAATTCAGAGGTGTTATTTACTGAGTTCTTAGTAGAACACAGAATACCCTTAGTGGTAACAGACTACGTTGGTCCTTTGTCCAAACGGATGGTTCCTGATTCCAAAATTGCCAAAAAATATGCTTGTGCAAGAACAAAATCCTCTAATATTGTTCAGTGTTTAGAAGATACTTCACATAAAATTGCAGACACCGTTTAGTATTGCCACAGATGGGAGTTGTGATTATGACAACAAAAAGTTGTACCCATTCTGTGTTAGATACTTCGACAATGAAAGGGCAAAGTCATGAGTGTTCTTCGTACATTACTAGAATTAACAGTAGATTCCACCAGCGAAAACATTTTTGAATTGCTTGATAATGCTTTGAAGAAACATGACATAAGTTGGCAGAACTGTATGAGGTTTTCAGCAGATAATGCATCAGTGATGACTGGAATTCATAATTGGAGTTGCATCCTATATTTTGAAAATGTCTCCATCAGTGTACATAACAGGTTGTCATTTGATGCAACTTGCTGCTGGAAAAGCTGCCGATAAAGTAGAAGTAGATATTGGTCATTTGCTAATTGATATCTGCTATTATTTGGAGAAAAGTAGTAAAAGGAAACAAGCTCTAAAGTTGTTACACGATCAGTTTGATCTTGAAGACTACAAAATTATAAAGCATGTGTGTACAAGATGGTTATCCTTTGGCAAATGTATTAGCCGTTTACTTGAGATATGGACAGCACTACAAGCTTTCTTTCAAACTGAAAGAAGAGTAATGCAAAAGCAGAGTCTGTTATTATAAGTCAGAAGACAGAAATACTAACAATGAAGATAATGGGCCATCAGAAAGGAAGACATTTAAATCCATGGAATTTTTATTTGAGAAGCCTATATCTATCCAGCTTGAAGGCCTCCAGGCTCAGACTGTGAAAGATAAATGTTGTGACAAAACTTCAACCCATCGTTAGCAAGCTAAATCAGCCAACTAGATCTGGTTCTTCAGAGGATAAATTTAACTTCAAATGTAGTTAGTAAGAAGCATACTGCATTTTCGCATTCTTCTTTTATTGTATAAACACAGTCATGAGCTACCATCTGCTAAATGCAACCAGCAAAGATGTCTTGGCAGAATATGCATTTTGACACTGCTGTGAACAACTGCATTGCAATAACAGATATACCATCACTGACCTTTATTTAGTAATTTGTAATTATGGCTGCTCAGACTGTTCTATAAAAAAATCCCCGCATGGTTACCAGTTATAAAGTTTTGTAGGTCATGTTTGTAGCATCGTGTATTGTAGGTTGTAAACCAAACTAAAGTACATGCAAATTGTTCCAGCACTATGAATTTAAATATGTATTCCCTTGTAACAATGAACACTTGAAAAATAAAAACTTTATAATTTTTTTAAAAAATGAGAAAAAAATAAGAAAAAGCAAAACAAAAGAAAAAATATCCTGTTGACCTTTTGTAATTTGGCATGTTCAAGCATTTAGTTTTATATATTTACCAACTAAAGTACATGTCATATACTGCCATTGTAGTGCCCAAGTCAAGGTAGTGGTTGCATATATTGTTTGTATTTGGAGTTAGTCCATACTGCCTGGTATGAATTGGGTCTTTGTCTATTAAACAACTGTGAGAGTTCCAATTGACAATTGTACAAAAGGGTTTCATCCACAGTTAGTTGATCATGTGACTTGTGTCCAAAAGTAATTTCTCTACTGAAGGCCATGTGATATAGTCTAAAGCAAAGAGTCATAACTATTATCCTGCTGAAAGGTATCTGTTCTTAGTTTAATGACTACAAATGGCTGTAGCAGGTAACAATATTCATTCAAGAATATTCTCAAGAATTATCTCAAGAGACCTTTCATCCTAAAAGACTCCGTTAAACCTAGTTGTTGGCAGCAGAACAGGCTGTCTTCAAAGTTTTTGAGTAACTGCTCAATTTGCAAAGTAATAAAAAAAAAAATGGCAAATCTGATCCATGCGTTAATATGATTATGTATCTCGTATGTCTCAAAGCTGCTTTGTGTACATTGGGAGACTACAGACAGTGCCATCTTAGGGTAATGGGATGCAAATGTCTTCTTAAAATATTTTAAGAAGAAATCAAGTTTCAGAGTATAACATTTTTTTAAATAATATCTATTCAATAATAATAACAAAATTGGATGATCTCTAAATAGAAGCAATAAAAATAGAGTTTAATTATTTATCATGTTCAATTCAAACCTTGTTATACTCCAGCTTCAGATGGTTTTTGTGACTTGATGTACATGCATTAATTGGTTTATCTGTTGGATTTCCTGTCAAGAGTTTTTCTCATAGTTCTCCACAGAAGTGTTTAAAGGTGTGGCAGTAAAGTTACATTTAGTCAGTTTGTTATTATTACTGCAAAAGAGTTTACTTTACAACTTATATATTTTTATTCAAGCTTTACTTAAAGATAAAAACGAAAATTTTTAAGGAATGTTATCTTTAAAAGTGATCACATTCATAAAGCTAAGTTGGATTAGTTAACAATAATTAAAAATACAAATTTTTTATGAATAAGAAGTAGGCTATCTTGTGATCATTTGTATCTTAAAGCTTTTGCTTTGAATGTGTATTTTATTGCAGGTGGGATGCTGAAAGTGAACCCTTTGGAGAGATTGACAATATCCGATATAGTGGACAGACTTCAGCAGATTGCGGCTGCCAGGAATGTAACTCTGAAGAACTCTCTCCAGTTTGGAGAAATGCCACCATCACAGCCAGGTATGAAGATATTCACCACCCACATATGCAACAATTAACATGTGTAATCCAGTTTAAAAGAGTTTCCAATATCTGTATAAATCAGCTAATAAATTGAGGCTGTTCATGTCTGCATCTGCAGATATAGCAAGATTGAGCTTTTTTAGGGAAGGCAACAACATAGTTTGTCCGCTTTAAAATTTTATGTACTTTTTTTTTTTTAATTTGTATATGCCTGCCATAAGGCAGAGGGTATACTAATTATTATGATGAGCAATAGTTCAAGTTCTCAACCATCTACTGTTACCATACTTAATAATTTGCATTTGGCTCTAAGAGCCATAACAAAAGGTCACAGGAGCTGAAAGAATGAAATGTTTCTACACAATAAAATGGCTTGCATAATTCATATCCTTCCAAAACATTTTAAATGGCTTGCATTTGAGATACATGTTGTTGTTGGTGTTTTATGATTTTTAACATAGCTTTAACAATTTTTCAGTCATATCGCTACATTGTCTGCAGTGTGACAGTTTATAGTGATGTCTAGCACTGGGGCATCATGCCGCAGACATGTAGCATGATGTCCCACCCAGTCACATTATCCTGACACCAGGCCGACCAGTCCTAACACTAACCTCTTAATGCTAAGGTCAAGCGGGGCAGCTGTTAGTACCATTTTTGTAAGTCTTTGGTATGAATCGACTGTGGATCGAACCCACAACTTCCCGCATCTGAGGCGGACGCTCTAACCACTAGGCCACCGGAGCGGTTCATTTGAGATACAAAAGACACATTGATTTAGGAATCAGTGATTAAGGTCAAGGTGATTTTAAGATAAACCATGGTTTCTGCATACTATCTTGAATTTATTTTTGTTTCCAAATTTCTGTCTTCAGTCCTGTTGGTTCCTACAGAAGAAATGAAAAGTTTTGATGGCATCATATAATCTTTCCTTAAGGATTCATGGTACTAATTCAGTTTCTATAGTAAACCTATGCAAACACTATGATATTAAAAATTCATTAACTTAAAATTTTGGAGTGCTTATTACCAAACTTATATTTATCAATATAGATGAAACCTGGAAGTCAGCTTCTGTGCAGAGGAAAGGATATGAGTTGCGGCATTTTGTGGAGCTGAATGTTTGAAACATGCTTTCAATTCTGCACCAGTCAGGTGCTAATTTTAGTACTGAGTGTTCCAAACTCAAGACTATCAAAGAACTGAAATTCCATTAATAAAACAATGTCTCTAATCTTATTTACTTTAAACTAGGATAAGGTCTTAAAAGATTCTTTTTCCTAAAACATAACTTAAATTATTCACCAATCCTGGTCAGCCAAACCCGTATATACTCTATTAAAGTTCACCCATTTCTAGGCTGGTTCCCTTTTCTCAATACAATTAGTACCGTGTGTGTGTCTTATACTGCTTTTTTAATCTGGCATCTTAGTCATTTTGTTATATTTGGTATTTTGTATGTGTTAGTTTCAATGTTCCACACATTTAGATGAGTATGTGGTTTTATTTTCGGATGTTAAAAGTTTGCTTCTGAATGAAAAATATGTACAGGTAAGAAAAAAATGAATGAAGAAAATTTGACTATCCGGCGGATGTCTCTTTAGTGTCAGTAATGTCAGTAGCAGTTTTTTTTTACACCTTAGCCAGTATAATGCAAAGTACATTTGTTAAGTTATAGCAGACTTGAAACTTTTCTTATTTTAGTGCTTTTAGTATACCAAAATAAGTTGTATATGGCCTTTTCTGATTTTGATGATTAAAATTAAAGTAAGATTAGAATTGAAGTAATATAATTTTGCTTGTCATAAATCAGATTCTAACAGTTGTAATGTTTCATCTGTAATGCTTGAAAAAAAAATTGTTTTATTGGTTCTAATGAAGATTTACAATGACAATCGACAACAAAAACTTGGATTTATGTTATTTTAATGCTGTTCATCAATCTACACAGACTCCTTCAAATGTTGTGGATGGCTTGCATATGGAGGAAGGAATAAGTGTATTGATTTGGGGTCAAAAGATTAATGATCTGTGACTGAAAATAAAAATTATTTAAACAGTTACATTAGTTCCACATCACAGACCTCGACCACAATTTGAATTTTTTGTATATTGTTTTTGTTTGAGATCAATAGGTCACAGCTTACACACAAAAATGGGTACTGCTGAAAACATTTGTAGATTAAGTTCATTGACATTCACCAAAGTTTGTGGATTGCATGCATATTTGGTGTAAAATGGATTCCTTGAACTTGGGGTCCAAAAAACAAAGACTGAATGAAAGAAGAAAGTAGTTTTTGCATAACTTCTTGACCACATACCTTGAGCAGTGTTTATTGAATGCATGCATTTAAGGTATGGAAGAAGCTTAATGAGATTTGATTTTTGCATGTGATGGATTCAGTTTTTCCAGGGATGAGCTTTTTGCATGAATTCCAGAATTTCCAAGATTTTTTTATCGTTTCTGAGATCGGTATAAATTCATTGAGATAATGGAGGTGGTAGAATCAGTTGATTCAGACCAAATTTACAGAATGGTTCCATGCCTGGCCTAATCTTTGACAAATTGTCAGTTGGACATTTCCTAGTAATGGATTTATGATAACAGTCTAATCTTATCAAAATCACTTTGGTTTTTTTGGAGGGGGGTTTGTTGATGATTTAGACATTTGTTGCACAAATGGCTTGACAATTTTAAAAAATTTTGTTTCCTAATAATGAATATTCAATATCAGTCTATTGTTATTGGAATCACTTTGTTGTCTCTCTCACTTATAATATCATAAGTTAATAATGTCTGACAAAAAAAATCTTCTATGTAATTCTAATTGCATCAAATGATGCCAGGATTAGGGAAGTGGATGTTCATTATCTTAATAAATTACAAAGTAAAGCCATTCAAGTTCTTGGATAAATTTAGTTAAAGTTTTAGAATTATCTTTGTTTTTGCTTGACTGCTCTTAATTAAAAGTCATATAAAAGTCTTAATTGCATCAAATGATGCCAGGATTGGGGAAGTGGATGTTAATTATCCTAATAAATCAACAAAGTAAAGCCATTCAAGTTCTTGGATAAATTTAGTTGAAGTTTTAAAATTATCTTTGTTTTTGCTTGACTGCTCCTAATTAAAAGTCATATAATATTAGTCCCATTTTAATCATCTCCCCACCACCACCCAGTTAATAATTCCATAGTCTGTCCATCCATTCATTATTCCTGCCTTCTATCCATCTTGACCTGACACAAATTGGATGGTACATCTTTGCTAGCCAAGATTCCTATATGTTAACCCTATCTACACCTTGGCAGACTGTTAAGATTTTTCAGAGCTTTGTCATAACGCCATGTATTGGTTTTCATGAAGTTTTTTTCTCTTTGTATGTAATGCCAACAAACCAATAGCATGTAAAAGTGGTGCATAGTACGTTTGCCAAAAATGGTGGAGACAGTTGACTTTCAAAAGGATACTTTGTAAGTTTCACATCAAAAGTATGACTATATTCCTGAGATAAACTTTTACAGGTGTATTTAAGGGAAAAGATGTATTTGTACAAAAATGGACAAGCAGTGAAAAATTGCTTATTTATGAGTCCATTCCATTTGTGTGCTTCACTTCTCTTAATCTTTTAGGAGCAGTGTTAAAATTTGAACAGCTTGATTTTGATTGCATACAGTGGCTTGCTGCTGCATTGAATGAAAGTCACAGCTAGCAAAGATGTGGATGATAGTACATCTCAATGTATGCACACATACATGCTTATTAAAATACCATTTACCCATGTAATTGACATCAACCTGGGGTCCACTCCTACCACCAGAGATTTAATTCCTAGGTCACAACTTGGAAACTGTTGAGATCTGCACCCATTGATCCATATAGATTGCTTGGCATGATAATACAAAGGCTAGACTTGTACATGTAACTGACATTGGGTGCAAGGTCCATCCATACTGTGCCTAATGGACAGTGCCTCTGGGTCATAACTTGGAAACTACTATGATCTCCATCTTATTATCACATACTTACTTGGCAGGACCAACACCCACATTAAACTGGCATTTGCCCATGGGGTGGTTCTTACCCAAGAGTCTCTAACTTTGTGGTGAATTGGGAACCATGGGGATGTGTTTTACAAACACAGAATTCTGATTTTGATATTGTTTGAGGAAGTTGTGTCTTGTTATGAAAATCAGTGTTCTGATGTCAAAAGTACAAAGATAGTGTAAGCATAGAATTGTGGAATATAGATAACAATATACACACAATAAAAATAATCTTAAAGATGTCTCTGTTGCAGTGTGCTAATGAATGTATTTCTTTGTAGTTTTGAACAACAGCCCAATGAGAGAGCCACAAGTACGAGAAGCACAGAATGATTACAGTGGTTACAGAGATGTTTCATCAGCTAATCAAGCTTCTTCCACTGCCAGTGCCATTTTTAGTTCCTTTAAGATAGGAGCCAGCTCTCTTATGAAAAACGTAAAAGATGCCTCAGCCAAAGTGATAGAAACTGTCTCCTCGTATGTATAAAGAAATGTTTAATGTTTCATATATGATAGGAAGGAAGATGCAGGGATCAATTTATGAATATATGATAAGTTTTGTATAACCTTATATGGCAGAACTTTACTATTGCTTCTCACAGCTTTCTTTTAAAAGTAATGAATACTTGTGTTTTGTAAAATACATACTTCTTGTTGACCTTTTTTTGTACTTATATGTCACTAAACTAGTGGAAGAATCATATTGGAAAGGGATGTGTGTAATATAGAAATATGAGGTAGATGAATAAAGACTATAATTTATTAAAAGAAATTATTTTTCAGTTAAATATTTATTCAGAAATTTTATTTATTTTTGCTATGCATAATTTGGAAGAAAATTCCTTACCATTTTTGCAGAAATAAAATCCTTCAAAAGGGTCCAGCATTAAGATGTGGGACCCCATCAGGACTTAACATTTCTGTTGATATATCACTCTGCCCATCATTAACTCTTGTAAGCATGAAAGCTTTGCAAATATCAGACATACATACTTGGAAATCCAGGAATTCATGGAAAATGCTCATCCCTGGAAAAACTGAATCCATCACATGCAAAAATCAAATCTCATTAAACTTTCCAAACCTTAAGTGCATGCATTCAATAAACACTGCTCAAGGTATGTGGTCAAGAACTAAAGTTATGCAAAAACTACTTTCTTCTTTCATTCAGTCTTTGTATTTTGGACTCCAAATTCAAGGAATCTATTTTATACCAAACATGCATGCAATCCACAAACTTTGGTGAAGGTCAATGAACTTGATCTACAAATGTTTTCAGCAATACCCATTTTGTGTGTGCAACTGTGACCTATTGATCCCAAACATTTGATAGCTTAATTGCCAGTTACATTTAGCTATACCATTAAAGGTTTCATCTTTTGAGCCCAATTTTGATGAAGTTATTGCCTCATCAACACTATAGCAGTTCTTTTTAACTAGCATAACATTGGAATCATTCAGCATATTGTGATGCCATTTAATTCACACTGTGTCAAGTGCATTTTATGTGTTTATCCTTTTGTTTAGAAGTATGATGGTCTCTGAATTCCTGTCCTGATTTTAAATTGATTCACTGTAGTGGGACCTGTTGTAATGAAGGTGCTGCTGATAACTCAAGTTGCATACACCACTCACTTGGTAACTTGCTCCCTGATAACTTATGAATCTGCTTATAACGCAGGGTCAGGCATGGATCCCATTTTTTCACCAGAAAATACAAAAAATATTGATCCCTATTTATTGAACTTGAAAATCTGGATCACAACTAGTAACAGAAACTTTGATATATCACTTGTTTTATCATTGAAAACAGTAGATAGGACCTGAAATTTTCATCAACATTATGAAATATAAAAAAAAAAAATTAAAAAGTCATACGATTATTTGTATTTTCTTTCCAAATGATAGTACACTGCAATTAACGATAAACAAGGAAATTTGATCAATGAAAATGTCACTTATGCCGAGTGGAGGCAGTACTTTAATAAATAAATACAAATTAAATCATTTTTTTATCGGTTGAAATTTATGATCTAGTTCTATCTTTTAGTTCCTTTTAAGTGTAATCATCATAAATGCAATGTGTCTTTTTGTAAATAAAGGTAAAATGTGTCAATCTACCGTAACAGCAATATCAGTAAACATTTCTCTGAGAACCTGATTAGATGCCAACCGTGTTTTTATAATTGACATACGGAAGTGTTTGTTGTATTGTTGCAGTGAATTAAAAGGGAAAGAGATCTGGAATAAAAGAAAAGTTAAAAGGCACGAAAATTTAGCAGCCCCGGTCATATGTTGGATGATCAATTGATCAAGCACTGTTATAAATGTTATTGTGAACGTATCATAAACTACCTTAAATTAACCAACTCATTGGTAACTGTGATCAAAGATAGCAAGGCAACCAAGCAAAATGAATACTTCGTAAATTAAAGAGCTTGGTTTCACTGATATGGACCATTGTGGGAAAGCGAGTTTCAGAAAATTCTTGAACTGGCCCTTTGAGATATTCTCAAGGATAATAAGAAGTTTCATTATTACTGCCAATGAAATCATAACATCTATACTGTACTAACTGAACAATACAAAAATCAAGATTCGACGTAGACGATTGTCTCACACAATAAATATCACTTGTTTTTCAAAAAGGGAATTTTTTTTGATGGTATATCGACTGTTAATCTAGTTCCCCACTTTTTTGACTCCCGATTTGGCAGGATACTATTAAATACCAGTCTAGGAACCAGACTTATCAAAAAAACAAAAAGCAGTGATGTAATACACAGCTTTTCTTGCATACACATGATGGTTGTTGAAACCATTTGGGATGATATTTCACGTGTTGGACACTTTGAAAATAAATGTTATTTAAACAAAATAACAATCAACTTCATTAGAAAAAACATGTTATTAAAAATTATTATTGCTGTGTTTATGAAATGAGCATTTTCATTAAACACACAGTTTTCTAACCCTGATTCCCTTCTTCTTTGTTTTCTTGATGTCTAGACAAATTTGTTAAACTTTTGGAGGTCCCTCAGTAACCTGCTCCCTTGCTTATAGTGTGGTCTATGTTTGTGGACCCCATTGTGTGTGAGTTATCAAGGGAGAGGTGTAATTTAATTTTCACAACTGATCTTTTCTTATTCAGTTTGGATATTATGCCTTTGACACTTTTCTTTGGGGGCCCTGAGTGGCCGAGTGGTCTAAAGCGCTGTCCGTTACGGATCACTGCCATCTCACCTCTATCTGCGTGGGTTCGAGTCTAAGATTCGGCGAATGTGGATATGTGAGAGAGCTTGCCAGTAGCTTCTCGTGGGTCGGTGGTTCTTTCCGGTGATTTCCCGGTTTCTTCCTCCACCATTAATACTGGCCGCCATGTATAGCCTTTCCTGTGCTGAAAAATGGCGTTAAACCCCACAACAACAACAACAACAACACTTTTCTTTGAATACATTCTGTGTTCACATAACAATAGAAAAACTCACTCCACTACTTCTTGAATCCTCCAGCCCCTCTGAAAAAGATGAATAATTTATCTCTTTCTCTCTCTCCCCAAACACACTTGAAGGGAAGAAACTCTTACCTATTACAGCCCCTTACCGCCACCACAACTACTACTACTACTACTAACTGGCAACCCATCATAGGAAGCTGATCAGTTTTAAGCTTTCTCTAAATGTTATCAAAATAGTTTTTTAACACCCTCAATCTTTGTTCTTTCAACCCATCCATCCAAAAAGTTGGTATAGCATTGTGTGTTATTGTCTTTGCTACATATTAAATTCATTCATTTTGGATTGGATCGATAATTATTTAATGATTTATTCATGCTGATTTGTTAAGGTAATGAGTGTGATTATTGTCATATTTGTGGAATGTGCTAAGTACAAGATTTTAAATTAGCATAGACACACTTGATATGTGTTTCTCTTGCTCAAAGTGTTTTCTGCTGTTGGTATTGTTAGTGAGAACACTTTCAGGTTGTTATTTCCGATGTTTTGTCATTTCAGATTAAATAATGATGTTATATGTCAGAGTCAACAAGGATATATATAAGGTCAAGGCTTCAGTGAGTCTGGAACAAAAAGATGTATATCTCTCTTGTTTACTGCTACAGTTGTTGACAATAAAGGAAATATCAGACCCTTTGTCTAACAGATATGTGAACCAAGCAAATTTTAGGCTTTCCTTCCTGAAAGTCATCAACCAGTGTTATCCTCATAAAGTTAGTGTCAAAAAAGCTTGATTTAAACACTCTCACATACTTTCCACTGAGCTTTTGACTTTTGATAACATAATGATGGTGAATTTGATGACCCTGCGCTTTTGCAAGGTGGATAAGAATGTGTTCCATGCCACCTCTAGGTAGATGCATAACTTTGTAGCAACATCTTCCATGTTAGATCTAGCATTTCCAGCCAACTTGCTGAAAATTCATGCAGCAATAATGCATGGGAGAATCTTTAGTTGTTATCACTGCCACTTTATTTCTTGACTTTCTTTGCTGCATTGTTTGGGTTGTTGTTGTTACTATTTGGTGGTAAAATAGAAGAGGCACATAGGTGCAGACCTGTTTACCCGACCGTATTTGTACGGAATAAAGCCCATCCGTACGGTCATACGGTCATTGAACTGAAAATACGATTTGAGGTTGCATTTATTTATTACTTTTGAAAATTTTTTTTTTAAGCCGTTTTTCTTTCCGTTTTGTTTCGTTGTATCGTCTCTTCGGTCCGCATCCGCGTCCGCAATTTGTGCCACGTTACTTATTTTGACATTCTCAACATCCGGTCGTTTAAACAAAGGAAAATGCCGCCGACAAGAAAGTTTCAGCACGAAACTGATGATGAAAATGGAAAGTCTAACACAGAAAGCAGCATTTTCTACCAGTTTATTCTACTCTGTGGCTATGCCTTAAACCATCGTCAAAAGGAGAACATTTTGTGCATTGCACTGTTTGCAACTTAGATTTTTCCTGTGCACATAGTGGAAGGAATGACTGTTCACGGCATGTGGAATCGGAAAATCATACAAAATTAATATCATTAGTGAATGGAAATAGAAACATTTTGTCAATGATGAAAGGAAAGGAAGTCAGTGATCAAAACATACTTCAAAAACAAATAACACGTGCTGAGGCGATTCTATGTGAGTTGATCGCAAATATGAATTTGTCATTGAGTACAGCTGACAAGTTAACGGAAGCAATGAAAAATACTTTATTAACCGTATTTCCATTCTAGTAAATATTGACAAAGATGATACTAGATTTTATCAGATAAATAAGATTGCCTTCACCTATCTAGATAAACTTATTATTTTTTAAGTGGATGGGTGGTAACAATGTCATAATGTTTTATATCAAGTCGTCCTTAACCAAGTAAAATAGAGAATTGGCTTTAATTAAAATGTTATGGATATGTGTGAAGCTGAGAAAACAGAATTTTTAGAGAAAGTAACGGAGGTAAAAAAAACTTTAATTTTGGTTGTTTTTTTTTGTGGTTTTTATCACTATAATAAGAACAGGATGTTTAAGTCAGTGGTGTTCAATTTCTGCATATTTGTGCCTTGAAACACAGAATTAACTGAATACCAGCGTCTTTGCAAACTAAGAGTTATTTACACAATATTTTATAGTCATTATGTCATGTAATACTACATAATGATAATTATAGTATATTGATAGTATCTACTATTTGTGTGCTGAAAATACTGACTGCGGTCAGAAAATACTGACAGGCATTGCTTAAAATACTGACAGGAAAATTTATGGGTAAACAGGTCTGTAGGTGGCAAGCACAGGAACTACCTCCCCAACCTGCTTTCCATGCACTTCATTCAGACCAAGTGGCATGATTGTCATTGGGAAAGAGACAAGATGCATTGAATTTCAAATGGCAACAGGCCAATCAATATGGGAGGCCATTGAATAAAAGGCGTGATTGTCATTGGTAAAGAGACAAGATGCGTTGAATTTCAAATGGCAACAGGCCAATCAATATGGGAGGCCATTGAATAAAAGGCGTGATTGTCATTGGTAAAGAGACAAGATGTGTTGAATTTCAAATGGCAACAGGCCAATCAATATGGGAGGCCATTGAATACAAGGCGTGATTGTCATTGGTAAAGAGACAAGATGCATTGAATTTCAAATGGCAACAGGCTAATCAATATGGGAGGCCATTGAATAAAAGGCGTGATTGTCATTGGTAAAGAGACAAGATGTGTTGAATTTCAAATGGCAACAGGCCAATCAATATGGGAGGCCATTGAATAAAAGGCGTGATTGTCATTGGTAAAGAGACAAGATGCGTTGAATTTCAAATGGCAACAGGCCAATCAATATGGGAGGCCATTGAATAAAAGGCGTGATTGTCATTGGTAAAGAGACAAGATGCGTTGAATTTCAAATGGCAACAGACCAATCAATATGGGAGGCCATTCAATAAAAGGCGTGATTGTCATTGGTAAAGAGACAAGATGTGTTAAATTTCAAATGGCAACAGGCCAATCAATAAAAGGCACAAGAAATAAGGTTTTTCTTTGCACAAGTTTTGCAGCAGCCATTATTGACTTGCAGCCCTATAATCTAGTATCAGACTCCTTCATAATAGTGGATCAAACTACATTTGCAAAACAACTGAGTGATCAGATTTGTTTCAAAGTGGCTTCAGATTTAATTTACCCAGCATTATTCCATTCTGTCTCCCCCTTTTAAGATGAAGACTATCATATTTGTAGGAATGAAAACTTTGCAGATCTGGTTCTTACTTGACAAATGGATGCAGTTTTACTCGATACTTGTTCTACAGCACAAAAGCCAGTAGAAATCTCTGGCAAGTCATAGACCTAAGTTGATTCAATAAATGTATTGCCATGCTGAAGTTAAAAATTGTTTCTTTAAAAAGAGATGAAATTGCAGTCAGCATAGACATCACTGATGGACATTTTCACATCTTAATTCACCCAGTTTCACACAAGGAAAATGTACTGCTTTGTGCATTCACATTTGTTCTCAACAATGGCAGTCACAAAAATCAACTGTCATCACTCTTTTCCAGACAACTTCATGAACAGTGAATGTGGCATCTAGACAAATACCAGTACCATTACCATGGTAATTTTAATTCAGTGTTGGAGAAGAGCAGGAATTTAGATCATACAGGATTTCAGCATTTTGTCATCCTGAGCATGAAGTTGCTGACCAGTTGCCGTCTTGTTAGTGTCCCTTGTGTAGATTTGGCACAGATTATTGAACTCATGAACTGATTTCAGTAAGATACATTCATATCCTGACTGACCCACTGCATAGAAAGAGCCATATCCTTCACACCAAGTGGTCTGTTGATTAGTTAGTCTATCATTTGTATATTTTGGGGACATCCATTGATAGACCAGGTGGAATCGCAAACTGCCTACTTTTTTGGCTTTCCAGTCCTGGACCCAGAAACCTGTGCTGGGAAGCACAATATGTCACACACATACACAGACACACCCAGTTCATGGCACAGAAAATAATATAGAAATTTAACAGTCAAAACTGTAAAGTGATTCTGATAAGCCCTGTCAGATGGGACAAGTCCCAGATGAATGATCTCTGATAGATGTTTCCAGGAAAGTCCCAGCTCAGACTGCTACAGTCACAGGTGTTTCATCCCTGCCCAGACAGACGTCTTCCATGCCTGGCTGTTGTGGAGAGAGCATTGTGAAGAAATGAATTTCAGCTTTTAGCTGTGGAGAGAATCTCATGAGTTAGAAAGTTCTCCACTTTGAAGGCTAAAAAGGGAAAGTGAACAGCCCCATCATCCCATTAGGTAGAGCAGTCCTGCAGTTGGCTGACATTTTTTTCTGGCTCTTTCAGGAAAAAAATGAGTTAGCGCCAGTTACTGTCGAAACCTACAAGCACATTCAGGCATCATGGCAGAGGAAATTCAGGGGTAAAAACAAATGTTGTCTGTGGGCCTGAGACAACTAAAAATTCATGCAGGGCATCTATTTTTGACAATTTGAAAACCCAGTTGGGCAGCTTAAAGTGTTATTGAAAAATGATGAAGTTAAAAATTATAATGAACTTTTATCCTTTTTCAGCAACAAACATTCAATCCTTTGTTTGTCCCATATGCCCAGATATACCCATAAATTTCTATATTTGGGTGATGGCTATCATTAATAGGCCACACTGATCCTTGCATGTTTTCTACTCATTTTCTGATTAAGTAATCATGCTTCATTCTGCCAGCCACTCAGGTTGAGCCCTTAAAACAAAAAAGACTTGCAAATGTTTATCTTTTGTCAACATACCAACATATGGTAGTGGTATCATTCATCTTTGGTATGGCATGATTAATATGAAATCGTTCCTTTTTCAAGTATTGAAGATATGGGCACACTCTGTAGAGCATGTGACAGCTGCTGCTTTTAGTTAATTTTAGCTAAATAATCACACCAGTCACAGTTGTTGCAAACTATATTGGCTTGCTGGGTAATGGTTAAACAATAATTTCATATGGATAGTTTATAGATCCCTGACAGACTTGACACAGGAATAATAATACTGCATTAAAGAGATAACATGAAATGTAAGGATGTAATTTCATTATTTTCTTGTTATCTATGTATTGTTGTCACAGGTTATTTGATCAATGGTTGTGCTACGCTCATGTTAGTAATGTGGATTATCCTTTATATAAGGAACCCAGTCATTCTTTTCTTGAAGAGTGCCTATAGAAGACATATGCTAAACCTTTTCTCATCCTGTTACCTATTCTAATAACAATAATGTGATCTGTTAATTTATTTGATATTACATTAAAAATAGAACCCTCCTTTACCTCCTTGCAAACATAATCAGCCAAGTTTATGGGTCACTTATTTTGAATATGGTAAACATCTGGTTGATGTGTAGTGACCTAGTGGTAATAAGGGGAGGTAATCAGTAAGAGTTTCGTCCCAGGGTCTAGATAGTACATAGATGGAAAAGACAAATTTCTCATTTTTTCTGGATTGCTGGGTTTAGGAGGTAGTGGATTTTATTTTTCTAATGCGATTTGATGTGGTAAATATGTTTGGAGAAATTCGCTTTTTCTTTTGTTCAGAAATGTGATGTACAAGTTCGATTACACTCATATGTCAACTTGAAATACCTGACTTTCATTTTCAGAACAATGGGTAAAGCAGATTTGGACTTAAACTATATAACTTCAAGAATAGCTGGTAAGTTATGCATGTGACATTGATATATGAGTTATGCATGCACAGTTGACATATTTAGTAATTCATATACAGCTGACATATTCAAGTTATACATGCATAGTTGACATATTTAGTTATTCATATACAGTTGACATAGAAGTTATACCTGCACATTTGGCATATTTAGTTAATCATTTACAATTGGTATACCTAATTATGCATGCATAGTTGACTCTTAAGTATGCATTTACGTCTGTGCTCTTAAAATAAGTATGAGAAAAGAGTGAAATGCAACAGACTTTGTAAAATTTAACAAATAATATATTTCCTTAAATACAAAGAGATAAATAAAATAAATTAAAAACAAAATAATCCTAGAATTACGGACAGAAGTACTAATAATAAAAGTTCTAAATAAACTTAAGTGGAAATTCAAATCAGGTCTAATGCCTACAGTATTGATGTGCCTGGTGGCTAGTAA
Organism: Potamilus streckersoni; assembly: GCA_016746295.1. Lineage (NCBI taxonomy): Eukaryota > Metazoa > Mollusca > Bivalvia > Unionida > Unionidae > Potamilus > Potamilus streckersoni. Next base: position 6,661,085 of record JAEAOA010002353.1, on the reverse strand, counting down.
AGTGTTGATGTGCCAACTGTCTTTTGTTGAACTTCAATAATCCAAGAATTTAATCCTTATCTAAAATGTCAGTGGTAAATTCAAGTCTCTATTTCCAAGAATTTTATGGCTGTTTTAAATTCAACCAACCCACAATAGAAGCAGTTTTTAAAAAAATACGGCCCACCATCTGCTGCATTTTAATCAATAGACATCACCCCCTACAGAAGCATATTATTTTACCTAATATCTAGCTAGTGGTTAGAGGGTGATAGAAGTGAGTTTCATTTTGGGTTGGGGACAGATGCAATTTCAATGACTGCTGACTGGAGGTAATCTATACTGAATTCTTAGATATATAATCTAGTGCATATTTTTATTTGTAACCATTGTTTGTAATCAATCATCTTTTGTTCTTTTGTCTGTCAACCATGTATGTTGCAGAAGAAACTAAATATAGCATGTCAGAATACTGTTTCAACAGCCTTACTGATCAATCAGTGTATCCTCATCATTTATCAGGTGTCTGTTATGATCAGGCCACACTAAATTAGTTCCATGATTTTTAACCCAACCACCCACTGGATGTAGTTTAAATGTTGGACACAATGGCTGTCCCTGTTCTGAAAATATCTGTTTAAAATTTAAAACTCATCTTTAATTAGATTTCAAAATTGGATGCAAATTGAGGAATAATTATTTTGGGCCCAGTGTACTTTTAATATCAACATCATTGTTGTCAACTGTCCTTTGTCAACAGCAGCAGCAGCATCAGGGGTTCTAACTTGGCAGAGTGGTGTAAGATGTTTTGTGATTGCTGTTCATCATATTGGTTTAAACCCCACTTTGGCTTTATAAGTCTTCAGTAGTATAATTGATTGATATATATATATATATATATATATATATATATATATATATATATATATATATATATATATATATATATATATATATATTCTCTTGTGCTGAAAATGGTGTAAAAGTCATAATGGTCTACCAACAACCTGAGGTCTCGTCTCAGAATCATGTTGGGAGAGAACTGAAACACCAAATGAAGCAATTGATTAATGGCACCAACAGCAGCAACTGATGTACTAGTATATCATTTATGCCACTGTTGTGTGAGTGTATCATTTTTGACCATAATAAATGTCTTCAAACCTATGAATATAAACCATTTCATGGTTATGATCTCCCCTTGAAAACACCAGAGTGCGTCTCAATGCAACTCACTTCAGGATTGATCAATCCAAAAAAATTGCAGATGTAGATCAAGAAAATATGACAGACCTCTCACATTCTGCAAGCAAAATTGATATATCTTTAAAAGACATTCTATCAATATTTGATCAATTGTTTTTTCATCCTTTATTTTTTTCAGTAACTTGCGCTGTTCCCAGCTTTCAAATAAATGTTCTCTGCCATTTTCAAAACTTCATTATCTTTCCATTACTACCTCATGCTCTAGTTTGTATTATTTGACTGTGCGAAAGTGTATCGCTGCTTAAAATGATTTTTACTGCAATTTATTTCACTTGAAGAATAATGAAAATGTTTTTTACCGCTTTAATCCTTGCAGTTAATGACGGTTGAATGACAGAGAAAAAAAATCTAACTTCTTAAAGGAGACCAGAAATAAAAATTTTCTTTTTATGTATGTAATTCTCTACAAATTTTAATTTGACTGTAATGTTCATAAATTACATATCGTAGGCGGGTAGTGATTATATTGCTCGGAAAATACCAAGATTCTGTAAATTGCCAACAGTAATATAGTATAAAAAAAAAAATGAAAAAATAAAATTGTCACCAATTAGCTTAAATCCCATGAATGATCACTGTGACTGCTGTGTAATTTTCAGTACAAACAAAATCACATCTCCATTTACGCCAAAGAAACTTGGCCAGTTAGCACCTGACATTTTTCTACCATATATGTATCTTTTGATATCGATTTAGATTGTTGCATTTCTATTAATGTTCATTATATTTTTCATGAAATAACTTGAGTTATATCTAGGAAGGATATATCTTTTTTCAAAATGCACAAATGTCATCCATGCTTGAAAAGACAGACTTACGTATGAGTCTCCTTGATGATTATTTTAATTTTATTACCTTGAACAGTTGGAATTTTTAGAGTATACAATTTGGAGAAATATTGATATTAGACACACTGTGTATGTATATGACATTTGTGGCTCTAACCTTTCCGCTTGTTTGTCTGTCTTATTTCATCTGGTGCATGGGTATGTATATGTATGTATCTGCTTGAATGAATGTGTTCACATACATATATTACATAAACATACTTCTGGTTAAAAATGAGCATATAATGGTGCTAAGATAGAAAGAGTGACTGATAGATAAAGACATCAAATATGAATATTTGTTACTATCCATTTATTAATGACTTGAAGAGCATTTCTTACAAACAGTCTCTTTATTAAATCATCCTGTCTTCAATTTTATATCCAGTCACGTGGATCAATATTGATTTAAAAGGCGAACTAAAGTAATAGGACGCAATCCGTGAAATAATTGGATCTTTTAAACTTACATAATAGATGCATGGAAAGTCAAATAGAATTAAACTAAATTTAAGAAAGCTGTTTCAGATGAATTTGTTGGTGGCAATCAGAAATATTGTCTAAAGACTCCAGCAAATTTGAGAGTTATTACAACGTGTCAGCATAGGCAAAGAAAAATCATGCTGAAAGTTATTGCATGCACCGTCTGATGCTCGATGTTTCAAGTTTTGAGAAAACCAGCGATAAATGCAAATAATTAAATATTAGGCTGAATGAATGCATGGCTATATTTGACTGGACAAGGAAACAAAAAATATGTGCATGAGGAAATACTTTAATTGTTTAAAGATGTGAGAACCCTTCCCCCTACCACAACCAAAAAGAAAATTGAAACATATTCCATCTTCATTAATTACAATCCTTTATCTTTATAATAGCTTGTTAGTATTCTCTGAATACATTAATATACTGTATTCCATTTAAAAAAAAGACATTTCTGGTCTAAAATATTCAGCATTACAAATCAGCTGTCATATCGAACTCGTGTTATAATTTTCTTATTGAACTTGTGTTATAACTTTTTTAACTCTTGTTATAAATTAACTATTAACCTTGAGAAAAAAACTGAGAAAGAATGACATATCAACATATGAAAAATGCAAATTATTGAGTTGATTTTCGTTAAAGTTATGCAGCCAAAAATGTGCAATAAATGTTTGAAATCAGAGAGCAAAATGAATTATTCCTGCAAATGTATCTGAAAGTATGGATTATATATATATATATATATATATATATATATATATATATATATATATATATATATATATATATATAGAATACAAATCATATGGCGAATAACAACCCTTTCAAGCGTACTGGATCCACCAAGGGATCACGTGTGTCAGGGATTAATTAAAATAGATGCAATAAACTGACGACGAACAGTATGAAACTAGTAACTAACTAGCCTAAGCGCTTTCGACTCTTAATGAGTCTTTTTGGTTTTAAGATCTGTGGCCTTCAGTACGTCGGAGAAACTGAAAAGCTACACAAAAGGATAAACCTTCATAGATCTGATTGGATGACAAAAAAGCTGTACAGAAGCCCGGTCACAGAACACTTCTCCTCCCCTGGCCACACTTTCAGTGATATAATACTTATCGCTATTGCTAACAACCACAGCTGGAGTTCCGAAACCAGGAAGGAAAAGGAATCATACTGGATACGCCGCCTTAGATCATTGAAACCAAGCGGTCTAAACCAAGAAGACTAGAAAATGAAAACTATGCACTAGTAAAATTTAACATTTTCTAAATCTTCTTATTATCCTTCAATTTTTACTATAAGAATAACCGGTATAGAATCAAATATCCGGGATATAATCTGCGTTACATATGTACAAAAAGTAAAAATAGATGTCGCTTTGGCTTGTAGACTTTTAGGGAATTATACGTTTTCAGTTTCCGCATCTAGTCTATACAAGCTGGTTGTATTTATAGTTTTAGCACATGTGAAGACAGCCATGTAGAGGTTTACAAACACGTTTTTGTGTTTATTTGTTTATAGTATATATGTTTTGTATTTGCCTTTGAAAAAGACTCATTAAGAGTCGAAAGCGCTTAGGCTAGTTAGTTACTAGTTTTGTACTGTTCGTCGTCAGTTTATTGCATATATATATATATATATATATATATATATATATATATATATAAATATTTTCTGGTATAATATAAATATTGACAATATATTTAAATTTATTTGATATCATTTAAGTATGAACAGTAAATATTATTTATCGGATATAATGAAAGTATGGACAACGAATCTAATTATCTGATGTATTGTCTATAATTATTCTCCTATTATAAATAAAATATGTTAGATATAATTTTTTAATGGATATATATATATATATATATATATATATATATATATATATATATATATATATATATATATATATATTATCTGGTATAATATAAATATGGACAATATATTTAAATTTATTTGATATCATTTAAGTATGAACAGTAAATATTATTTATCGAATAAAATGAAAGTATGGACACCGAATCTAATATTCTGATGTAATGTCTATAATTATTCTCCTATTATAAATAAAATATGTTAGACAGATATAATTTTTTCATTGTTTAACCATAATGATCTGTAGTACAGAAAAGATTCTGAACTATCCGGAACTGGAAATTTTTTGTGGGCATGCGCATTGGAACTAAGGGAGGTAATTTTAAGTGCTACGATCAGTAACTCTGCTGCAACAGTGAAATGCCCTATTGTCATGTCCTGTCTGTTCTGACAACTACCATCTATACTGGTTTGATTTACTGTGCTAGTACAATGTGTATTTGTGAAAATTTGCCAACTGCCATCTATACTGGTTTGATTTACTGTGCTAGTACAATGTGTATTTGTGAAAATTTGCCAACTGCCATTTATACTGGTTTGATTTACTGTGCTAGTACAATGTGTATTTGTGAAAATTTGCCAACTGCCATCTATACTGGTTTGATTTACTGTGCTAGTACAATGTGTATTTGTGAAAATTTGCCAACTGCCATCTATAATGGTTTGATTTACTGTGCTAGTACAAAGTGTATTTGTGAAAATTTACTAACTGCCATCTATACTGGTTTGAGTTACTGTGCCAGTACAATGTGTATTTGTAAAAACTTGCCAAGAACCATCAGATTCTTTGAATCTTCTTCCATCTTCAGTACCAGCTGCCATATATAGGTTACAAAGAACTGAAAATGGCATTAACCCCATATTAAGTACAAATTCTGTATCAAACAACACTATTACAATAATGAGTAAAAACTGCAATGAAACTACAATTTTTATGAAATCCTAAAATTAAATAAGCAGAAACTTTTCCACAAATTTGAAGTTTTTTTTCTTCTGAATGTTTAATTCAAATTTTCTGTTTTCCACTGTCCCCCACTTCTTGATGGAGTTATTTCAGTACTATTTTCAATAATCCCCACACTTCTCAATGTTAGTACTTAAGTATTGTCTTCTATCATCCCTTCACTTCTTGATGTAGGTACTTCAGTGTTGTCTTCTACTGTCCCCTCACTTCTTGATGTAGTTACCTCTGTACTATTTTCTGTCACCCCCCACTGCTCAGTGTAGGTACTTCAGTGTTGTATTCTATGATCCCTTAGTAATAAGATCTTGATTAGTCTCTTTACTGTTTGGCTTTACAAAGGTCATAGATGGTCCTTCAAAGATGATTTCTTTTTTTTTTTCGACTATGTCACATTCATCAAGTGTGTCATGTTCTTCTTCATCACTGTCCAACTCCATTACATTTTCTCTTCAAGTCTCTTGCACAGCTGAAGACTATAACAGTTTTACTTCTTCAACCTCTTTTTTGGGGGGGGAGTCCCTCTCTTATGAATTTATGCCATACTGTATCCCATTTCTTGCCAACATCATCTATTTCTGTCATTAGCAATGTCATTTGCTTTTTAAGAAAGATAACTAAAAACTTAAACCTCTAACCAAATAAACATCTGATGTTCCTTTGACTGTAATGTTATGGTCACTGAGAGGGTGGGTTTAAGACAACAACTCTTAAAATGTTCCTGAGATACAATGTTTTAAAAATATTCTGAGTGTTGTCAGTAATGTTGCCTTTGCTGTAAGAAATTTTATAATACCTGTCAGCCATCTTTTCGATGGTTCCAGCAACTCTCAAAATACTCTGTACAGTATAATTTGCTGATGTTACTGTCACAGGTATTTACTGGTAACTGGGATGACATAAAACCAATTTCAGGTGTATCCGAAGTTGGTAATACTGAACTATTCGAGTTTCCATGTTCTACCTGTAAGAGCACAAATAAAACAGCATTAATGATCTTACGATATGTTGGTATCTGGTTACATTAAACATTAATAATATCTTCCATGATTAACAACAGATTTTGCTTCCACATAAACAGTTATGTATACACAACATGAGGGCTTTCAGTGGCCAAATATTCAAGAGATGAGGTGTCCAAGTAATAATGTATAATCTTATTTCAAGTGTACACTAAAATGCATATACAAATCATGATTAAAACTTTTCTTTAAATATAATTCTCTGTTGTCAGACAACAAGATGAATAAATTTACACATCTTGGATATTGTAAAAATGCACATTCTTACGAAAGGCTATGAAAGTTTAGTTCACTTTTGGCATGTGTCAACCAACTTTCATTGCAAATTTTTAATTGTTTATGCTGCTATTACTTGTTTTACATACTTTATTTGGTTACATTTCAACAACAAAAAAAACTTCTCGTGGGTCGGTGGTTCTTTTCGCAGATTTCCTGGTTTCTTGCTCCACCATTAATACTGGCTGCCATGTATAGCCTATCATGTGCTGAAAAATGGTATTAAACCCCAGAACAACAACAACAACAAAAATGGATACCTTCAATCTGTCCAAAAATGACCGAAACCTTGTTCTTGGACCTGCCTTTGGAAATATGCCCACAAGGTCACTTTGTTCCAAAAAGAACAGACTTTCACCATCAATTTCCTCATCTAAAATATAAAGTGCAAAATCTGCACCATGAAAAAAACAGGACCACATCACTACTGAGCAATAATGCATGATGTACTTTCTCCATGCAAAGAATAATATTGAAAAATTATGTCTAAAATGTATGCATTGGCTGGATTAATGAAAAGCCCTAGCACACTATAATAATACCATTATCTTAATTTTGAATCATGTGATGTTGACTTTGATGCTAAAAACCTGTAAATTGAACACACTAGATAATCATCAATGAGAAAAATAAATAAATTCAGAATATCTTTAAAATCCACTTGATACTGCAGCCAGTCAACTATATTTTTAACAAAAATACATGTATCACAGAAAAGATGATTTCACTCAGTTACCCCACAACAGTTGTCTAGAAGTCATTCCAACAACCTGATAATGTTAATTTAGGAATTCAGATTATGCAATATCATTTTGACTGGTTCTATTTTCAGTATACATTCTATAATAAACATTTAAATACATGAAATGTGACAAGTACTGTAAAAGAAAGGAAGCAGTCAACTATTACTTTCCCCCACCAGCATTGAGAAAGTTAGGATGTTTTCAAAGCATTTATTACAGTGTGAACTTTCTACACTATTTAGAAAACAGATTCATACTCACTACCAGTTACAGGTAATAATAATAATAATAATAATAATAATAATAATAATAATAATAATAATAATAATAATAAAGTCAATTAGTTAAAAAACAGAACTAATCTACCTTGAGGGTCTCGGAGATAATGTACAGATACTGTTTTATATTTCATTCAGGTTATAAACCCATTATGACAAGCGGACATCCAAGAAGATTCTTTGATATCTTTTGGGATAATATTCCAAATAATAGCCCAAGAGTATTGAAAACTGTTTATAAAAAATTCTTTCTTGGTTTTGGAATTGGGAAAATTTGATTGTCATTGATCTAAGGTTAAAATTATTTCTCAAGTAAACTGATATCTAGTGTAATGAAAATAAACATTTTTACTGGCAGTTCCTATCATGTATTGGAACAAGTAAAAACTTTCATCATTTTAGAAATGTAAGGTTGACTATAAGAAAAAATATTTTTCATGAAAAATAGGAAAATTTGATTGGGAAAAAACCTGCAGTGGAATATTATGCCATAAAATGTGCATCTTCAGACCTTGTACATACTTACCCTTACCTGCTTGAAGCAATCTGGAATTTTCCCTCAATCGAGCTGCCATAAGTCTTTGCAGGGGAATTTACAAAGAGTGTTAAAAGAGGCTTGAGCTGTAAATATTTGTTTTCAATCTTTTTAAATAAATTTTTTATCATTTAAGTTTTAAAACAAGGTATTTAAGTTTCAGAACCAGTGTTATTATATTAGCTGCTGAACAACATATGATACTCAATTACTAGTAGTATATATAATATACAGCTGTCGGAAAATTATTAGCTGTTGGAGGCTTAATTTAATATAATTAAATTAACAGCTACATATTTTTTATAATATAAATAAGTCAATAATCTTTCACACTTTTATAAAATATCAATATCTTGAAACTTTGGGTTGTGAGATTGTTTAGTCATTCATTAATAATTCATTAATTCATCTTTAGTCACTTTATTTTTCAGTTTTTCAGGCAGGTGTAGCATCAATACCCAACACAATTTATTTGCTGTCAGCATGTTCCAATATATTACACATGCATGTATGAATTTAAACTTTATCATTATGGCAAAAATTGGAAATGCTACAAGGAGTGCTTGTTTTATCTTTCTAATCAAGCAGTTATTACATATATAATACAACACAAAGCAAATAGCTTAAAGCCAAGCACCATATATGTCTGGTCATTTCCTTTACTACCTGGGAACTTCTTTCAATACTGAAAAGACAAAGTACCTTGTTTTTTTGTTCTGAGATGTTATTATGTAAAATGTTCACTAAAACATTGAAATAATCTTTGTCTCCATCAGGATTTAATTTTTATTAGGTATATAATAAGGTTATTGATTGAGTATTTAAAATACTCACCCCTCTTTCATTTGGTGCAGAATGCCCTCAGAAGCTCAGGTATCTTGCACCACATGCACCTCGGAACCAATATTTTGCAATGCTCAGTTAATAATCTGTACTTATTGTCCAATGGTTGCCACTGATGTCTCATATAATAAATATAACCAAAATAACTGTAATGAGAGAAGTACAGCATCCCTTAAAATTTGCTTCACATTAGAAATTGCAGCAATCATGTTTGCTGTGAATTTGCAATTAACCAAACCTTGTATCAAATTTTAAATGGTTGCTAAACTTTTGTGATTCACAATATATCAATGTTGTGAAAATTATCTTATTCAGTCATACAATTAAATACATGTCACATAAGTGAATGATAAAAAGTATATATGCTGAATGTGTGTAGTGTCTTGACATTGACCCTAATAGATAACAATAATGTTCACTAACTACAAAAATAATAATAAACAGTTCCACAAAAATGGAAACTAAAAGAGATTCTTTTTTTTTTATAGTGCTCTGTTAAGATGGTCGGAAATTATGAGTAATACAAATTTACCCTGAATATGATAATAAATATCAGGAAATAATACATTGTCTGTAGTTATTTTTTGTAGAAACAGTTCCGACGTCCAAGCAAGTTCTGGTGATTATATCTGGTGGGGTCTGCTCTTAGTCCGATAATTGAGCCACATATATTGATGGATGCTCTGATGTCACTTGTTTCATTAAAACGGGGATTGTTGCATACAAATTTATCTGGAACATGCCAGTGTATAGTTCAAACACTTATCAGTACATGACAGCAGGCGTATGTAGCCAAAATGGCCTCATGACACATAGTTGTGTTAATCTACATGGATTTACAAATCATTAAACGCAAAAATGGATAATAATAATATTTATATATCACCAAGAGACATGAGAAATACTGGTAAGCATCTTAAATGTACACCGATGTGTTGCGGATTGAGCTACATCTGACCAAATCACAGGAGCTCGATGGCAGCTTGATGTTAAGAAAAAACAATTTGAAGGAAACAAGTCATACAGAGTGACAAAAATACCTTATATTACCCCCATGATCCTTTCTGACATTGAACCCTCTCTATCATACTGTATAAGGCTTTTTTTTGTTCAGATTATTGTTTTTTCTTAACATCAAGCTCTCTTCAAGCACATTATTGTTGTTCTGGGGCTTAGCACCATCTTTCAGCACAATATAGGCTATACATGGCGGCCAGTATTAATGGTGGAGCAAGAAACCAGGAAATCTGAAGAAAAAACCACCAACCCATGAGAAGCTACTGGCAAGCTTTCTCACATATCCACATTCGACAAATCTTAGACTCAAATCCACGCAGACAGAGGTGAAATGGCAGTGATCCGTAACGGAGAGTGCTTTAGACCACTTAGCCACTTGGGGCCCCTCAAGCACATGTAGACCAAATGTGAAATGGAACTGAAAAACAATTTCAACATAGCAAACCTCTATATTTCTGGATATATTCTTTCTTGGATTCCACGTTTCCACAGAAAACTCTAAGAGTTCGTCAATTCCCAATTGTCTAACACTTTCTTCGGCCATGCTGGCCAAACACACTGTACAAAAATGAACGAGTGACTTGCATACAGGATATGAATATATCATGGGATAACTTGAGACGAATAAAATCAAATAATCCATTAAAGTCTTCTTCCCACTGCATTGATTTGCTGTGATTTAGACCACAAAGATAGGGGTTAGATGTGATTTAAATATATATTCACTTTTTCTTACACCACTACATGTGATTTATGATTTTGTTAATACAACCCACACCTAAATGATTTTTTAAACCAACCCTCCACTATCAGAATTGAAAAGTCTCAAACATAACTCCCTGCATATTGTCTTTATTAAAGTGCCATCCCCGGTGGGAGATATATGTATTACGTGAACAGATCCTATCAGAATACTTTTATATTTCCAGTGAAGAAATAATTCAAATAATTTAAAATCAAATACTGTACACAACAATAACTTTAATCTGATTAAATGTTAAAGCATGAATGAATAATCTTTTCAGTGACAAACTTAAATAGTTCTCTACTTGATCTCAGGTCACAATTAGCAGTTTCTAAAAAAAGACAAACTATTAATCAGTGGAAAATAACCTTGTCAGAACTTCTTTATGTTTACCAAAAAAATGGTAGAAAGTCCTGCACCAGAATACAATAAGTCATATGACAATTATCATGTAATCTAGCTATAAAAAGCGTACAATGTCCTTGACTCAGCTCAAGATGATGATCCTCACTCTGAAAAAAGTTTTAACTGTTGCAGATTTTAGACAAAATCAGCCACTAGATGCACTATTTTATTACCCACAGCATATAATAAAATAAAGATATTTTGTGGAAATCCAAATTAAGTTCAGTTCTGAAAGTGTTGATCTGCCTGTGACAGCTCATAACAAGCAATGCTAATTAAATGATGCATATAAGCATAAATTTAAGTTATGTCAGTCATGGTGATTACTCTGCAGCAAAGGGTTGAAGAGTTATGCCCTCAAAACATTATACTTCTTTTTTTAGGAAATTGGGACTGAGGTCTTAAAGAAAAGAAATATTCAAATGAAAATAGCATCTTTCTGATATAGATGTACAAACCTTGACATAAGTAAAATTAACAAATCTAGATTTCATTTGCAATCCCATCATGTTTGCAATTCTGCAACCATGTCATCAGCTTTTTTATGGTATCAGAATGTATTTAACTTTTGAAAATATTGCTTCCACTGATAGTTTCTTTTCATTTTCTTTAATTGGAGTTCATTTACCAAAGTCACAATTGCATATTTAGTAGAATTAAATGAAACTGTTGATTTTGCTTCTTGTCTTAATAACACAGAAAGTGTATACAAGTCAAACGATGGCATTCAGGATAGAACTGCATTTAGAATAAATGTAAAATTACATTTGTAGAACATTTGTCAGAAAGTTTTGTTTCTTATTTTATTTTGTTTGAATGAACACGGTGCAGTTACAACAACCTTTGATGATCAGCACATCAATGGAAATTGTTGGAATAATTTGCAGCTTGTAAATAGTGAAATTATTATGCAAAATGTCTTTTAACCTTGGAAATTTTTCTACATTTCACTTGTGTTCATTCTGTAGTTCATTTGCATTCATTCTACATTTTGTTTCCATTCCTTTTTTTTTCATTTTACTGGTAACATTGATTATTTTTAGAGAGTGGAAGTCAAGCAACAACTTATGTATTGATAAACTAACAATAAAATTAACATCATGTTTCTCCATTTTTTAACTTTCTGATTCATTTTCTTTCAGTGATGTCCTTCCCAGCTGAAGGAGTGGAATCAGCCTTTAAAAATCACATAGATGTTGTTCACAACTATCTAGAAAGTCGGCATAGAGGGTCTTATGCGGTATACAACTTGTCACAACGCACTTACAATCATCTGAAATTTGAAAAAAGAGTACGTTCCTTGATTTTGCTGCCTTTATCATCCAAAAAGACATCTTTTAACAAGACTTAAATCCATGCATATGTATATTTGGTTAGTGCTATTATGAAATTAAAAGTGTAAATGTTCTTTTAATAGTAGTAACACATTATCTGCTATTGTTACATTGCTATTTCTTTTCCTGGTGCTAGTCTCCATTCCAAGGTTAAAATTCCCTCCTCCATGTATTAAACAAAAACAATAAAGTCCCAGTCAGATGCCTTAGTTATTCAGTTCATTTGGAATATTGTCCTTTCTTTCCTTGGACTTTTTGATAAATCACGTCTTTGGATGCTGAAGTTTATCATTAATCTGAATGTCTTTTACCATCATTTTATTCATTTGTATCCATTTTTGTATTGCAGTTGACTTTTTATTGTCTAAGATTTGGACTCCATTTGACCATCTTTGTAGGTTTAACCAGTCCTTAAATGGTCACTGGTTTGAGCCATGAGGCACCAGGCAGTGTGAGAGATATTGGTTGAAGAGCATGTGTCACTGGTCAAAGCAACAGATACTGGCACCTAAGTTACTGGGTGGATCAAATATCAGTCACTGGCATTTGCTGTGAGGAAGTATTCCACCTCTTCTGAGGACCAGGTCGATACCTATGTCCCTCTTTTGCCTTTGTTTCCCTTCAGTTCCTATGGAACTTTGTGACTTGGTGATTCCCACCACTGGGTGGTCAGTCTAGATCTTTTCCACATATTGCACCAAGAACTATGTCCTAAATTTTCCAGGTCTTCAAACATAGAATTCTCTTAAGGCTATGAAAAATAGCCTGTCTTCTGTTGATTCCCCATTCTACAATTCATTGCATAGACATTGGCACTAAGCCAAGCAGCAGCAAGAAAACATAGGATTTGGTCAGTTCTCTCCATTACTCTGTGGTCACTGATTTCATTGGGTAATTACAAGTCTCACTGACCCATTTGGCCACTTAAGCCTTTTGACCTAGATTCAGGAGTCAAGTTGGGATCTCCATAGGGACCTGGTTCTGCATAACATTTAAGATGCTTGGAGATTCTGATATTAAGTCACAGACCTTAGTTACCACAGCAGCACATGACGAGTCATTTAGGGAAGAGATTTTATCAACATTTGCTTTTCAGAGACCTTGGATTCTGCTGGGGCCCAGATTTGTCATTGCTGCAGAGTAAAATCATTCAGGACAGGTTTCTGGCCAGTGTTCCAGTATATGCCTCCTTTTTTATACCAATGCCACAGATACTAGCTGGGGCACTTGCCTAGAACCAGAGGGGATAGTTCTTCAGAGTCTGTCATCCACGTTGGACTCGTCTCCACACATCAATAATCTGGAAATGCATGCTGTATTTGTAACAGTCTAAGCATGCATCAACCTCATTCGACACAATTATGTTATGGTAAACAGCTGCGACATACTTCCCACTTCACTTTTCTGGGAAGTGTGTAAGTTACTGTGATGGGTAGCTTCAGGGAGGATAATTCTCAGAGTTTACGACATTCCAGGTGGTCAGCTTGTCAAGGCAAGGATATATGGACCTGACACAGATCACTACCTCAGTAGCAGAGTCTCTTTCAACTGTCAGGGGGAGCTATTAGTAGACTTGTTTACAATGGGGCTCAGCAACAACCTACCACTTTATGTTTTGCTAGTGCCAGATCAGAGCACATTGAGAGGGATGTGGGTGGACACTTTCAGTGTGAAGTGGGATTGACTGTGCACCAACACTTTCTACCTTTCAGAATAATTCTTTAAGTTCTTCAGAGAGTCAGGACAAAGGATCTCTCTTTCACAACAATCTACAGATGCTCCACCTTCATGCTTGGCTTATCTATTTGCCAAGATCAGTTTTCAAGCAGAATAACATCACTCTGGCAAACAGGCAGGTGACCTCCAAGGTTTATGATGCCAAAAGGAGCATAAAAAAAGGATTTTTCAGTTTTGGCCCTGAAGGGTTGTTGAGCAGCCCTCTGCAATATTTGTCAGTTTTTGATGGGTACCATTGGGGAAAACCATCATCTCTGATAAGTTATCAAGAATTTTGAGTTCAAGTGACCAGTCTCATGCTTTTTAATGTTTGTGTAACATTTCATATATTCATTGATTATTATCTTAACTACCTTATGAACCTCTGAGTGAGGCTTCATATGTTCATTGATTATTATCTTAACTACCTTATGAACCTCTGAGTGAGGCTTTATCTGTTCATTGATTATTATCTTGACTACCTTATAAACCTCTGAGTGAGGCTTCTTCTAGGCCTACTGGAATAAGGAATGCAAGTAGTCTTATATGTTGAAGAGGATTGCTTTTGTTTGTCTATGCATCTTAAAGAAACTTTCTAATTTTCATCAGGTAATACTTACCTGCTATATTTGTCATATTCCTTCCTTCCTCTCCACTTTGATGTCTTTTAGAATTGGTCCAAGTTGTATGAGGATATTTTAAATGAGTTAAAGTGCCATAGCCATCTTATGACTTGGAGAAGATAATTTTAACCTGGACTTGGTCTAGTGTCAGGTTGAAAGAGAGCAGCATAATAATAGCAAGTAAATATTTATTGATTAAAATTTGTTATATCCCATAAAACTACATCTTGATAGCAATAATGCATTTTCACTGTGCTGGCAGCCATTTGTTCATATATTTTGTCTGGTGTGGTTTTATCTTGTCTGGTTTGGTCTTATTTTGTCTGGTGTGGTTTTTCCCTGTCTTGTTTGGTTTTAAACAAAAAGCTCATGCATAAAAACATCACAGATAAAAACGAAAGATATATTGTTGAGAAAAGGTATAGCTCTGTAGATATATTATAGTGACAACAGAGATGCATGTGAAAAATTAGTCATTTTCTTTTTGCATGCCCAGTATGTCATCAATTAGTCCATCAACATTACTGCATGATAATTAAAGTTCTATAGCACATACCTTCACCAAACTTTGTGCATTGCTTGCTCTTGAAGTAAGGAAGAAGACTATCAACTTTGGGGTTAAAATGTAAATGTTAAAGTCACTGAATAAAGACGTAATATAGTTTCTGCCAAGTAACAACATAGTTGTGAACTAAACATTGTAACTTGAACTTGCTGTAAGGAAGAAGCTATTGATCTGTTGTTTTAGGGCCCATGTCACTGACTTGAAAAAAATAGCACAGACAGGGCCTGAAAATTATAGTAGTCTCATGGCAGGGACCAATTTTTTTTATAGCAGCGGACCAGTCATGTAAGCATCTATAGCCCACCTGACCTTTACTATTTCATTTATGTTCCTATAAATTAAAAAATGTGCTTTTTAATCCTTAAAACATCGGGAGAAAAAAAAACATTAAATTGCACTGTTGCAAACAGAAGTTATTCGATGGTGACTCGTAGTGTCAAATTTTACTAGAAATTTTCAAATTTAACATACTATCCTCTGATCACCAGGCTAACCTTGAGTTGCGTCAATCAAATATGTCTGTTCTCAACAATAGTTAAAACTAAGAATCAAAAGTTTCAGAATGCAGTATGCTATAGATGCTGTAAGTTTGTTTAAGTATGATGGAAGGCAAGAATCAACCACAGATAATTTGTCTGCTACAAGACATGCTACATGCAGGGCTTGAAACATCCCAAGCATGAAAAGGATGGAAATTAGGAGATTAAAAAAAAAAACTATTTGGACATTCCATGATTGCTGGAAAAAGGCTTGCACATGGGCTAAATATGGTGACAAGAGTTCATTTGCTCAGCTTGTTTGACATACCTAGAGTAAGCCAATCATAAATATTTGCCTGTCATACTTTGCAGTTCAACCAGTCCTTGGCTTATGGACCTGGGCAATTTAGGGTTTTACTGCTTCTGGACCAATGAGTCAAACATGAAATTTTCAGGCCCAGACAGACCAAACTTTGTTGATAGCTTGCACATGGGGTAAGGAAAAAGTAAATCATTTTGGAGGGACAGAAAGGGGAAAAATCATATTCAGTGTGACTAAAACAGAAAAAAAATAATGGTCCAGCAAGATAACATTGGCTACATCACATATTTGGACCTGACTTTGTAAATCGCTTGCATCCTGTTGATTTGGGGGTAAAATTAAGTTAAAAGCAATGTCACTGTGACAGAAAGAAGAAAAATGGTTTCCACACCGTGACATTAGTTCAGCATCATGGTCTTAGACTGAGACCAAAACTTTGTTAATAACTTGGGATAAGGAAAAAGACCATTAATTTGTTGGGATCAATGTTTGAAAACCAAGATGTGACTAAAAGAAGAAAGCTAAAAACTAAAAGAAGTAAAACAAATAAAACAGACCCTGATCTGCAGGCACATTATGCTGTGGCAGATTTGGATCTATGTTTTCTGCAGTTTAACTCTACTTATAAGCTAGTATATACAGTATAGAGAAGAAATATAATGTGCATACACAGTATTTGTATCAAGTCTTATATTCTCCTTCTGTGTAACTAAGGACCTACCTGACATTCATGTGCACGTTTTAATTTTTTGTTTCTGTTTTCTTTCCACAGGTATCAGATTGTGGATGGGATCCAAGAAAAGCCCCTTCACTTGTCACACTCTTTGCTATATGTAAAAATATGCATCTATGGCTAAAACTGAATCGCAAAAATATTTGTGTTGTTCATTGTCTGGTAAGTTTATTTGAATAATTTTAATGAATTTTTTTTTACATCCATATTCATTGAATTTATGTAGTGAGTGGAATAATTTGTCTTACAGGAGCTTAAGCAAACAGAAAATAAATATTATGTAGTTAGTTTAATCAAATTCAGGTGAAATAGCACCATTGTAAGATTTTATTTAATAATGAAGATCGTTAATTTCATTCCAAAAACTAAAGTGGTATTGATTAGACTTTGAACTATATTCCCATGACTCAGTCATCACAATATTGCCTTGCTCTGACATCCTGGCATTGTATGTGATGATATATAGATAAATGATAAAAGTACAAAATGAAGGAAGGAAATGTCATCGATATTGTTACATGATATAATTAAAATCTAGAGCTGTAAATGATAAATATGGACAGATGAACATTGCTGAATGTTATGGTCAGTCTGTAATAATTATTACATTTTTTCTGTTCGTCTTTTTTTTTTGTTTTGGTATAAATATTGGCATAAATTTACACAGTTAAATCATGTTAAATTGGAGATTATTCTCATCTGTTGTCTGAAAAGAATATTGCAGACTCATTCATTACACGGCCTAATATGTTAAAAAGGGCATACCAGGGTTGAAGGGCAAGTTTCATTGAGACCTATAATCAAAAGACATGATTTTCCTATAATATTCATCACATAAATGAATACTTTCTGCATAAAAACAAGCACCAATAAATATCATTTAGGCTTGTTATGAAACATAGGACATCCTTTTCAATAAGGGCCCTGTCTAACTGTAATTTGATAAGAATTAATTCTGAACAATGTTTAATATTATTTAACATTTATGAAAATTGCAAAACTTGCATCTGAATTGATGTATGTGACTGAAACTTGAATACAATGTGATTATATCCCAAAGGACTTCTACCTGATATACTTTGATTCCTGCCTGACTGCATTAACTTGAATAGAATGTGATTATATCCCAAAGGACTTCTACCCTGATATACTTGGATTCTTACCTGACTGCATTAACTTTAATAGAACATGATTGTATCCCAACAGACATTACCCTGATATACGTTGATTCCTGCCTGACTGCATTAACTTGAATACAATGTGATTGTATCACAAAGCACTTTAACCTGATATACTTTGATACCTGCCTGACTGCATTAACTTAAATACAATGAGATTGTATCCCAAAACACTTTAACCTGTTATACTTTGATTCCTGCCTGACTGCATTAACTTGAATACAATGTGATTGTATCCCAAAACACTTTACCCTGATATACTTTGAATCCTGCCTGACTGCATTAACTTGAATACAATGTGATTATATCCCAAAGGACTTCTACCCTGATATACTTGGATTCCTGCCTGACTGCATTAACTTGAATAGAATGTGATTACATTCCAAAGGACTTCTACCCTGATATGCTTTGATTTTTGCCTGACTGCATTAACTTGAATACAACATGATTGTATCCCAACAGACTTTACCCTGATATACGTTGATTCCTGTCTGACTGCATTAACTTGAATACAACATGATTGTATCCCAAAACACTTTAGCCTGATATAATTTGATTCTTGCCTGACTGCATTAACTTGAATACAATGTGATTGTATCCCAATAGACTTTACCCTGATATACGTTGATTCCTGTCTGACTGCATTAACTTGAATACAACATTATTGTATCCCAAAACACTTTAACCTGTTATACTTTGATTCCTGCCTGACTGCATTAACTTGAATACAAAGTGATTGTATCCAGAAACACTTTACCCTGATATACTTTGCTTCCTGTCTGATCTGCATTAACTTGAATACAATGTGATCATATCCTGAAACACTTTACCCTGATATACTTTGCTTCCCGTCTGATCTGCATTAACTTGAATACAATATGATTATATCCTGAAACACTTTACCCTGATATACTTTGCTTCCTGTCTGATCTGCATTAACTTGAATACAATGTGATTATATCCTGAAACACTTTACCCTGATATACTTTGCTTCCCGTCTGATCTGCATTAACTTGAATACAATGTGATTATATCCAGAAACACTTTACCCTGATATACATTGATTCCTGCCTGACTGCATTAACTTGAATACAATGTGATTGTATCCCGAAACACTTTACCCTGATATACATTGATTCCTGCCTGACTGCATTAACTTGAATACAATGTGATTGTATCCCGAAACACTTTACCCTGATATACTTTGCTTCCTGTCTGATCTGCATTAACTTGAATACAATGTGATTATATCCTGAAACACTTTACCCTGATATACTTTGCTTCCCGTCTGATCTGCATTAACTTGAATACAATGTGATTATATCCAGAAACACTTTACCCTGATATACATTGATTCCTGCCTGACTGCATTAACTTGAATACAATGTGATTGTATCCCGAAACACTTTACCCTGATATACATTGATTCCTGCCTGACTGCATTAACTTGAATACAATGTGATTGTATCCCGAAACACTTTACCCTGATATACTTTGCTTCCTGTCTGATCTGCATTAACTTGAATACAATGTGATCATATCCTGAAACACTTTACCCTGATATCTTTTGCTTCCTGTCTGATCTGCATTAACTTGAATACAATGTGATCATATCCCGAAACACTTTACCCTGATATACATTGATTCCTGCCTGACTGCATTAACTTGAATACAATGTGATTGTATCCCGAAACACTTTACCCTGATATACTTTGCTTCCAGTCTGATCTGCATTAACTTGAATACAATGTGATCATATCCAGAAACACTTTACCCTGATATACTTTGATTCCTGCCTGACTGCATTAACTTGAATACAAAGTGATTGTATCCAGAAACACTTTACCCTGATATACTTTGCTTCCTGTCTGATCTGCATTAACTTGAATACAATGTGATCATATCCTGAAACACTTTACCCTGATATACTTTGCTTCCCGTCTGATCTGCATTAACTTGAATACAATATGATTATATCCTGAAACACTTTACCCTGATATACTTTGCTTCCTGTCTGATCTGCATTAACTTGAATACAATGTGATCATATCCTGAAACACTTTACCCTGATATACTTTGCTTCCTGTCTGATCTGCATTAACTTGAATACAATGTGATCATATCCTGAAACACTTTACCCTGATATACTTTGCTTCCTGTCTGATCTGCATTAACTTGAATACAATGTGATCATATCCCGAAACACTTTACCCTGATAGACATTGATTCCTGCCTGACTGCATTAACTTGAATACAATGTGATTGTATCCCGAAACACTTTACCCTGATATACTTTGCTTCCTGTCTGATCTGCATTAACTTGAATACAATGTGATCATATCCAGAAACACTTTACCCTGATATACTTTGATTCCTGCCTGACTGCATTAACTTGAATACAAAGTGATTGTATCCAGAAACACTTTACCCTGATATACTTTGCTTCCTGTCTGATCTGCATTAACTTGAATACAATGTGATCATATCCTGAAACACTTTACCCTGATATACTTTGCTTCCTGTCTGATCTGCATTAACTTGAATACAATGTGATTATAGCCTGAAACACTTTACCCTGATATACTTTGCTTCCTGTCTGATTTGCATTAACCCTTTAACTACGACTACCGCATCTGAGCGTCGCCTGTAAATAGCTCCTAAATCCCACTGATGCATGTATGCAATGTTGATAAGCCTTTTTTAAAACACCAGTGTTGCTTATGAGCATGTAGTTCTGCTGTACTCAAAACCCCAGTGTCGCATCTATGTGGACGTAACTGCTATGTTAAGTAAACGTTGATTGGTTGAAAGTACAGATATTTACATATTTTTCATTATAACCAATGAGAAGACTGGTTACTGAACATTTTGATACCAGTTGGAAAGCTGAGAGGTTAAAATTAGACACACGGGAAGGAAATTTCCGGCAATGTACAAAACACGTGTAGTTGAGATGAACAAAAATGGATTCCTAGTCAGATATTTGTGACTTTAAAGGGTTCTGTGCAAGCAATATCGAAGAGTTTAATGGATCATTCTTAGTAAATGGATCGGATAATGATGTTAGTCCCGTTTCAACACTAGATGTATGTGATTTTGAATCAAATGATGATTTATTTTGTGCGATTCAAAACAGTTTATGTGACGGGGATTTATTGTCTGATTGTTGTTGGAGTAAATAAAATGGAAATATATGAATAACAGACACTATGCAAGGTAAGCTGCTTTTTATTTCACTGAAATACAGCAAAAACTAATGAAATAATGAATATAAATGTAACCCTGTTTTCATTGTCAGTTTCCGTAGTCAGCCATGACGATGCTCTAGTATTCAGCCTAGCAAACAGTAACAGTAGTCTTAGTAACTAATACGCTATCACTCAGCAGTATTGAAACTGCAGAACAGCTGTAGTAGTTAAAGGGTTAACTTGAATACAATGTGATTGTATCCCAAAACACTTTACCCTGATATACTTTGCTTCCTGTCTGATCTGCATTAACTTGAATACAATGTGATTGTATCCCGAAACACTTTACCCTGATATACTTTGATTCCTGCCTGACTGCATTAACTTGAATACAGTGTGATTGTATCCCAAAAGACTTCTACCCTGATATACTTTGATTCTTGCCTGACTGCATTAACTTGAATACAGTGTGATTGTATCCCAACAGACTTTACCCTTATATACTTTGATTTCTGTCTGATCTGCAGTAGCCAAGGGCATTATCATTATAACAGCATTCACAGCTCAGACAGTGTTAACAAGAACAGTTGCGTGATAAACTTAAGTCTTATGTCATGTCTCAGTTTCTTTTCATTGAACTACACTTTTGATATAATATCAGAAATTAGATGAATTTTGGATGTTCACACAAGGTTAAATATAAAAGTTAACAATTTGAATAATCATACCAGTTTAATGAACAGAGCTTGTGTCACATAATTAAGAAGACCTTGCTATTAAGTAAAATTTCTGTAAAATATTATTCCCAGCAACAATATGAAACTTCCTATTGAATAAAACTTAATGTTTTGTCTATGAATGATGAGACATAACATTTTCACATCAATTGATGTAATAAAAATCTGAAAAATGGTATGGTGCCAAGATAAATTGTTTCAGAATCATGTATCTTAAAAAAAACTAATTCTGTATTCAGTTGATATCTTAATTCAATATTACTTTATGCCTAAAATTTTTTTTGTTGATATTGTCTCTTAATCATCATAATGACCTTCAAATACAAGACACATTTTCAGTGGAACCTATATTTGCATTATTTCTTTTGTTTTAATTTTAGGATGGCAAGGCTGCATCTGCTACTGTTGTTAGTGCTTTTTTGGTGTTTTGCCACCTGTTTGAGTCCCCACAACAAGCCATACACATGTTTAGTAGTAGACGATGTTCAACAGGTGTACTGACATCCCAAAGAAGGTCAGTTTGAACTAACCCCATTATAAAATTTACCACAGTTATCAGTAGACATATAGAACCTTAGGATTACTAATGTCAGCTGTAAAGGTTACTGGACTTTTTCCTCTTGGCCACCCACATGGGCAGTTTTTCATTTGTTGAATGGTTACATTATGCTTTCATTGTATTCCATCAAATGACAGAGCCTAAACTGTGAAAACCATGTTTAGCTCTCTTTGATTAATTGTTTTGTTCTCTCAACTAAATTAAATTACAAAACATATTCCTTTTACATGACTCCTTTGGTGTAATATGTAGGTGCAGAGCAATAATTGCTTTTTCAGTTTTATACACTCCTTTACTATTTGTCTTATTAAATATTTGCCTTTTTATTTCTTCTGCAAATACATTTTCCAAACATAATACCTTAGGATTACTACCTCATCCTTGCAAATCCAGCTTCACTAGCTAAAATTGTTAACGGGGGGGGGGGGTAAATGTTTTCTGGTAACATATGTGGCAGTCTGACAGAGTCATCTCCCCATGATGGAGGGATTGGCATGAAATCCTGCATATTATTCACCTACTGTGTTTAGTTATGCACTCTCTTCTGTTGAGAGACCTCACAATACATCTTTAAGAAAATTTGAAGGTAATTTGCATTAGAGCAAGTTGGAGGTGTTTCCCTTAAGGAAGTGTACTAAATATATATTTCCAACTCATTGCTCCTTTTTTTGACAGATAAAGTAATTCTATCTGTTTTAACTTTATCATTAACATAGTTACCCTTCTGTACTTATCAGCATGGATCTCTGGTTAGGATTTTTGGTTTATTGCATTCAAGTAAATAATAGCATTTTTGTGTTATGCAGGTAATGTATGTGCTGTAGAAAACTATGAATTATATAGGTTATTTAAGTTGATGTTGCATGCATTGTGCTGTATAATTTCTACATTGGTCAGATACATTCTGGTAAATTTTTCTTAAGATGTAGTCAAAGAACCTAATTCATAATTATTGAAACCAACGCTTTGTTAACATTACCTGTATAAGCAAGGTAAGTTTAAACCACATATTTTATATAATAGCATCCACTTAGTAGTTGCTGAAAGTGATGCTTCTTTCTTGTTACTTGCATATGCTACCATGTGGGCCCTCTCTCACTGGTAAATTTACACAATATAGTGTCTTAGTAACATCCATTTTATTGGTTGCTAAAGTAGGCTGTGACTGGCTTCACTTGTACTATATTGTATGCTCCAGTTCTTGTTACAGAGTTTGACTATAGGCAGAACTGAATGCAAACAGTGTAAGTAGTGGAAAGGTGTGGATGACAACTATAGGATGTGTCTGGCATATGTGGGATGCCACTTTGGGAACACATCATATATGCTTGATCTGGACTGAAAGTCAGTGACCTTAGTACTTTTAGCTCAGTGAAAACAGAAAGGGAAAGATGCAGCAGTGCACTCTGAGAGTGGTCACAATTATTATTCATGCTGACATCAAGTCGATCACTGATTTCCTGTTGGTTGAGTACTGCACTTCATATGGCCTTTCAGGCAAGAAGCAATCTAGGATATCCCTTTTGGTGACAACTATAGTACCAGTCCATCTTTACTGCCCCATCCTGACAAACTACTTTTAGTGGAAACAATTGATCTGCATGGGTTCAACAGCCAGTCATCTCTACAGGGCACAGCTTATTGTTTGTATATGTATCTGTATACTTGTTCATATGATATATTCAATTTTTTTTATGTTTACATTTGTTTCTTTATATCTGTATTTTAATTTAGATGTATGGACTGTGTAGTCTGAAATAAGGAATTCTTATCTTATGTAAGTGAGATCAAGATCAAATCCAGCTTACTCAGATATTGTCTTCCGCCTTGAAAGTAAGGAATGGTTCTGTGGATTCAGTATCCCCTAACCCATTCCAATATAAAGAAGTTGATAGCATCATGGAAGATAAAACATCATACATTTCAGATCACAACCAGTCAACACCACGGTTGAAGTCAAAGGAAGGAACATTTTTGTCCAGTGTATCTAATTATCCAACACCAGAACAGTGGCACTTTTATTGATCAGCATACCCACTTTAACATCACTTCATTCTTGAAACATGATTTTTACTCCCAAACCACCTGATGATGTTGTGTTTGGAAAAAGACAATTCTCATTATTCTTCAGCTAATCAGAAAATCCTGTTTTCTTTGAAGAATATCAGAGATGGTTTCAACATTGAGCTGTAATAAAGGAGAAATTACCTTATCTTAAATTCCTTGGAAATTCTTTTTGCCCAGTTGAGCATCAGTCTCTTCAAGAGACTCTTGTACAAGGCTCTCCTTGGTCCCAAAAGCCAGTGGCACTCTTGTAGACCTAAGAGTTTTCAGAAAAATCCTGCTGTTTGCCTTGGTGGAGTCAGTTACTGGTTCAGGGCACTCCCTTTCAGACCTAGCATTAGTTGCAACATATTTTGGAGAGATTAACGGATCACTTTATGACCATCTCCATGTCTGTGACATCCATTTACCCAGATGACATTCATCAAAACTCATCAGGTGTGTTATATTTTGAATCAAGTCATAAACTAACTTGTTAACTCCTCAGTCTTGCATTCCATGGAACAAGGGGAAAATCTGATATAATGACTCAACTTTATACCCATTTAGATAAGAAGTTGAGCAGTTAGAAGTTAAAAATGCATCAAAACAGATGTCTGACACAGGAATATGCATTGAAAATCAGTTTAATTGTGGCTTCAGTTCTTACACAGAATAGTCTTTCAGCCCATGTTAGTGTTGTGACTGGTCAGCCTGGTGTCAGAAAAATATGACTGGGTGGGACATCTCTATGGCATGATGCCCCCTGTGCTTGACATCACTCTAAATTGCCACACTGCAGACATCATAGTGATGACTGAAAAATTGTTGAAACTACATTAAAAATCCAAATCACACACACACACACACACTCTCAGCCCAAGAATACTTTTGCTTACTGACTTTATTGAATGCAGCAGTAGACCTCTTTTTTTGGTCCAATGTGACCTCTTTAGGAGTCCATTGAAAATATACTGTTGTCTCTATGGATGCTAAAACTTTGCTCTTGGAACTAACAAGCTCAATGCATATGTTGTTCAGTCTTGGAAATGGAAGAACCTCACTTGGGTTAAGTTGGGTGTTCTCTTGCAGGTACAATATCCAAGGTTGATAGTTTGCATTGATGTGATCTTTTACATCTCAGTGTCCTGGAGATAAAAGCCATGCTGAAAGCATTTAATACACAGGAGAAGCTATATTGAAAAGGTCTTCCCATTCTGTCAGATAACTTCATTATGGTGAATTATATCAGAAGGCAAAGAGAAACCAGATTCCCAGACCTCT
The DNA here is from genome assembly GCA_016746295.1 of Potamilus streckersoni. Taxonomy (NCBI): domain Eukaryota; kingdom Metazoa; phylum Mollusca; class Bivalvia; order Unionida; family Unionidae; genus Potamilus; species Potamilus streckersoni. Next base: position 6,635,057 of record JAEAOA010002353.1, on the reverse strand, counting down.
GCATTCTTGTTTAGGATTTTCTATGACTTTCAGTGACAAATCCATGTGCAAGTTTGTCATATTCTGGGCAGACTTAATGTATTGGTGGACTTGCTGTCCTAAATGAATCAGCTAATACAAACAGACTAGTCTCCCTTGATTTTCACTTGCATGTAGTGCCTGCTGGGATCAACCACTGGTTGACTGACTTGTGATAAGGTTGAATGCTAACCTTTCAACTTTTGTGATATCAGTCCCAGATCTGAAGGATCTAGCAGTCAACACTCTTTCCACAGACTGAAAAAGCTTGGGTTCATATGCTTACAATCCAACACTGGATTCAGAAGGTGCAACAAAAAGAAAGTGTTGTATCAATATGATTGGTCCCCTCAGGTTTGAAAAATTATATATAACTTGATAATATACAGCAGTGGAAACTCTAAGGACTTTACTGCTCAAATAACCATGATGGCAGGAATTTCACCTGAATCCAGCATGTCTGGATCATATTAAACATTGCTTTAAGAACAAACAGTTCTTCCAGTAATTGGTGGAGAGAATAACTTTTGTGAGAAGGCCCCTCATTTTTAAAAGTATAAAAAGTGGAGAATTTTCTTCTCAATTGTGTGAGATATGAATATCAAATAGCAAACTTCCTACTTCAGCACTTCAAAGAGAAACACTTTCAGTCATTATTAAAGGCTACAGTTCCACAATCTCTGACACACTTTATCATCATGGAAGATAGGATATAAAACTAAAGAAAGACACCTCTGATTTCTGTCAATTTTGATTTCACATGTCCAAAGGTGCCGACCCTGTGCCCAGAGTGGAATCTATTATGGGTGTTGACCTGGCTGAATAAGGCACCATTGAACCACTCTCAAAATCTCCATTGTTTCACCACTTGTATAAGACTTGCTTCCTAATCAAAATTGATACAGCAGGCAGAATCAGGCAGGTAATTTGACAGTTGACCTGAACTACTTGCAGTTTCAACAAGATGAGTCGTTACTCATGATACATGCTTTAATTACTAATAACAGTCTCACTGTGGGCAATCAGTCTTTTATGGTGAAACCTCTTTCAGCCAGGACCCTTAAACTTAAGGTCATCACCTGGTCAAAGCATTGAAGTTGTACCTGAAAAGAACTAAGCTTGCATAAAGCCGGACATCCCACTAAGTCCTACCTCGGAAAAAGGGAAAGAACAAAATGTCCGTGCAGGTTGTGTCATTCTGGATAAGATGAATTTTCCATTCTGCATACAGTTTTGGTTTTGAAAAATGCATCCACTTCCAAAATAATTTGTTTAACTTCAAAGGTGTTTAATTGTGTGTTCCTTACTTCATTTCCTGCAGGAAAGATTGATTAGTTCTTTAAGAGCATTTCATGGAAGATCAGCTGGTAATTTGCTTAATGATTGGCACTTTCTGTATATTATTATTATTATTATTATTATTATTATTATTTTTATTTTTATTATTATTATTAACTTGTTTCTATTCCAGATACATTGAGTATATATCGAAGATTGTAGCAGATAGCCCTATGATTCCTCACAGTAGAGCAGTCCTCATTAAGAACATCATTCTCTCCCCTGTTCCACTCTTCAATAAAATGAAGTGAGTCAGCATTTCAGACTTTTGTCTACTATAAACATTCTGTATGACTTGACGAGTGCTTTTGCAGTATACAATACTAAATGCTGAACATTTGGCATTAGCACTGAAGTTTATGATATTCCAGATCATAAACAATTCTCATAGTGTTTTAGGTCTGAATGTTTATGCTATGATTGAAATGTTAAAATAATATATATCACCAAGAAACTTCATTTACATTGTTTCATCAATTTCTAATCAGGTTCATTGGACTGAGGCACTCAACTTTACCAGTCACTGCCATATCACCTCTGTCTGTGTGGGTTTGAATATCTGACACAGACAGTGTGGGTATGACAGTAGCTTCCCTTGGTTTGGTGTTTTTAGAAGGGTTTCCTGAGTTTTACCTCCATTAGCCTTGTATAGTCTGTTTTGAACTTAGTCCTATAATGTAAGATATTGACCCTGCTGCCAAGTGTGTGAAATATACAGAAAATATGACTTATTCTGATGTTTGTCAACATCAGAATGTGCTACACAGGGTCATCATTTAGGCACTAAGACTTTCACTAATAAATGGCTTTAAAACCAACACAACCAAAGTTTTTTCAGTACATTCATTATATTGAAATTCCATAAGAGCTTATTTTTGGACTACAGTCTGGACAATAGAGCTTTATTGTACCATCAACCAAAAGTGTGGATAAAGTGTTAGCAGTGTTGATTTGTCTGTTCATACACTTAAAAACAAGCTGGTTACTGCAACAGTTTCAGTTTATGCAGTTTTTTGGTCTCTCAGACCTCTTAAGTGACTTTGCATGGATAGAAAAACAAGCATTTCAGCACTGGCACTGTAAAGTGAGGGACAAGTTTCCTCTTCCTAATTTTTATTAAACTTGATAGTTATATTGCATTTTAGTAAGGATAGTTACATTTCCCTATTGATTCTGAGGCAGAGAAGTGAATGGGCAAGTCAACTGGAGCCTACATTGCAATTGCAATCATTGGGTTTTCCATTTGACAAATTAGAGTTCCAGGTCTCCGTTTTATCAAACTATATAAGTAGTCTAAACTTGGGCAGAGATACTATCATATTGATTCTCGAGCACATAGGTCAATGGTCAAGGTCACTTTAGCTAAAATTGCTGTTTGGGGTTCCACACAATAAGACAAGCTTCTACATGCTGTTTGCACCCTTTTTTGTATTTACTTGAGCTGTTCATTGTTACATTACATTTAAGGTAGGACAGCTGCCTAATGAATCTGATTAAGAGGTCAGAGGTCAAGATCACTGAATGTGAAATTGCAGAATGGTGTAAAATCTATAATAGAAGCACTCATTTGGATGATTAGCCTTTATTTTGATGTCGTTAGTTACTCTACCTGTCAAGTTTGTATTTGTGTAGATTTGCTTCCAAAGTAAATAAACTTGGCCATCATGCCTCTTATTTATCATGGGTGCTAAGAAATGAATGGAGAACATAATTAGAGAGTTTCTTTGTGCTACTTGGCATGTTGGCAGTGCTTTCCTCTCAGAATGTTTGAAATCTGGGAATCTTGGAAGATTTTGTAACATCTTTTACCTTTGTACCCATCTTGAAGTCAAAATCAGTAAGTGAAGGATCATGTCTATTTTACAGTGAAGATCCAGCAAGTTTGTTCTTTTAGTAAAACAATCTTCAGATGAAATATAACTGCATTGGTGGGGGACTTGGAAGTAGAGGAATCTTTAGTTGTCAGAAAAAGAACTAACATACTAATAAACAAAATACTAGAGTGAATGAGTTACAATGTATTACTTAGATTCGTGAAGAAAATGAAAAAATTTTATTGTGAAAGAAAAATTTCATTTAAAGGTTTTATGAAACTTAGACTATTGTGACTAACATTTGTATGTACAATTCTCAAGGATTATTATGAATATAAATGTTTGTGTATCAGCACTGTATTATTCATTATGAAAGAAAATAGTTAATACACAAACAATTTAACTCCTGCAAAGGTAAGACCACTATTGAACATTAAATAACTTTTAAGCTGTTTAATAAATGTTGGTGACATATTTTAATGACTTGTACCAATTTGGTTTCTTGTAATAGAATAATTACTTGGTACCATTGAAAATTAGCCAGATTCAAGTCTTTGATAATATGTGTATAAACAAGTTGAGTCTCACACTGGTGATAATGCAGGTCCATTTCCCATCTCTCCATTAACACAACTGATATTATCATTACTCCTATTTGGGGGGATTGCTGTGAAACACTACATTTGTCTCATGGTCTAGATGGCCCCCAAATTAAAATGGACATCCATTATGGCCATCATACTGGATATCTTGAAAGTCGTGTTATCACTACTCCTCATGGATGAATGATGTGATTTTTACAGAAGTAAAAATTTTATTGTAACTCGTCCTGAACAGAAAGTTTACTAACATGTAGTTTTCACCAAAAGACTTCTTATGATGTCAATTTGGCCTTAGATAACCATGGTGCTGTTTTGATATACAGTATGGCTGCCACATAATGGACATATTAAAAATTTTGTTTTTGCTAATCATAATAAATGGTTGACATGAGGTTTTCACTAAAAGACTTTTTATGATGTTGACAAGAACCTAAATAAAAATAGTGCTGACCTCGCATCCAATATGGCCACCACAGTAACCATATGAAAATCTTATTATTGCTACTTCTCCTCAATGAATGGTCATTCAACAATGTGTTTTCACAAAAAAAAAACTTCTTTTGATGTCTACATGTTCCTAATTAAAAATGGTACAAATTTTGCATCCAATATGGCAGCCATCTTTAAAATCTTCTTATTGCTTCTCATACACTGATGGTCATATCAGAATCTGGTTTTCACAAAAATGCTTCTTATGATGTCTAGCTGGCCCTAAATAAAAATGGTGCTGATCTGACATCCAGTATAGCCACTCATCAGCCATCTTAAAAAATTTTTATTTGATTTCTTCTGAATGGAAAGCCATATCTTGAAAATATTATCTCTATTCTTTTCCAAATAGATAGATATATTGACATGTTGTTTTCACAATCGACTTCTTATAATATCTAGCTGGTCACAAATGAAAATGATGCCAGTCATGTATCCAATATGGCTGCCAAGATGACTGTCTTAAAAATCTTGTCACTACTCCCCATGAATGGATTATCCTTAGGACATTGGGATTCCCCAAAAGACTTCTAATGATGCGTGCTAAATGGAAACAGTGCCAAACTGGCATCCAATATATTCACTACAGCAACTAATTTGAAAATCATGAGAGTATTATCAGAGATGGTTTCAATACAAGGAAGAAATTGTTTTATCTTGAATTTCTGAAAATTCATTTTGCTCAGTAAACCATCAGTCCCCTCAAGGGACTCTTGTCCATCCTTTGTAGTGTACTTATAAATCATGGCTTGAATGAATGTAATATTAGCTCACATTTGAAGTGTGTTAACTATATTTGTGCAAGTGTTAAAAGCTGAAATAAACAATGTTTGGATATTTTTGTAATGACAACAAATGTTTATACCAGAGTAATTACACAAGTTTTAAGACAGGTCTTGGTGAGCACATGATTTACTTGTACTTGCTTACCTGTGCAGGTGTGAAAGTCATTGCCCGAATTATACTTTTTATTTTGTAATCACAGAATTTATCCAAATTAGTCATACGTCATTGTAATTACTAATGTGGTATCCCTGAAACTATCCAGTCAAAATAGATCATCTAAACATGACATGAAAGTGAGATTGGAATACCTGTCTGTAAATTGAGTAGGAGTTATTGTTTCTAGACTTCTTAGTGATCTGTAGTGTTGAAAGGGTTATGTTGCTGTTATCATTTACCATTTTTGCATTTCAGAAATGGCTGCACACCTTTTGCAGAAATTTTTGTTGGAGAAGAAAGAATCCTAACAACTTCTCAAGAATACGAAAAAATGAGGTTTGTTTCTTCACTTTGTCACTTAACTATCAAGTGTCTTTTTCATTTGCCACTTAGATCTGAATTTTACTTTAAAGGGTATTATAAATACTGTTAGATTCCTGATTACTACATGTGCAGCTTGAAACTTTTTGTGGGTGCATTACTTTTAGAACTGCACTGTTCTTTGCAATCTAAGTCAGGTGCTGAGTTTTGAAGTTGGATACAATTTTGAGATATGCATTCAGGTCATAAATATATTGAATATATATATATTGACTGTAAATGTTAATGTGATTTGAAAAAGTATTGAATTATGTGACCACATCTTTTTATGATCGAAAAGGACTTTTTCATTTGTAGTGTGTTTTTATGGTCATTGCTTACTGTATAACTCGAAATGATGGGATCATTGCATAATGACATCACCATAATGACGGAGCCCTGAGTGGTCTAAAGTGCTCTCCATTACGGATCACTGCCATCTCACCTCTGGCTGCGTGGGTTTGAGTCTAAGATTCTGCGAATATGGATATGTGAGAAAGCTTGCCAGTAGCTTCTCATGGTGTCAGTGGTTCTTTCCACGGATTTCCCTGTTTCTTCCTCCACCATTAATACTGGGGGCCATGTATAGCCTATCATGTGCTGAAACATGTTGTTAAGCCTCACAACAACAACAACAACAACAATGACATCACCATAATGTCACTTTTTGCTCAGGTGTATTGTAGCACTATGAGCACAGATATAGATGGACTGTAAAATGATATGGTTGCACTTTTTGTCTCTTCTTAATGAAAAGAGAGACAACAATAGTCATGTGGAAAAAAAATGATGAAGTCAAAAAGGTATGACATTTTTGGAAATCTTAAGTAGTTTATGACCTGCTGTCAATAGGCAATATATAACAGGGTACTTCCCCCCCCCCATAATCTACTGAGTATTCTCCCATTCTTGATCATATTCAACTCGATGTATAGCATTAATTATCATGTCAATGTACAAGTCTTTTTAATGAGGGTTTTTTTGGAGGGGTGAGGGGGAATAAGTTGTCTGGGTTTTATTTCTTCCCCTTCACCACCTGACCAGGTGTAATGATTACTTTCCATCCTGATCTTTACTTATGTTTCTTTACTTAGATGCAAAATACGCACACATTCAGACACAGATATCGACACTCACAAATATTGTACAAAAAGAGCCACTCATTTACAAACTGCAAGATGTTTTACATTGCCTATTTATTTCTGTGAATGTGAAAGTAAAAACTAAAAATCAAACCACAAGTTGACAAAAGGATCAGCTTTTTCTTAAAATCATCAATTCTTTTCTTCACTTTGGCGACATTTTTTTCCAGCCTTTGGTATGATAAAACAGTTTTTTATAATAGTTGATTTGGGATTTTTGATGCACAAATTTGGCTTTTTAACATAACTTAATGTGGCAATTTATAGTGATGTCTTGCACTGGGGCATCATGCCATAGACATGTAACATGATGTCCCATCCAGTCAAATTATCCTGATATCAGGCTGACACATCTATACACTCAGTCTCTTAATGCTGAAAGCTTATAAGTTTTGTGTCTTTTGTATAAAGTTCAGCCAAAACAAAAAAGTTGGACCATTCATTTATACCAATTGGATCAAGTTTCAAATTTACCATTTAACTTTTGTATCTTGGTTTTGATTAGATCTTTATAAATAAATATATTCTTTGTGATTACCCTAAGGAGCAAAGTTTTGTTGGGTATTACATGAAAAGTATTTCCACTTTCAGAAAATTTTTAACTTGTTCCACTTCACTGATATTTTTTAGATAAGGGCAAAGTACTATACAAAATTATTAGTTTGCACTGTTTTATTTCAATAAATTTTTTATAGATCCTTATGCATGAAAAAGGTGTTTTTATTATAGAAAATACCTGTAACAATTGTGTTCTTGCTTATTAGTTCTATTGCAATCAGCTCTTTTCTTATTATAAAAAAGTAAATTGCTAAAGTCTCCCTGGCAACAACCTCTCTCCAAATTGATACAAATAATATCCATTATTAATAACACAATATTTTAACCTAATTGCAAAATACTCAATATCATTGACAAATAGATTCACCAAAGTCAAAAGATTTCAGGACATTCTCCAGAGAGTCCCATTCAACCGAGCTGAAACTTTTTTAAAGTATTTCAATAAGAGAAGATCAGGATGATTTTTTCCTCAAGATACTGTATCTAGTGATAAAATTTTTTTGTATTTTCACCAATGAATCTTGCTTTCATAAAACCCTTTTGACTGTCACTAATAATAAAAGGGAGGACTTTTCTCACCCTAGAAGCAATTGATGCTGAAGAATCTTGTAATCGACATTAAATTGGTCTCCAATTTTTAATGATTCTCTCGTCTTTATCTTCCTTTGGAGTGCAAGTATTGACTATTTAATGGTTTTGGATGTTAAAATTTTATAATTAAAAACTGTTAAATCCAACATTTCAGAAGTCATTATTCATAAATAGCAGTCCATGTATTCTTTATATTTAGAACATACAGGAGTTTTCAGTATAATTCAGATTTGTTTTCTATATGTTGAAATACTATTCTTTCTTTTTGTTACAGAGGCTTCACAATAGAAGATGGTAAGGCTATCATTCCTGTTAATGTATCTGTCACAGGAGATGTCACTGTTGTGGTGTATCATGCCAGATCAACATTTGGGGGGAAAATTCAGGGAAAGGTAAGTCTTAAAATTTATTCAAGTAAACCATACAAGTTTCTGTTGGAAAAGGCAATGACAGCTGGATGGTAGCAATAATGTTAAAGCTGCATTCCCTCAACAACAACAGAATCCCTCTCTCTCTCTCTCTCTCTCTCTCTCTCTCTCTCTCTCTCTCTCTCTCTCCCTTTCTCCCTTTCTCCCTCCCTCCCTCCCTCCCTCTCCCTCCCTCCCTCTCTCTCTCTCTCTCTCTCTCTCTCTCTCTCTCTCTCTCTCTCTCTCTCTCTCTCTCTCTCTCTCTCTCTCTCTCTCTCTCTCTCTCTCATATGAAATTATATACATGAGTGAGAAAAAAAATATGGAGGCCTCGTTGTTGAGCAGATGAAATATGTAAATAAGCCAGGGTTATATCCAATACATTGTTTGTCATGCATGCTTATCACTGTAAACAACATTGAAATGGTCAGCATGGTGCATGTAACTGGACATAGCCCATTTATAATTAATTCAAGGGATAGCAGAGCCAAGTGTAAAGCATGAGCTCTCACCATCCAAGAGTCACTTCCAGATGGTTTGTGCACAATCTAAAATCAGTTTTTCATCAGGAAGTTTGTAAAACTAAAATGCCCAAACAATATAATTAAATGATGACAGTGCACATGTACTATCTGTAGAAAATACATGTCAACCATTTCGCATTTGACATAATTACACTTGTTTTTCACTAAATTACACCTTAAATGTACTTGGATTACGCTTTTTCTGTCTATCCCTCTCCCAAAAAAAATAATAATTTGTTTTCTCATTTTTATTAACATTCCACTAGTCGCACAAAATGTATTTCAGAAAGGACGGCTTCTGAGTAATTATGACATAAAAGTACACTTGTCTGTAGATTGACTGTGACTTTCCTAATTTTTATGTTTTATTTATAGCAGCTGCCCTATTTCCAAGAAGACCTCTGTTTCTATTTATAGCAGCTGTCTGGCTTAGGACATAACAGTGTTTAAGTTATGTTAAAAATCCAAAATCACACACACACAATTTACAGATTAGCAAGACCTTAGTTGGAGACGAATACCTTATTGTAGTTACACTTAAAAAATTTTTAAAGAATCTTTCTGAAACATATTGATATTTACAAGCTCCTTTGTACAGCTTATCTATTTTTAATTAATTGGGAGTTTCTTGCTTAGTGCATCAAATTTGTAGTGTCATAATCTTTCAAGTTTTCCATACATTTTCCAGATTTGTGCAGATTAGAGTTACATTGATGGGCAATTCAGAAGTGCAGTAATGAACTAATGTAACTGGAAGCGTTGTCACTGCTTACCATTCAGGCAAATGGTGACAATTTTTCAAGACCAGTGATCGTTCAAAATACTTTAGATTTTCTACAAACAGCAACACTTCAGATGTAATTGCTAAAACTATTTGTCTTTAGTTAATAGGTTGTGGCCATTTATTTGTGGCTTAATACACTGAATGCCACAATATTCTTATATTATATGCAGGGTGATTATCAGAGTTTACAATCGAGATCTACGTTATTTACATAAACATTGCAAACATTCTAATATTATGCAGAAGATGCTATGCTTGAAATTCACAACCTTTATCATAAAATGTTGTGTTCCATTTTTGCAACCATTATCTTGTTGATATATGTTTTTAGTATGGTGTTCATTTTTCACAACTATATCTTGGCGATATATGTTCATAGTGTATGGCATTGCTGAGGGTATTCAGATAGCTGTTTTTATATGCTTATCCCAACAACCACATCAGAGGTATATTTGGCCACCGAAGAAAACCCAGAGTTGTTCCAAATGGGATGATGATGTATCATTATCCAAACAAACATATTTTCTTCAGATAACCTCTATGAAGATGTTCCAGCTACAGTTCTATGGTGGTTTCATAGCCCCTGAGAAGACTAGCATGAAGTTTACTCAGTAAGTGAAGTTTCAGGGGATTGCATTTGTGCGTGGAGCTTATTTATTGTGACCCTAACTTAATTAAGGGTGTTTAAAAAATAAAGAATATAAACTGTCTTAATGTCTTTGCCCCATGTCAAAATAAAGTTTGTATTTAAAGATATTATTTAAAGATACTAACTGTGCATTTTATTTATTTATTTAAATCAGACATGTTTCCATTTCCTCTTTTGTTAGACATTATATCAATGTTAGCTTTGTTCTGTCAGAATATTAAACAGCCATAACCTCATCACGTTGTTATCCAATTCAATATGTATCAAAAATCTGTCAGTAATCTATCATACACGTCATTTTTAGTCACATTTTAAAAATATCACAATAAATACTGTATATTCTTCCTTATCAATTAAGTCAAACTTCAGAATGTGGTGGCAGATCTGGGTCTGTGCAGTTTGTTAGGAGTAATCAGTAGAACAAACAGCATAGACCCTGATCTGCTGGTGCATGTTGCAGTTCAACTCTCTGATAGCCCAAGTTTGTTATCTCGACTTATCCTAAATTACTTGGAGGATTGCCATGAAACTTTAGACCTATTCATCACATTCAGTATGGCTGCTACAGTGGCCATCTTGAAAATTTTGTAATCAGTTCTCCAACTGAAAAGATGGGCATATCAACATGTTTTCATAAGAGTTCTTATGATTCCTAATTAGTCCTAAATAAAAATGGTGCCAGTCTGATGTCCAGTATGGCCTCCATGGTAATCATCTTGAAACTTATCACAACTGCTCATGACAGAATCTATTGACATAGGACTTTCACCAAATGACTTTTTATGATGTCCATGTTGTGATCTTAAAAGTGAATGGTGCTGATCACAGTGGACATAACATTATTATAACTACTTTTCCTGAATGAATGGTGGTATCACCATGAGGTTTTCTTTCAAAGTCTTCATATATCTTGTTGGTCCTAAATGAAACTGTCCAGTATGGCCATCACAGTAGCCATCTTGAAATTATTGTTAATGTTTTCACTAATTCTCCTGAATGGATTATCACATCAACAATGAGGTTTTCAAAAAGAACTTTTTTAGATGTATATCCGTCCTAAACAAAATGGTGCCAGTGAGATGTCTATTTCTGGCCACAATATCAGCCATATTGAAAATCTTATCATTACTCCTTCTGAATGGAAAGTCATGTTGACGTGGGTTTTTTCAACCAAGTGACACACTCATGGCACATAATTCTTGTGCTACTACACCTGTTCCATTCCATTGACTTTTTTGCTGTTTTGAAATTCAGCAAACATTGTCATGAGGTGAACTTGTTTTTTTCATCAGAGTTTAATATGGATTTCAAAAGTTATGCAACTTCATTAAATGTGTCTAATGTGTGTGATAAATTTTATGTATGCAACAAGATCCCATGACATTGCATGAATTGGCCTGAAACTTGATAGACAATTGCTATTTCAGCTTCTCATGAACCACAAGTCCAGGTACACCCAACAGTTGAAATATCTTTGAAGTTTATATAAATAATGTTAATCTGTTGTTAAATATAGACACTTTCTAAAAGTAGAAATATCTTTGAAGTTTATACAAATAATGTTAATCTGCTGTCAAATATAGACACTATTTCTAAAAGTAGAAATATCTTTGAAGTTTATACAAATAATGAAAATCTGCTGTCAAATATAGACACAATTTCTAAAAGTAGAAATATATTTGAAGTTTATACAAATAATTTTAATCTGCTGTCAAATATAGACACTATTTCTAAAAGTAGAAATATCTTTGAAGTTTATACAGATAATGTTAATCTGCTGTCAAATATAGACACTATTTCTAAAAGTAGAAATGTTTTTGAAGTTTATACAAATAATGGTAATCTTCTGTCAAATATAGACACAATTTCTAAAAGTAGAAATATCATTGAAGTTTATACAGATAATCCTAATCTCCTGTCAAATATAGACACTGTTAATAAAAAATAACCTTTTAAGTCACTACTTTACTCAAAAAAATCTGACCAGATTTGACAAAAAGCTTCCTGACATAGAGTGCTTTCAGTTTTATGCACGTGTTGCCAATCTGCCATTAAGTATGATGAAAGTTGATACAAATACATAAATATTCAAATGACTTAAGAAACACTGCTGAGTAGAATTTGACCAACCATTACAGAAGGCATGCTGGCATGAAGGCATTCTAAACTTGTACAGATGATGCCAATCTGTGATCAGATATGATTGTTATTACTAAAGGTATTTTCAATACCTTGAAATTTTTTGTCAAAAATTAATCAGCAGAAATTGACGAATCCAACAGGATTCTGGTAATAAGGGCTTTCAACTTAAAACATGATGCTAATTTGCATCAAATATGGCCACTATTACAAATAAGTGATAATCCTTTTTTTAAAAAATCTACAAAATATTACCAAATTTTACAGAAAGTGTTGTGGAATAAAGGACTTTTAAGTTTGTACAAAAACACTAGACTGCCATCAAATATGACTCCAGTTTCTAAAAATAGGTAAACCTTTTTTTCATGACTTGTTCTAATAGAAATACCTAGAAGACTTTGATCAAATTTGGCAAGTTGTGTCCTTACTTAAATGTCTTTCACATGTATAAAAATGACCACCATCAAATACAACTGCCATTACTAAAATTAGAAACATTTTTTTATAACTTGAAAAACCTTATGCATTGCAAGAAATTTCAAAAGAAAGTATTGGACTGACCCAAATGTCTTGACCAACTTCTTTTGCATTGGCTATTAGGCAGATCTTACCAATGTAAGCAATCTCAGGTCCATTTATTCATGTTCAATCTGATATTGCAGGTTTGATTTAGACCATTTGGACACACCAGACAAATACCCTGAGATGTTCAATGTTACCATGGATCTCCAGGTGGCAAAGATTGAGAGAAATGACCAGAACTACCCCTGGGACAAGTTTGACACCCAGAAACTCACCCCTAAGATTCTCTTTTCCACTAGAGAGGAAATGCATCAGATTTGCTCAGAATTTGGTAAGAGTTTTTGCTATCTATCAGGGACTACATTAAGGATACCTGGCTGCTCCAGTTTCCATTGACTGTCGTAGAATTTTTATTTTTAAATGTCCCATTCAAAAGTTGTTAAAACTAGCTTGCCATAATTTTTCTCCCATTCCATTCATATGTTACTGCATTCTGCAAAGTATGTATATCATCAGACATTATAGCAGGAAGCTTCTCCATTTTTGTAGTGATGATTACATATTCCATAATTGAATGGAAAAACTGTTTGAATAATTGTTAGTGCATACTCGTAATGACATTTTATGCATTATATAAAGTCGGGCCTTGTGATTCATCTTCCAGTGTATGCTTGGAGTCCAGTAGTCTAACAGGAAGCACTATGTTACCTTTTCGGTTACTTTACTTCTGATGAACAGAATTGTGTTCTCTTATGAAATTCTATTTTATGCTTTTTTATTTAAAAATGGGACTAGAATTTTTAAATGTTCCACATTCTACTTTGGTTTGTTAAATTGTGCCTGCTTGGCAAATTTCCCACAAAAGATTTTTATCCTTCAAAAGAGACCAATTTTAATAGTGTGTTAAACTGACCAAAGATGACATAAAAGTATGGAACAAATATAAGTAACATGCAGAATTATTATATTGCATACTAAATTTATATTATATAAATTGCAGATAAAATAGTTGGCTGCAGATATTCAGTTTCATATTGAGCAGTGTATCCCCTAGGGATGCAAACTTCACTGTCAAAAATCCCATTATTGACAGGACTGGGTATTCAGATTGAATAGCAAACAAACTTTTTTTAGAATGGGGGAGGTCAAATTAAAATTCAGAGATCTCTGAAGCACAAACGAGGGTAGAGGGAACTAAAATTTTTGTACATACTCAGTCTCATAATAAGTCAGGTTTAAGATTGCTTTATTTTTTTAATAGAACAGAACAAGTCTATTACTACTAGAACAGTGCATTTCTAGTAGAAACAAAATTACATACCAATTTTTGGTTGACATTATACACAAACCTTTAATATATACATTTTTAAACTGCTATAAATTGGAATCTAAAAATAGTGAGTGGTGAAGGTTAGGAGATTAGAAACAGAACCATACGTGTTAAAACTTTCCAGGTACTCATTCTGCAGTAATAAATCCCAATTCAGGGGATGGGGGCCCCAAGTTTTTATTGTTGGAATCAACCCTGTTTATGAAAAGTCATCAGACATGTCACTTGCTAAGATAGCATGTGTTAAAAATACACTTTGATTATTGTGATATTCCAGAGTCAAAACAGTACATGTACTCCTCCAAGTTTCTCCTTCAAATCACATTACGTTATGGAATATTAGCCTGCTACCTAATCACATTACATTATGGAATATTAGCCTGCTACCTAATCACATTACATTAGGAATATTAGCCTGCTACCTAATCACATTACATTAGAAATATTAGCCTGCTACTTAATCACATTACATTATGGAATATTAGCCTGCTACCTACTCACATTACATTATGGAATATTAGCCTGCTACCTAATCACATTACATTATGGAATATTAGCCTGCCACCTAATCACATTACATTAGGAATATTAGCCTGCTACCTAATCACATTACATTATGGAATATTAGCCTGCTACCTAATCACATTACATTAGGAATATTAGCCTGCCACCTAATCACATTACATTAGGAATATTTTTTAGCCTGCTACCTTTCAAACCCAACCGTACTAAAAGACGAAAATCATCTTTTCCAATGTCAAAAAGAACCAAAGGGCAATAATTCTTGCCTATTACCTCCCTTTGACACCACTAGGTGTTGCTAGTTTTTAGCTTCACTGCTGTACTGGGAACATCAGCATAGAAGGAGACACAGCAATAGCCATGCTTGGAAGACAATGGCTGGGATTGCTAGGGTCATTGACAAGGGTTGCTCAACATATCATGGCCAATGCTTTGATGGCTTTGGCCAATTTACAACCTGATATGATGTGTTATATGTCTGTAATCCACATCACCCAAACCTCGCCATACCCCCCACCTTTCCAGACAGTCCCCAGGATTTTATTCAAGGCTGTTTCTTACTTGGCAAGCTAACAGCAAATTGAAACCCATCAAGTTTTCTCAAGCAAATGATTACTTAAATACGGGGATGGCAAGATTAATCCACCTTTCTGTTAAACAAGATGAGTATGCCATTAATCGAGATCTGACTAACACATATTTTCATGCCCCTATCCACCCTGTGTCATGAAAACAACAGCCCTTGGATTTTTACCAAAATTATTAATTGTGTCGTCACTCTGTTCCAATCGGCATCATCTACAACAACAGCATTTACTGTGATCAAAACCTCCAGAAATGTTCTATCCTACCCCCAAAGCAAGAATGATCTCTTTTAGATCATCTAAGCTTTCTGGTGAACTGGGAAAAGTCGGACTGCCATCCATCCCAGAATTTTGTCCATCTGGGTATGAAATTTTTAATCAATTGGAATTGTGTTCACATAATCAGAATAGTCAAGTTCATTTCCAACATAACTTTGTTTTTAGCATGACAATTTTTGCAACTCCTCAGTTTATTCAATCTGGCAGCAGATTTGATCCGAATTGGCTAAATTTTTTTTGCACCCCTTACCAGTGACATTGTGAGCACAATGGCACCCTTTTCAAGTCCTCTTGATAAAACAGACATGATCACACATGAGATTCATCATTCCTGTGTCATTGGTGCAACCCAGGTTGGCTGACCATGGAAATCCCACTGGAGAAGCCACAAGCATAATTTTATGTAAAGACACCAGTGCACATGGTTGTCAGACTTCACTATCATCAGGTGCATATTGAAGCCAGGGGAATGGCCTCTCTACATCAGCATCCAAGAAATGTCAGCCATCATCAATGCATTTTACTTCTGAAAAGATCTACTTTCAGGTAAAAACAACTTTATACTCTTTCTAGTAATAGATCTGCACAGAAAGTTTCCAGCCAACTGAATTTTGTCAAGCAGTCATGGGTGTTCCATTCCATCCTGACTGTCCTCTTCTCTGAGAATGGTTCTCGTCAGCACAACCTTGTGAGACAGAATTGTTAGCTCTTTTTTTGTCTCATTCGACCAAAATCCCTCACTCTGTTTCCAATAAAACCAATCCTGGGTTTTAACATGGCTCGATTTGATTCAGTTTGAGCCTCCAGTCCACACTTTGCTAAAGTTCCTATTATGCATGACATGTTTCCTGATAGCTTTAGCTTCCACATGCAGGGTAAGTGAATTGCATGCCATACCTGTTGAGATAAACTTTCTTCCGTTAAATCGGAGGGTTCAGGCATTCTCTGGATACCAGCATCGGCTATTTTCCATCAGTCACCAAAGAGTCACACTTAGAGACAAGTTGTGACACATGCAGATGACTCTCCCTTCCAGTGAAAAGCCATTGACATAGGATATCACCCCACAAACCTATGCTTTGTGGCTAGAGTTGGTTGTATGTTCTGTGTACTCTAACATCTCATCAGATCAGAGTCACCTTACAGAGATTATTACTTAAAGCCATCTCTGTGAACCTTGCATTCATTTAGCTCCAAGATACAATAGAACGTGTTGACTGGCATGCAGATTCAATCTTCTTAAGTTTTTATCTCAGAGGTTTAGCATCACAGAGGAAAACTTTACATCTGGAAGGTCCATTGGTGGCAGCACGGATGGTCACCAGACCCAACAAGATCAACCAACATGGCCTGTTAAACAGCTATGCTGGATTTGCTGGTGAAATTTTGTAAGGAAGAAAATATCAAAACCTTTTTACCATATGTTGGGGTCACAGGTTAAGTGACCCCAGGCTGTGTTGCTTATATAATTAGAAGAATGGGTTATTGTTTGAATGGGGAATCCATCTATTCTTCCCTGTTAGGATACCCAAGGTAGATGTCGGATGTTCATCATCCCCTTCTGTTATATATTCTCCTAATAATTGTGATTGGGAAGCATTGTTAAAGGAGGAAGCAAATTTATTCAAGTAAATTATGTTTCACCAAAAATACTTAATAAATCACATTATTTAAAAACTCCCACCCACCCCACCATGCAAGTGTCTTCATCAGTATCTCACTCAGCTAAAAACTTGCAACACCTGGCATTGCCAAGGGTAGTAATGGGCAAGAATTATTGCCCTTTGCCTATTTGAATTGATAGGAAATGATTTTTGTCTTTTTTTTAGGGCTAGATGCACAAAGTGCAGATTAATATTCCAAACATATTCATAATGTGATAAGGTTAGTATTCTTGGAGAAATATAATTTAGTGAAAAAAAAATTTGCTCGCAGTAAAAGAATGTACACAGTAAATGCACTCCTTCGATTTTAATTGTTTCCATAAAAAAATTTTCAACAGAAGATTGCATACAGTACATGTTACTCCTTTAAATTTCATTGAGTTTTGTATTTATAAAACTCATTTGAACAAGAGTTTGTCTACATACTTTCCACCCATCTAAATGTATCTTTTTTTCCATATACTTGTTGGTTATAATTAAAAATTTGATGTAAAAAGGTTTTTTTTAATCAGAAGAAGGGACTACTGTATACTTTAGCGAACCTTTATTTCAAATACAAACGTGTTAAAAGTGTTGAATCTGAATTTTTCCAGTGTGGTTCTGGATGGCAAAAAAAAACAGGTCATCAGCAGTGTAACCAGTTAATTGTAATGAAAAGCATTAAACAAATTTTAAAGAAAGATTTAATTTAATTTTTAAGATTTTGCCTGTGCATTTTCTTTAGCATTTAATTAGTGCATTATAAATTTAACACATTCAAGTGTTCCTGACTTGTGTGATTTTGACTTTTTCAGCTTTCAAGTTTACATGAATGGTGTTTTTAATTTAATTTTTTAGTAAAGACTAGAAAATAATGAAATTATTTATCCGAAACTAAGAGGTTAATATTTGTAAACAGCTCAAACGAATGGTATTAAAATTAATTGAATTTGTTATTTTACAATGAAACTAAAGGTAGTGAAACACGAAATTTAGGAGTTTTGCGGTCACTCTTTGGAACACAACTATCGCATAAGTCAGGGGTTATGTGTATTTCATGAGGAATAGGAAATACTCCTTTTGTTCTCACATACCACTATTGATAATTATGTTTTTTTGTCTCACTTTCTTAAAAAATATCCAGGTTGAGCAAATTCTTGACTCCAGCTTTGCATGCTTATTTATAAACAATAGTTTTCAGGCAGTGATGTTTATACATCAGTTTAGTGGAGAAAATAGACGCAGATTTCCATTTATGTATGTCCATATAGAATATTTATCTTTTACCATGTACCATGACAGTGAAATGTTGCTTCTTGAATTGAAGTAGAATATCTAGCATGACTTACAGAATTAAGAAACTACAGATTTGTTTTATCTACTGCCCAATGATCTTGGTGTAGGATAGAGAAACGGATTCTCTCCTTCCATGATTCTGTGTGTCCATTCATTCATTTCTAAAGCAAAACTTCAATACTACACTATATATTTATATGGAACTTGATACTTTGTTTGTCTTGCGGTTTAGATGTGCCATTTGCTTTCCACAAAAATTCAGATTCAGTATTTTTAATGCAATCAACCACATGACCAAACATTATCTATTCATGTACTTTCATCTCCAGGGCAAAACTCCACAATTTTTTAAAAACATTTAAGACTAGTGGTGTCGATTTACCTTTTGCTATTAATAATTCAGCATTTTCAATATTTTACCATTATCATCCATTTGTTCTTCCATCCATCAATCCATCACTTACACTTTCATTTTCAGTGCATAACTCTGAAACCATTCAAAATATCTATATAAAACACATATTAATGTAGAGTCCAGTTGTGCCTCCTGATATTACCAATTCTTCAGTTTCAGTATTTGTAATGGTTTTATTCATTTGTCCAACCATTTATACTCATCTATCTATCTATACATCAATCATTCACACTTTCATTTCAATGTAAAACCTCTGAACCTGTTCAAAATATTTCTATGAAATTTGGAACACATATAAGACTAGTGGTCCAGATATGCCATTCTATGAAATTTGGAACATATAAAACTAGTGGTTCAGATATGCCATTTGCTGTTGGAGATATTTCTATGAAATTTGGAACACACATAAGACTTGTGGTATAGATATGCCATTCTATGAAATTTGGAACACACATAAGACTAGTGGTTCAGATATGCCATTTGCTGTTGGAGATATTTCTATGAAATTTGGGACACACATAAAACTAGTGGTTCAAATATGCCATTTGCTGTTGGAGATATTTCTATGAAATTTGAGACACACATAAGACTAGTGGTCCAGATTTGCCATTTGCTGTTTATAATTCTTCTGCTGCGCAATAAAACACCAGATCAAACCATTTTGCCTGTTTATCCATTCATCCATTTTTCATACTTTCATTTCTAGGGCCAAACTCTTAAAACAATCCACAATTTATTTTCTGGAGTAAAGTTCTTGATGTCTATCACTTCCATGTATAATTTATGATATGAACTGCAGATACATATAGTCTTTGGCAAATTCTTGTTTAATTTGATCAGTATTAACCAATTAGCAATCTTTGTCTTATGCTGTTCCAGGTATATCAGAAGCAGCACAAAATAGATTGAGTAGGTCATCTAGTCAGAGCTCAAATGAAAGCCCTCAACATGTACCGAAGTCAGACACGTATTCAGAAAGTAGTGAAAAGATAAGCAAGAATCAGTCTGGTTCAAAAAACAGCTTTTTTGACACTTTAGACTGGCATGACAATTCTGATAATTTAACGAGAAAAACTAATGAACCGCCAAAACAAGAGAAGAATCTGCCTCAGTCAGAAAGTGGAAATTTCTTGGACACTTTATTCTGGGAGGAAGGTTCAAATAATTCATCTAGTAAAAGAGATGAACTCACAATAGGACAAGAGACAAAGAGCCGAAGCAGTTTCTTTGACACAAATTTTGAGGACAGTTCTGGATATACTGCTGCTTCAGACAAGACCCCTGAAGCCAAACCTCCAGGGGAATCAGAGATTGGCTTGTTAGACGATACAAGCGATGCTGAGGATGACTTTGCTGCATTATCAGCACAGAGGGCTCAAGCAGATAACATAACAGATGGGAAACCTGAAGAGTTGATTTTGACAGATGTTGGAAATATTCCAACACAGATAAGAATTAGCACACCTGACTTCTTTAGCAGTGTTTCTCAATCAGGCAACAGTGTTTATAATCAAGAGGCAGACTTACTTAATATAGATGGAAATAGTAGCACATCAGTTAACAATCTGGCCAAAAATATAGACCTATTGGGTTTTAGTAGTGAGCCATCTAATTTTGATCTACTTAGTAGTACAACTCTGAATGGAACAAGTGCATCAAAGAAGATAAGTAGTGATTCATTTGATCCATTTGCAAATTTGGATTCAGCAAGCACAGCCAAGACAATACAACTATCAGGAGCTAGTCAACCATCAAAGAAATCTTTTAATTCATTTGATCCATTCCAAAATGATGATAACTTGTTAGGATTTACAGAAAATTTTGCAAGGTCTGAATCCCCTAATCCACAGGCCAATATGGCCAAAATTGGTGCCTCTTCAAGTCCTAATATTTCTAGAAACAGCTCTTCCACGAGTCTTAATGCTGGGTTTCAAATGGGAAATGGAAACATTCCTAGGAATAACAGTGGAACATTCCAGACCACAAACATGAGTCAGGGTCTGGGTGGATTTGGTCCCACACGAGGAGGAAGTCCTGCTTTTGGAATGTCTCAGATGGGAGGGATGGGACAACCTGCAGGGATGACTTCCAATAAGAAATCAGACCCATTTGCTGATCTAGGTGAGTTGTCCTTGACTGCATCTTCTCTAAGTTTTTTTTAAGTGACATATAGTGTTATCAGTAAAGGAAAGTATTATAGTCTCTCACTTTGATCATCTTTATTTTTCTTTGTAAATTGAGGTTTTGATGATAGGATATAAAATATAAATTAATAATTAATTTTAAAGCATTTTTCAAAGCAGTAACATAATTTATGGTCCATTGTTAGGGGCCGTTCAAGGTTAAACAGCCACCCATAAATCATCCTTTCATCTAAACATACCCAAAAAGTGATTCATTAGTCTTATGTTAATTTCATACCATTATCACAACCTCCATTTGTTTCAATACAGTACATTGACAGTCAAAGCAAACAGTCAACTTTTATATCAATTTTTCCTTGCAATGTGGAAAGTTAGAAAAAAGTAGTTTTATGCTCTGTTGTCAATTCTGGTAATGATCATAAAAACCAGAAATTATTTTGCTATACATGTATATGGAATTCCCACAAAACAAATTGACAAGATCCTTTAAAAAAAAAAACGGCGATAAACCAAATTTGTATGGAAGAAAATTATAACTTATAATATCTCAATACATTTTAATTAATAGAAAAAATTTTAATTGTCAATATTTTGTCTTGTCAACATGTAACTTGAATTCTGCTTTGGAAATAGTTGTTAATTTTCTACTCTTGCCTATTTTCAAGGTTGCTATTTTATTCTCTAACTGTTATACAGCAACAGGGGTGAAGCAAAGCACCAACACATTTTTAATGTTTTTAGAAAGGTTTAACTTCAATCTTTCATCCGTAATTTAATCATCTGTCATAAAGATATGCAAGAATAGAAGTTAAACGTAAACATTTTGAATAATATTAATTCTGAACTCTCTTATCTTCCATCTTTTGACCGATTCTGGCTGGAGAGAATTAACTTGTTTAAATATCAGTCCAGCATAGATTGGTTAGGTCAGATTAATAGTATTTGCCTTTTGCAGAATAGTCTCCTTTACTCTGTGCAGCACAATAAATGTCAGATGACAAACTAAACTATTTTGATTATGCTTAATTCATTCTGACATGAACAGGACATTGTCATTTGCTAAAGTTGGAAGATTATTGTGGAATAAAAAGCAAAGAATATAATTTTTCATACATGAATTTGGGACGTTATCTTAGCAAAAAGGAATATGGGATACAGAATTCCTATAATTTGAATTAGCTATCCACTTTTTAATTTTAAGAGTGAAGAGCTCAGTATCAAATTTAAG
Source organism: Potamilus streckersoni (assembly GCA_016746295.1). NCBI lineage: Eukaryota > Metazoa > Mollusca > Bivalvia > Unionida > Unionidae > Potamilus > Potamilus streckersoni. The sequence continues at coordinate 6,612,737 of JAEAOA010002353.1, read as the reverse complement.
TTTTTACTTTTTAACAAACTAAAAGAAGGATCTATCAGTGAAAATTTAAGCAGATATTATTGTATTGTCTACAGGGAGTATTAGTGGAATAAAGAAAGGACCTGGAGTCCAGAACAAACAGCCTCAGCAGCAGCAGCAACAACAAAAGCAGCCATGGCAACAACAACAGTCAAATGGTTACTTATTTTTTCAACTTTAATATTATTATTATTATTATTATTATTATTATTATTATTATTATTATTATTATTATTATTATTATTGATGTAGCAGGCTGATCTTTGAGGACATAACACAGTTACATCTGTTTACTGTATTACGTTTTTACACCAAGATCAATTTTTATCTTCCTTGCCTATATTGCATGTCTTTGAGAATCTTAAAGTTAGTAGATCAATAAGCTATGACACAAGTTAGATATTAGATAAAATTGGTTCAAATGGATAATATTTAATCACTTGATAGTTGGACTACATTTCCTTTCTGCTGGTTCCATTTCTGAATCAAGTCATGAAACTTGCCAAATCAGCTAATATTGAGAAGATTTTGGATGATAATTCATGTTACGTATTATGCATGGCAAACTTTGGTAAGATATTCAAGATGAATGATTCCTTTGACACAAGACCAGAATGACCTCATTTTTATTATTATTTACACTGGCATTTGTCGAACATAGATTATTGATATTACAAAATACATAATTTGCATGCTTTGGTATTTATTGTTTGGGGAAAAAAAGAAGACATCTCAGTCATTAAATTTCAAATTCAAATAGAAGTGAATGTATTTGTAAATAATGGGGAAAAACAATGTTGAATTGTTTACAGGTGCACAGCAGCATGGAGCATCACCCCAACCCTCCAAGTCACAGCCCCAGGGTCAGCAGAACCCAGCTGCTCCTTCCCAATCACAGCAGAAACCCAACTACAACAGCAGTGTGTTTGGGACCAGGGATGAAAGGGGAGTCAGAAAACCATTTGGTAAGTCACTGGCATATTCTTCATTCTGAAGATATGAATTGAGTCTGTCATATAAATACCTATTATTATTCCTACACCATTTGTTTATTCATTCCTATATATATATATATATATATATATAGAGAGAGAGAGAGAGAGAGAGAGAGAGAGAGAGAGAGAGAGAGAGAGAGAGAGAGAGAGAGTATTCCAACCTGCATGCTTGTATATTTCATTGGAGATGATGCCTTGTATCAGACATAAAAGAAGTTAAGCTTTCACAGTCTGCATACAACTTTATAAACAGTATCATGTCTACAGACAGCAAACATTGGGTAGACAAAAGAGGGGTGGGAATTGATTTTCGTCATTCATACTATTGTGACAGTACAAATATAACAACTAAAATTCTAGAATTTTAGAATGTATGTTGTAATGGAAGGTTGGAATTAGGAGCTCAAAAGAGGGTACTTGGTGTCATGGAAGTTGAGCAAGATAATAGTGATAGGCAATGGGCATGTATTACCATTTTAGAATCTGTTTTAATGTCATTCCCCCCTCCCTTTTACCCACACAATACATTTTAATATCAGTATTTGACCATGTCCATTACTGGTAGCTGAGATTTCCCAAATGGAAATTAAAATGTATATCAATATGATTAAGTGATTTCATTTACTCAAATAAAATGGTTCTAAAATTGAATACTAATATAGTTTCACCAAAGTCTGTACAATAATGATTATTGAATGTTCTGCATCTTAAATGTAAATAATAAAACATTAGAACAAAAATTATTGATCACTGTGGACTTTTACAATGGTGGCCAGTAGGTTAAATAATTTACAATACAGGTAGTCGTCGACTTACGACCACGATTGGTTCCGACAGACCGGTTGTAACACGATTTGGTCGTAAGTTGAGTAGGCTATATGTACAGTACTGTGCAACTGGTACAACTGGTTTAATATTTGCAAAACATACAAAATTACAAAATACAGGTTTAAAAAATACCATAGGAAACATTTTTCCAATTGCAAAACATAACATATACAAATATATAGACATGTATGAAACATTTTATTGGCTGCTGGTGCTTGGCTGCGGATCGTTGATGTCGTCATCTGAGGCAGCAGTTGGGGTTACCGGAGTTGGTTTTTTCATAAACATGGTGAGCTTTGTCTGAATTGTTTCTTTTTTTCTTCATAAATTTCACGATACGGACGAAACACATCATGCGCCATCCGTTCAATTCATGCAAATCGTTCGATGTTTGGGTCCATTGCACTGAAATGTATAAGAAGTTTATTCAGTAAAGATAAACCTTCTGATAATCCCTTAGTGGTGAACTTTCTTTCTGGCTCCTCCTCTTCTTTCTCTGCTTCTCTTCTTTCTTCTTCCGCCACTCTTTCTTCTTCCAGTTCGATTAGCTCTTCATTTGTAAGTTCTCCGGATTCTTTGTCTAGCAACTCTTTGACATCTTCCATTTCACACTCCAAAGAAAGGTCTTTAGCGAGTTTTACTATTTTTTCCTGAATCGTTTCGATTTCATGTTCACTGTGAAATCCGTCAAAATCATTAACATAGCGCTTAACACAATTTTTCCAGATGCCATTCATGCACTTTGTCGTCACAGCCTCCCAGGCAGTAGCGATATTCTTGATACTCATCAAAATGTTGTAGTGTTTCCAAAAATCTCGCAATGTTAGTTCTGAGTCAGCATCTATAGCGGATATTGCTTGAGCGAAGGTGGTTCGGAGATAGTTGGCCTTGAATGTAGCAATCGCACCATGGTCCATAGGCTGGATGAGTGGAGTCGTGTTTGGTGGCAGGAAAACAAATTTTACATCAGGATTGAGATCGCCTATATGTGGTGGGTGTCCAGGCGCATTATCGAGTAGCAATAAAATCTTGAAAGGAATATCTTTCTCCAAACAATATTCTCGAACTTGAGGAATAAAACAGTTCATAAACCAGTCTTCAAACAATCCTTGTGTCATCCATGCTTTACGTTGAGAACGAAAGTAGACGGGCAGTGTGTGCTTGTTAACATTTTTGAACGCACGCGGGTTCTCTGAGTGATAAATTAAGAACGGCTTCAGCTTAAACCCTGCGATGTTTCCACCAAGCAGCAGAGTTAGCCTATCCTTATATGCTTTAAATCCTGGCATGCTTTTGTCCTCTTTGTGAATATAAGTGCGTGCTGGCATCCGTTTCCAAAATAATCCAGTTTCATCAACATTGAAAATCTGTTCTGTTAGATATCCCTCATCTGTAATTAATTTATCCAGACTATCAACAAACGTACGTGCTCCTTCCTCATCTGCACTCGCTGCTTCTCCAGTCACTCGAACACTATGCATTTGAAATGTTTTCTTGAATCTCTGGAACCAGCCAGTACTTGCTAAAAATTCTTGACTGCAATCTTCTCCAGCACGCTCCTTCAGAGTCTGAAATAGACTTCTTGCCTTCATCTGCACAGTAAAAAGACTTAATGGTGTCCGTTTTTGAATTTGTTCTTCCATCCAAATATATAACAATTTCTCCATTTCGTGGATGTGCCCGCTTCTTTGCTTTGTTATAACTGTTGATCGCATGGGTGCAGAACCTTTCACAGCTTCACAAATTCTTTCTTTATCTTTCAAAATCGTCGACACAGTCGAGTGTGATAACTTCATATTACGTGCAATCACATTCACTTTCTTTCCTCCTTCGTACTGCTTAATTACCTTCATTTTCGTGTCGAGATCGATGATCTTTCTTTCCTTCTTGGCAGGCTGAGGCGTAGACAAAGACAATTTCCTCTTGGTAGACATCTTGGGAGGGATTTGATGAAAAATATCTAAGACAGATGGGATTACAGTTGAAATGGTACACGCATATATAGTAGTGCTGCCGGAACCTGGTATGCACTGTCGTACGCCGCGGCTAGCGATTGTGGTCGTAAAGTCGAATGGTCGTAAGTTGCATAGGTCGTAAGTCGACGACTACCTGTATATCGATTCATCAATACTTTTGCTGGAACTATACACATATCAATACAAAAGATGTAGAATCGATACAAAATAATATTTGCTGTATAAAAGTTAATTTACTCCTCAGCAGTTATGAATAATTTTTATTAGTTTACATTTCAGGTAGATGTACATAGCTGTTCCATTTACTGTGATCCACACACTCACAAGTTACTTTTTTTCAGTGATATAAGTGATCCTACGAATTGTGGTAATCTTTATGAAAAGATATAGTACAGCTCTCATATATTTGGAACCCCACGCTTCGCGTTAGGGCACCTAATCACACCACTTTTCACTTCATGATAATACTGCAACAGAGCAATAAATACGAACAAATCACTACTCCGCTTCTGTCAGATTTCCAATGGTATCTCCACCATTTAGTGACTATTTGACTGTACTGATTGACATTGAAACAGCCAATGAATGAAGACCACCCATGGAAAAATTGAGACATCATAAGTGATTTACAGTCAACTACCATTTCAAGAATTAGTTATCTTTATTTCAATCAAATATATGGACAATAGAAAAATAATTTCCAGAGTCTTGTATCAACTTCTTTTTCTATAAGTTAAATGCTTTTACTTTATTCATAGAAATCTGAACAAACTTGCACAGTGACCTGACAAGACCATGTTGAGCTTCTCTTCTACTGTTTAAACATGAAAAGTAATCCTCTGCAGTATGGACAAATAACAACAGCTTCTGTTTAACAATCCAACAACAATTTTTTTTTGCAACCCACATATTTGTTCCTTACGCAGTAATGGCCTACATGATATTGAATGTACAAGTACACAACAAATTACTATCACATTTTAACTGCATATGAACTATAAGGGACTGGCTGTTTAATTTATGAGCTAAATAGTTTTTTCCAACTCTGGAATTTTTCTTATTTTATTATTGATCACAAGAGAAGTTTGTTTCAAGTAAAGCAAGGAATGATATAGTGTCCATTTGTATACTACAAATCAGAATAGTACAATAGTTTTCAAGCATTTACCCACCCACCCCTTTAAATTATAATATATAATATATATTAATAATATAATATATAATATTATAATGCTCTCACTATATTAGAAATGGCTTCAGTGGATGTTCACCAGAAAGGCAGTGACCAAGATAAACACTTACAAAATGTTGACATCAGAAGATAATGTCAGTTTCAGCTTGTGAAAGGTGTGTTGCTAGCACATGATGTCATCCTACTTGGCACATGAAGCCATCTGACTTCACGCTTTATACTTAACAGATCTAATTATGGTTTGATCATTAATAAATGAAGTTTAAAAATGTTTCCCAATTAATTTGACCTTAGTGTATTGTTAAAATGAATAATAAAGTTGAAAGTTGTCAAGTCGTAGATTTTTCTGAGCATTTGTTTTACATAAAAATTTTTAAGGCATTTACACTGTTAAAAAGGTGCTTGACATGGTCTTGTGAAGTCGCTGCTTAAGTTTGTTCTGATTTGTTTGAATGAAGCATAAACTTGTTGTATAAGATGTCTATCAGCCTTTTTTATGTTAAAAATGTACATTAGTTTTAATACAGTTTGCAAGGCATTTGACTATGTTAATAATATGTACATTAGTTTTAATACAGTTTGTAAGGCATTTGACTATGTTAATAATATGTACATTAGTTTTAATACAGTTTGTAAGGCATTTGACTATGTTAATAATATGTACATTAGTTTTAATACAGTTTGTAAGGCATTTGACTATGTTAATAATATGTACATTAGTTTTAATAAAGTTTGTAAGGCATTTGACTATGTTAATAATATGTACATTAGTTTTAATACAGTTTGCAAGACATTGTGACTATGTTAATAATATGTACAAAGTTTTAGTTAGCCCTATATCTATTGCATTATCTTCATTAGAACTAGGAAATATTTATAATCAGCTGATAATGATGTAGATAAATTACAGCCTGTCCTTAAACCTCTGAAGAGCATACCAGCAGGTGTGATACACAGTAAACCATTCCCATTTGATAGAGATAGTGTCCACTATAAGATGGTCCTTTGCAACAACTCTGCAAGAAGTGTGGTGTACAGAGCTGCCATGGCAACTCCTCCAGGATGCTTGGAGAAATGATGGGGATAGGGATTTTTTGTAATTGTCTCAACTATCTCTCCAGCCCACCATAATGTCAGGGGTTCTGAGAATAAATGTGAGCTGTGCTGTAAATATGTTTAATTGTATAAGAGACATAACCACCATATACATGTTCATGAAAGAATAAAGGCTACAATAATGACTATTGACTAAGATCATCATTGATCTATTTTAGTTTTTTATTTTTGATTTTTAAAAAAAACGGAATTTTTCAAACATCTGCAGTCCAGCAGTTAATCATTTAAATCCTGAATCTGGCTTGGGTTAAGAGGGAATTTTGTCCAGAGCTATGCATATACTCTGATGTTTAATTGTTATTTACAATTATTATGTAAATATGCTCAATAAATGTAAGCATTGAACCAGTCACTGTTGTCATACTAGAATTACAGTTTAATGAGTGAGGTATTTACACTCCAAGGCAAAATAAAAAAACATAATCTCTGAAGCATTGATACAAAATTCTAAGGCAACAAGGCATAAACAATAATTAACTATAGAATCTAAAGGGATAGGTTAGGTCTGTTGTTGTAGTAACTCACAAATGCTGAATTCTTGTTATTGTCCAGTCAAATTATACACAAATTTCAATTCAGTAGAAATAATAAGAAAAAAGATGAAAATTAAATTTATTGACAGTTGAAACAAATTATATTAATTTATAATATTTAGATATAATATTTAATGATGATAGTCCATTAACCACAACTTAATGTTTTTGATCTCATTACTATAGATTGATTGATATGTAGAAAACAATATAACAGAGCTGCCATGGTAACTCCTCCAGAATGCTTGGAGAAATGGTGGGGATGGGGATTTTTTTGTAATTGTCTCAACTATCTCTCCAGCCCACCATAATGTCAGGGGTTCTGAGAATAAATATGAGCTGTGCTGTAAATACGTTTAATTGTATAAGAAACATAACCACCATATACATGTTCATGAAAGAATAAAGGCTACAATAATGAATATTGACTAAGATCATCATTGATCTATTTTAGTTTTTTATTTTTGATTTTTAAAAAAACGTAATTTTCCAAACATCAGCAGTCCAGCAGTTAATTATTTAAACCACGAATCTGGCTTGGGTTAAGAGGGAATTTTGTCCAGAGCTATGCATATACTCTGATGTTTAATTGTTATTTACAATTATTATGTAAATATGCTCAATAAATATAAGCATTGAACCAGTTACTGTTGTTGTCATACTAGAATTACAGTTTAATGAGTGAGGTATTTACACTCCAAGGCAAAATAAAAAACATGATCTCTGATGCATTGATTCAAAGGCAACAAGGCATAAACAATAATTAAAATATTAGTATAATTGTGTATCCTAACATCTATAGGTCTTTCAAAATTTCTTTTCAAAATAATTTAGGGTGTCCCAAGACTTTGGTAGCTCCAGGAACTTTCTCCTTTAATAAGGATGCTCATGTGCTCACACCAATTGTATCTGGTGCAGTTAAAGGAAGAAGTGCATTCCTTGTTAACAAAAAAGGGTGAGAAGTTCCATCTTATTATTGTCCTTCGTATCCGAAACAAGTTTTTGCAGGAGGAACCTTTTATGATGGAGATAATTGCCTCCATCCAGAATGCTATGTGGTCTGGAAACGGCTGTCTCCATCAATTTTCAGGATACATACTTCCACATCCCAGTCTTTCCTCCTCATAGGTAGTACTTCCACTTATGCTTGGACAGAGAAATTTTCAAATTTCGAATTCTGCCTTTTGGCCTAGGTTCCACACCAGAGAATTTAGCACAGTCACAGGAGTAGTTGCCATCCACTTAAGTCACATGGGATCCCTATCCTCCAGTATTTTAATGACTAGTTGATCCACAATGGCTGATTAGAGTCCCTCAGACAAGATGGCTCTTGGTTGGTCTGTGGTGTCTAGACTGTATTGAAATCAGAGCTGGTTTAAGATTTCTTATACATGAGGATGAATTTCCTTATAAACAGAGTAATCAGTATTTCATGTGACAGCAAAAAAGATCTTAACACTGTTAGGAGGGGTACCCAGAGCCAAGACATTGTTGGCTCATCTATTTCTTTCTCTTCTGGGGACCTTGTACTCCAGAGCAGACCTGGTTCCCCTTGAGAAACTGCACTGCACCTCCAGTTTCTCCTTCTGGCAAACTGGAAACTGCATAGGGATTGCTCCAATTTATCTCATCATGATTGCTGTCATCACCTGATTTTAGTGGTCAGATCAGGACATGTTCCTGGCTTAGGTCCCTATGCATGCCCCAAACACCATTTCTGTTTGAAAACTCATCAGATTCAGGGTTGGTCACTGATCAGGAGCCTGAGGAATTGATCATTCAAGGTTAGTGGAAGAATCTGCCATCCACATCAACATTTTGTAAATAAAGTCAGTTTTTAGCCCCTCAAGGTATGTCTATAAAATATGGGGTCACTCCATGGTAGTTTCTCTATCTGACAACCCTTCACTGGTATTGTACGTAAGAGGACAGTGATGCACACTTCACATTCTCTCTGCATGGAGGTTTGGAACATACCTTCTTAGTTTGCCACATTAGGACCTCCACTGCTAAGATAGCCCCTCTGTGGCCCCAGTGATCATGGTTCAGTGATCTTCTTGACCAGTTGCTAGACCAGCCTAGAACACTACCCCAGAAGATAACCTCCTGTCACAACACTTGGTTGTCACCAAAACAACAGTCCACAGATTCTCCACCTTCATGTTTGGTTCATCTCAAATGATCTCTCCACCAGAACAAATGTTGGAGCAAAGTTACTGATTGTATCATTCCAGCTAGGAGACACTCTTTATCCCAGGTCTATGGTGCCAGTTGGAGAAACCTTTATAATTGGTGTATTTGAAAAAGTATTAATCCTTGCTATCCATCTATGAGCGCAGTGGCTGATTTTTCTTCTCATACTTGAATTAAACCATCTTGGCTTTAGGGCAGCACTTTTCAACACACTCAGATTTTCTAATGGTCCTGCCATCAGTTTGAATTCTCAAACTACCAACTTCATTAGGTATTTTAAGCTAGAGATATTATTGTCTTGCTGTTTAATAATTAGATGCAAGTTGTCATGTGTCTTGTTACTAACAAAACTCCCTTTGAAACTTTTAATGAATCTTCTTTTGTGAACCTTATGTTTAAGCTGGATTTCCTGACTTTCTTGGTATCAACGAGATGTAGTACTAGAAGCATGTTTTATGACCTATTCTTAGAACCATTCTCTCAGCAAGTGAGTGGCAACTATGAGTTGGTTCATTTCCTTTACCAACCAGGCTTTAGCAAAGCCAGCTTCAGCCAGTTATACTTCCTACACATATGCCCAGTCTCAGCTGTATGTGTGGGGATGAAGGGAGAAGAAAGGGTTAAAAGTATCTTTCTTTTGGCTGATATTTCAGCTTCCACTGTTTTGAGGTGGATTGCATTATCTATCAAGAGAGTTTGTCAGTCCCTTAGCAAGAGAGACCTTTCTTTCATAAGTGTACACTGGTTGCTCTTCAGCAGAATGGTCTCCCAATCCAGGGCAGTCATGCACTGTCAGATGTTTCATTATTTTTCTTGACAATACAACAGTCTGTGAGCAACTGCATACAAACATTAACATTTATTTTAAGGTATCCTGTCAATTTTGTTTTTCAGGTCCCAAGCCCAACTTGGCAGAGGATACATTTGAGGATCTTCTGGGAAACCATAGTTTTAGTGGCAAGAAGAATGAACCACAAAAGCTAGGGGACTTAAGAAAGAAACAAATGGTAGAAGAAATGGATCCAGATAAATTAAAAGTAATATTTTAATCTTAACTGTAATGATAATTGAGATCTTCCAGCTTTTAGTTTAAATTTTTAATGTAAAATGTTTTTCACTTTTCTTTTAAAAATCAAATGCAATCCAAGGTTTTATTTGACAGAATATTTCAAATACAGACCAATTCAAGAGGAACTATTGCAAACCGTATACAGTTGCAAGTTTAGAAAACGATTACAAGTTGGGGTTCTTCTTTTACTTTGCCACACAGAAATACTGAAGCAGTGAGCTGAATTCTGTACATGATTATATAATATTTTTATGTATGTGGTTCAGTATCCATTGGTAATATTCTCATTTGAGATTTGTTCACATGTTTACTAAGCTACATGTGCTGTTTTTTTTTTAGTTCAGATATGGACTCAGTACAAACATGGACTCTGTGTGTGCAAGTATGAACTTAAATATGAACTTAAATATTTGTTATAGCTTTTAACGTCAGAAATTTGTTGTGGTCTACTTCACAATTTTGTAATTACCATCAAATTCATGACTTTATGAATTAGACTTAAATGTTGATTAAAGTCCTAAATTTTCTGAAAGCATTCAGTGACAGAACATTCTCATTAGGGATTTACATTATTAGTGTCATGCATTCTTTAACAGTTTTGTTGGCAAATAGAATCTCTTGTATGAGTAGGATAATACAGTTTACCTCTCACCTCAAACAAATCTTTTGGAGTCTATAATGCAAGTACTATCGGTGAGGGTTAGTTTTCTATATGCTGTCAAGACACGTTAGAGATGAGATTCATATAGTCTCAGTGCAAGTCCAATTCCCTGAGAGTTAGATTTTCCTGTACTGTCCATATCTATCCATTTTGTAGAATTGGGAAATACGTTTATTTTCTCTGCAACATACACTACTTTATGGAGAATTACTTTTTTAAAAATAAGCATGTTTATATTTTTTTAAGTTTCTGTAGGTGCATGAAAAATACAGGGTAAGCTATATTTATCATATGAAGAGTAACCTATGTGCAGTGGGTAAAAAAGATTGTTATAATTGCTGATCTTTTTATTCTAATAAAAGACAGGAATGAGCAAATGACTTTTTGATGTTTAGTTGTTTTTTTTTTAAAGTGATAACATGTCTGTTTATATGAGATGTCATTCAAATAGAGCTTGCTTTGTTATAATAGTGTTTACAATGTAACATTGTGTTTTGAATTCTTTCTGCCAATATTTCATAGTTTAACCAAACAACTTACATTTGAATCAAACAGGTATTGGAATGGACCAAAGGAAAGGAGAAGAACATCCGCAGCTTGTTGTGTTCTATGCACACTGTCCTATGGGATGAGGAAAATCGCTGGAAGCCTTGTAGTATGGCAGACCTCATCACTGCTGATCAGGTCAAGAAAATGTACAGAAAGGCTGTTCTCTCTGTTCATCCTGATAAGGTATACTATTTACATCTCATACTTGTCCACCTGTTGGATGAAATTATTTTTCTGCTTAAGTATAAATTAGTACTACAGGCATCCTACCAGTTCTTGTTCTGTTTCTCAAAAAGCATTAATTTTGTAATTTATATTGTATGTTGTCTCACTCATCAATTACTTTCATAGTAAGTTTAAAGAGATACAACCAACAGTTACTTTAAAATACATTTATTCAGAAAAGCAGATTTGAATGGCAATGAATCCATCTTGTTTGCATTACTTTGGTAAAACATGCGCAAAAGGGGACCAATAAGTGGAAAAAAAGCACAGACCATTATTTATTACATTCTGTATTGTGGACAGATAAATAAATGTACACTTTCAAGAATTAAATGAGAGATAAGTAATGCATAGGATTTCTTTTATTCAATTTATAACATCAGCTTGATATTATTTTGAGATCTAACTGTTTGGAAACATTTAGACAGCTATCGATAAAGGTTGCAGTGTCATTTATAGATCAACAGTGCATCTTGAAATGATTTTAAAGGTGTTAGATCTAAAGATGGAAATAAACTTACTGATAAAAAATAAATCATTGAGTATATTACAGTGCTGTAAAGACTATACTTGAGAACAGATTCAGAAGCACAAGGATCTCTGCTCCAGTCTGGCTATTTTTAAAAGAGGCTTATACTGCAAACTATTTGCATTTAAATGATTTAGGCATTAGTTTATTGTAGAGATAAAAGTAAATTAATTTTAATGTGGGTATAGTACTGAAATTTGACTTTTAAAAAATGAAAAACAAATTCACAGATCAGAACTGGAAGGATGTCAGTAAGAGGATTTATTTCTTCTTCAAGTACTTGACCATATTAACTTTGGACCACTACTACCTCACAAATCCAGCTGTATGAAGCTAGTTTTTAACAGTGAAGAAGCTAAAAGCATCTGCTCAGATAGGTGGGTGTCAGAAAAATTAATTCTCCTTGGGTAGATGAATTGGTGCTGAATCTTCTCTTGTTCAATCTTAGTTACTACCTTACTCATGCTAGGAAGAACACTGTCTTTTAGAGATGTCACAAACCTGTTTTCAGTTGGTGCCTTGTTCATGTTTTCAGGAGTTTTTTCCACGTTGGGAAATGTACTCCATCAATATTTATATCCATTTGTTACTTTTTTCTATCAAAGATGAATTTTTCTTCTTTATTAGTCCAACTTCAATGGGCAATATTCATGTTGTTGCCATTTAGTTGACCTGCCCTAAGGTTGATAGTACATTCATTCAAATAGTGTGTATTTGACCTAGTATATAAATTTTATAACAAATTGTCTAATATTACATTCCAGATAACAAGGTCATGCATGTAATTCTTATAGACATTTGTGATGTTCACTAGTCTCCACTTTACAGTAAGTTTACATGACTGATTTCACATGCATAGGTTATTGTCATACTATCTGTATTTACAATTATAGTTGCAATGGGCAGGACTAATTGCCGCAAATACCTATCTGAGTATAACCAAGCTACATGCCTCAAATGTATGGGTTATGAGTCAAGTCGTACATGCTTCATTTAATCTATTTGTACAGAAGATCTGATGAGAAGGTAAAGAAATGCAAACAGAGATGAGGATACCATTGGCATTGCCACTGACAGCTTTCTGCTGGCAGACATTTTTCTAAAATGACTCAGGCAAACCATTTTAGCATACCACAGTTCCAACTTGAACAAAATAAATCTTTGCAGGATACCATTTTGGACCAATTATAGAAGGTACTGCAACCCATCTAGACCATCATTGGCATTTGATGTTGATTGGCAGCAGTTGATACCAGCTTCAGCACAGCCTCAGCTGATGCAGGGAGGGACCAGTTACATTGATGTAATATCCTCATAACTGTCCCAGTATCATGAACCCAATACCAGAATGAAGGAATGAATGGCCCAATATCTTGTATCCCATTCCAGTGTCATAACACGGGTATCAGTATCAAGAAATACATGGCCTCTGTCAAGAATAGTGCCACAATAGACAAATGTCAATAGAGTGCCATGTATCCAGATACCAATACAGACACATGTCGGTCCATAGCCAGTAGAGTGCCATGGTATCCAGGTGCCAATACAGACAAAGGTTGGTCCATAGCCAGTAGAGTGCCATGGTATCCAGATGCCAATAGACACGTCAGTCCATAGCCAATAGAGTGCCATGGTTTCCAGGTGCCAATACAGACACAGGTCGGTCCATAGCCAGTAGAGTGCCATGGTATCCTGGTGCCAATACAGACACTGGTTGGTCCATAGTCATGATTTGGTCAATTGCCGTTACCAATCCTTGTAGGTGTATTTGATGTCACGGAGCCATATTTGTCCACTGCCATGATATATCCATAATGGTCCAATGTCGTTATGGCCCCATGTCAGTTTATTGCCATAATGGACACCCACAGAAGAGCTCCACCATAGTTTGTCACAGCTTACTAGACCAGCACTGGCTACATTGATGGTTCCTTGTGCCTTGTCCCAGACATCCAGTACCATTTTCAGACCATCAATGGTTCACACAAGGAACACTGGACAACTTCAGATCTGTCAGTGCCTTTTACAACTTACCAATCGGGGACCGACTAGAGTGAGAATACAGGCCTAGGTGCCTAATATCATCTCTGGATCATTTATGATATATTTAGCAATCATTGAACCTCAGTATGGCCAGACTCTTCGAGATCATTGAATCCCCAGTATGGCCAGACTCTCAGTCTAGTTTACTGTCCATCAGGTTCCCCAGCTTTGTCACATATATAGAATAAAGTATCTGTGTCACTCAGTTCTTCATTGTGCTGAGATATGCTCACAAGCTTCATCTTCTTATTTGATCAGAAAAGAGTTGGCCTTGCACTCGTCAATCAAGGAAGTTTTCTTGCTGTTGCCCCCTGAGTTTTACCCACCACCTTCTGAGCCATTAGTAGAAGTTTCCGCATACTAAAATCTATTGGCCAAGAAAGACTTTTCACCAATCAGCAATGAACACAGACTGGTCAAGTAGCTGACTTGTTACATAGATAAGACAGGCAACTTCAAGATGGGAGGTTATTGAGGCTAAGCACCTTCAGAACTTCAAGACCCTTTCTTCTCACAGCAACAGTTCCCATGCATATGCTTGCTTTCCATACTGAGGTCTCAGCCATCAGCAGAGACAGTGCAAGCTTGGGTATGTCTAAGCCTGCATCAGTTTGTGTGGACCCTAAGTCCTTTCTCAAGATCAAACTACTGATTGAAAACGTCATTGCAGTAGGATCTATGTTTGATCTGGTATATATGACTATATTTCAGTGGTCTTTAAGAGCAGTGAATAAATTAACTGCAGGTCCTAATATAAGTACATGAATGCAAATGGTTGTCTGTACCTTAATTTAGCTCTCTGAATTCATGCTATGTATTAGCAGTGAATAAAATGCCTAATTAACCCAATTACTTCATTAGATACCAAATTTGTTTGCATAAATGGGAAGTTATTGAGGCTTTGCCCCTTCAGAAGTATTTGTCACATCACAATTTCCTGGAGATAAATGCCATAGTCAGTGCATTTCAATCTTGGCAGGAGACATTTTCTGGAAAGAGCGTTTTCATTCTTCCAGTGCATATATCCCAATTAAAATCAATGTAGTTCAAAAGAGTTCTTACAAATTTGAAATAAAGAATCTTTCATGACTTTCTAAAATAAGTTTTAAATTCAAAGTTTTTCATAGGGTGTTAGGCCCACGTGTTTATGACAACTGACATGTGTAATAACCATATCATTGATTAAAAGTATGGATCATGATCTTTTTTGAGATTTTCTGGATATAATAATTAATTTAGTTTATTTAAATTAAAATAAACTGACCATTGATCAGCCCACCAATTTCTTTGTCTAGAACTCTATTAGCCAGGACTGAGTTCTCAATAGTTATTTGCCAATGAATATAATCAACAAACAGTCCTCTACTGGACTGAGTAACAGTGACAGTGACAATATCATTATGTAAATTTAATGTAACAGTGGTCCAAGTATAGATCCCTGAGATACACCAGCCTCAACATGTTGGTCTGAGGTGCAACCATATATAAGAACACTTTGTATTCTGTTTGAAAACTAAATTCTACACCATTCAAATGTATATCACTGATGCCAATATTTCTTAGTTTATAAATTACACCTTTATGCCAGACTTTGTCAGTGGTCTAACATAATAAAATACCACTCTAATTTCCTTGATTGATCTACTGCCTTAAAAAAAAATTACTATATGTATCATAAAATTGTGAAACAGCAGAATCATTTTGGGTGAAACCAGATTGAAGATAACTACTTAAGCTGATAGCGCTAAGATAGCTGTGCAGATCCCTAATGACATTTATTTTATCCATACAGCTTTCTAGAAGAAATAGGTCTGTAAGTTGCAACGACATTTTGTGCCTTTTTTAAGAATATGAGTAACATTAGCCTCTTTCTATGCTATTAGAAAAATATGAAGTTTGTTATGAATTGTTGAAAAGTTCTGAAAAATACTGTGATATTGTATGAGTGCCTTCCTTAAGTAGCTTTTGATAAATCTCATCAGAGTCCCAGCCTTGCTAATGCTGACACCAGGGGTCAGAGCCTTGCTAATGCTGATACCAGGAGTCCCAGCCTTGCTAATGCTGACACCAGGGGTCCCAGCCTTGCTAATGCTGACACCACGAGTCCCAGCCTTGCTAATGCTGACATTATGATCTCCAGCCTTGCTAATATTTGCATATCAAAGTTTGCATATCAATTCCTAACCTTGCTAATGTTAGCATATCAATTCCCACATTGCTAATATTTGCATATCAATTCCCAGCCTTGCTAATGTTTGCATCAGGATCCCCAGTCTTGTCAATGTTTGCATCAGGATCCCAGCCTTGCATATCAATTCTCAGCCTTGTCAATGTTTGCATCAGGATCCCAACCTTAATAATGTTAATATCAGGATTCCTAGCCTTGCTAATGTTGACATCAGGACTACCAGCCTTGCTGATGTTGACATCAGGATCCCCAGCCTTGCTGATGTTGACATCAGGACCACAGGCCTTGCTAATGTTGACATGTGAATGTTCATTCTCTGCTTAATTTCTGCTAATATAAATACTGTGAAGATCAATGTCAGTAAAAGGTATAGCAACCAGTACAGTAGATGTGTGTACAAAGGAATATTCAGAAAAATAATTATTAAATAAATTTGCTTTATCTAGACTAGTGAAAAAAAGTGTTGTTGATTTTCTTTTTTGCTTCAGAAATGTGTTAACTGTATTCCACCAAACTTTTCGTCCAATATTGACATCTTAATGTTGATTAGTAATTTGTTGAAATACTCAAGTTTGTTGCTTCCTATAGTGCTTATAATAAGGTTTATAATATTTCTGCATTGGCTTAGTGTTTTCTTAGAAAGCACAAAAGAAATGGATAATGTCATGTGCTTATTATTTGTCGGAAAAAGTGGAAATATCTTTTAGAGAATTTTAAAGTTTTGCAGAATATAGGAAAAATAATGCTTGAGAAATTTTACGGATTCACAATGCAAAGTAAAATCAATTGTCATTCAGAATTATGTTTATCTCAAAACTTTGAAATTGATTTTTTATATCATTATTAGTGTTTATTTGTGTATTGAGAAACTGCTCACTAATATATTTAAAAATCTTGGTATTTGTCATATTGATATTTTTAAATAAGTTATTCACAACTGAAATTAATAATTGGACATTTTGATGATACACTTAGATTTATTGTTGAGTAAACAATTCCTTTAAAATAGTAAAGACAATTTCTGATGGGACAGTGTTATGATTTTGGTCAGCAAAGAGATTTTGCAGTCAGGTTGCTTTTTGAAATGTTTCCACAACAGGTGAAAGTTACATATTTCATGCAGTCTATGCATCTTTAATTTACAAAATTATGGATAATTAGAATTCAAAATTAAAGCAAATTTATGAATACTACTCAAAAACAAAATCAGATCACTGCCCTCCATTACATGTGAAGCACCTGGTGGTAGGGGAAGGGGAATTAACTTTTAATGGCCAATTGTAACATCCTGAAAGAAATATAGTCTAGAATGTTAATATGTGTGACATTAATCCTTCTGTCAAATATGGACTTTACTAGTTAATTAAAGATTTGTTATTGTTTATTACTTGTTCAAATTTTTATAGAAACTTGAGTTTCTGGAAACTTATTTTGCTCAGATTACCACTAGCATGAAATTTATGTTGAAGTTATAGGTTAGTGAAGTTCTTCAAACTCATTTGCACGAGACTTGTATTTATGTATAACCACAAATGTGAGTATGGCGGTATCGATATCTGACCACCATCTGTAAATTTTACCTACTCTGGTGCATTTGTTGTGTTTAGGGCTGTCATCGGGTACCCGGTTACCCAGGTACCCGACCGTATAGAAAAACCCAGGTATTGAAACATAAACGCGGGTACCCATTAAAAAAATTTTAAAAAATCGCCACACTCGCCAACCACTTCAATCAGGTGTGGTGTGACAGCTATGGCTATAATTATAAACCAGATCTCTGCTTAATATAAATAAACAATATGTCAGACAGTCTGTTTGGATTAATAAAAACCATTATCCCCGAGGCATTATATACCAAGGTTAAAACATTTGTTCTACAGGTAATAAACCTCTTTGTAGATGATAACTATTGAATGTGGGTGTTAATGATCAATACATTGTGTGCTCTTTTAATGAAATCCAGATGGATACCTTTGATTTCGGAACAATCATGTCAAAGAAATCCCACAGTTTATATTATGAACAATCATCCACTAGACACCTTGAAATCTTCGTAATGCCTCAAAGTAATCTTTGCTTGTTTTTCTAGTCAACTAGCTCTACGAATTTCGAAATTTAGCCATCATACATATACTGATATTTCTATTTTCGATACTACAATTTTACCATAACTATTTTAAGAATAATAATTCCAAAATAGTAACACTTATGCGACTGCGTGGTCACGTGGTATAACTGGGGCACGCATTGGTAATTCAAATCTGTGGTCAAAAACAGATGAATAAACGTGGTCTGTTCTAACAAGGACTTATACTTTAAAAAATGCGAGTGTTCTAAAGCTTTTAACATGGCTGATCACATTAAAAGTTGGATTATACCTACCATCTGTGTACAAAGATCATTCTAAATAAATTTATTAATTAACAGCATGCGGTCAGACAATTCACAGCTACATCGGTGTGGATGAATCAGACTGAGTAGTACACAGTTAGCCTCTATCGCCATACAAAAATATTAAAGAAATGGAGACAACAATTAGTTGGTATATGGTTGTACATGTCATTCATGTGCTAACGGGTACCCGTTAAAATTTGCAACGGGTACCCATGTTGGTTTTTTCGTGATTTTTGACATCCCTAGTTGTGGTCATGTCATTTTCTTATTGGCTAGATGGTCATGCAACTTTGTGGATGTCTCAGAGGAAATGCACCTCCTTATAGCAGAAAGCAGGTCACTTAGACCTATACTTTAAACATCTGTGACTATGGTTCAGTTTTGCATTGAAGTAAATTTCTCATCCATACACTTATGTATGCAAGATTGTGCGGTTGTTGATGAGTATAGTACTCTCCTATTGCAAAGGAGAGTAATCCAAGATTTGTGAGAATACACATTTTGCATAAATCAATAATTATTAGCTATATGCAATGTATATTATTTGAATAAATGAAGTTATTAAAGCTTGGCGGTTTTAGTTTGTTTTGTGATTAAATGTATAAATGTTATTTTTTATAGTTGACTGAGTCTCCACACCTGGCCATTGCTCGACTGATTTTCATAGAGCTAAATGACGCTTGGGCCCAGTTTGAAGAGGAAGGAATGAAGTCACTGTACTAGAGATGAACTGAACAGGGATTTGCTGTATGGCAGGAGAAATACTAAAATCTCTTCATTGTAAGAGAGTTGGATTATGATCCATACTCTGTGAAAATAGACTTGAATTCTAAGCCTCTCTTTCCCAGTATACTCTGATTTCAGTTATTGCATAAGATTATATTTAGTGTATCAATGTTTTAAAATTGAAATTTCATGAAAGTATTAGTGTGTTATGCACTTTTGTTTATCTGAATTCAGTTTCAGTTAAGTACAGACATTGATTGTTAAATTTGAGACCAAGATCGGTTTCTGTGAGACTGAATTGAGAACATTTTGCTGTAGTTGCTTTTGATAAACTTAGGACTATAACCTAAATTCTTTTTTACTAAAGTTACTAATACCTATTTTGATGTAAAAGGAATACTTAAAATAATTAAGGAACATTCATTATCGTGCTGCTGATATTGGCTTGGAGCACCAGGCATAGACAATATATGAGAAAGTTTGCCAATAGCTTCCCTTGGGTTGGTAGTTCTTAGTGAGGTTTTCGCAGGTTCTTCCTCCACCAGTTATACTGGGTGCCAGGTATCACTTACTAATAACGTTAACACACAACAACAAGAATTTATTGCTTGAGTGGTTCAATGGAAAGATCACTTAAAAGTAACATTTCTTTTTTTTATTGAAAAATCTAATGTTCTAGGCCTAGAATAATATTGATTTTATTAAACATGTTGAATATAGAGTACAATCTGTATAAATTCATTGTTAAAATTGGACCTAGTTAGATTGATATATACTAAATTAGAATCCTTCATGCTGTGCATAATTTTTGCTTCATGATACTCAATGTTTGAACATGGTTTCCTTATTATCTTTTTTTTTATTATCTTATTTATTACTTTTGAAAAAGAAAATAAAAACCCAAATCGAAGCATACTGTGATGAATTTTGCAGTTGAATTACAGAAATTTTTTATGCAATTATCTAAACAAGACCTACATCACAAGATGCTTCTGCATATAAACTTCACAACTTGACAAATAGTTCTGTATGTTTTTACAAAATGTGATTTCTCAGGACAATGCCATAGCATAGTTTACAAATTATGGCACTAATGTCAAGGACATAGCTAAAGCATAGTTTACATATGACACTGATGTAAAAGACATTGCCATGGCATAGTTTACAAATTATAGCACAAATGTCAAGGACATTTGCAATGGCATGGTTTACAAATTATGGCACTGATGACATATTTTCTTTGATGTAAACAATCTTGAATCACAGTTTATTTGTTTTGGCAATAATACTCTTCTCAGTTCAGTTATTCATGCAAGTTTGTCTTATTATTATAAGGTGGAGTTTCATATATGGATACCTGATTATTATTTCCGATCTATGTTTTCTATAGTACTTTTTGCAAGCAAAGAAACAAAATAAGGTTATGCTTCGGTCATATAAGAAAAAAATATGTCAGAGATCTCATTTGTCCAGTATTCATGATGTGAGTATACAGGAATTCATATTTCTGATTTACTTCAGCTGACATTTGGTTTGATGAAATAAATGCCTTGATTGTTAGATTCATGATTTGTTGTTTTGATTATATATTCGGTAGTGTTTCTAAACCAAAGCAGAAGGTTCACACACAGCACATATATTGTTAACATATACAGCACAGTTTTTAGAAAAAGTGTTTTGGGAAGTTGCCATATCACAGAGAAGAAGATATCTTTTTGAAGGAAAAATTAATTTTGGTTTATCATATAAAGCAGATACTTTTGAAACCTTTCATAGTTTTAAAGAAAAAAATTATTTGTAACTTGCAATTGATTGTATTCCCATATATAAAATTTCTGTCTCATTACAGAAGTGGTTCTCAAGTCTTTAGTCACAACCCAAATCATGGTCATGAGGATGCTTATGGAGGGTCTTGTAGGGTGCTCAGGATTCTTTTGAGGGTGGAAAAACTAATCTCAATGTGGAAATGAGGTCATAAGGCTCTAAAAAATCTATTTTAGGGCCACTGACATAAAAGGTTGAGAACCACTGAATTATGTACCATTAAAATGTGTCATTTGAAATTACATGGTTCTGTTATATAACAACATGTAAAACTTGTGATATGTGTATTTAATGTATCTTCTTTCTTATGTTTTTTTATTAAAAAAAATATTACATGCTTTGGATAGTTGTATTTTGTACTTGGTCCAAAATCAAGTTTGTGTTCATGACTAGAAACACTGATGATTTTTTTATTTTGGTAAACAAATACTACATAGCTAATATTTTTAAAGGAGTGTGGGTTACATATTAGGATCAAAATAAATAGAAGAAACATTTATTTGGGTCTGGGTCATGGTAATTGGAATTTCCCATACAAATATGTAACCTACCTGATACTTACCACATTCTATATTATGATTTTAATAACCGATTGCTCTAGATTGGAAGTTCCCATTTAAGAATAGTTTTATTTTAGAAAATGCCAATTGTGACCTAGGTCACATAAATTGCTTTTATTCTTTCCTGAAATACCATCTGAAATAGAAATGTCTTATTGTTGTGCTCAGTATTTTGTTTGAGCTGGAATTATTCAGATTATTATTCTCTGGAATTACAATGTGCTGATTGATATTCTTGGATAGACATTAACTTGGAATTATAGTGAGTTCAGACTACGACATCTTGGATTATATTATTGGGATTAATTGGAAGACTGTTGTAATATCATCACACTTAAGGACTTAGGTACATTTGAGACTACTTGCACATCAAGACCTTTGGTGTTCAATATTTTTTTGGAATATGACTGGAATTTAATTTGAATTTTATTCATTACGACTGGTGATAAAACTTGTTGGACTATTTAGGATATAATTTGCGTTTCTGTAAGTCATTTTTTTAACTTCATAGAGGCGTAATAGTAGGTAAAAATGAGTGACATATTTTATGTGAGTTATCAATTTCACCTACCTGATAACTTATAAACTTTAATTTAGAACCATATTCAGAGCTAGCTTCAATTGATGCTAAGATTTGTAGTCTTAAGTCAGCATATGTATTTTTTTATTTTTAAACTGCTTGTTAGTAACATTCATGTAAATCTCATTCTGATTAGTGTATTAATGGAATACAGTTGTAAGTGCAATATATTTTTATTAGATTACTACTAGTATGCTGCATGTTGAATTGTAGATTAATATTTCATAATTTAAAAAAGTTTTACACACCTGTCATGAGGTAGAGCATATTCTGTTTTGATGGTGTTTCCCATTTCATTTCTACACATTTGCTAGAAATCTACTGACACCAAACTTGTAAGCAGCATGCATTTAGGTCAAGAAAAATACAGTATGAATTCAAAATCTCAGAAGTCAAAGAAGCTGAAAGTGGGAAAACTGTTACCATATAACTTGCTTACCAGACATCTTGACCACACTATGTAATGGCTTGTATTTGAGATAAGATTTTGTGGTCAAGGTCACCATGACTGCAAGAAGAAACATTATTTCCACACAGTATATGAAGTTCTTTATTACTTATGTCAATAAAATTTTGTGCATGTCTTCAATATGAGATAAGGAAGATTCACTTTAGGGTAAAAATGTCTGAAGGTCAGGGTTATAGTAACTTGGAGAAAGATAATTTCCTCAAACTCTACTTAAGAAGGAGCATTATGTCCTATCATGTACTGAAAAATGCTGTTAAACCCACAACAACTTAAGTGTTCTAGCAGTTACCATGATTTAACTTTGAAGATGACATGCATTTGAAAATAGAAATAGACATTAATTTGGGGATTAAATGGTCAGATATTACTTCTTTCAGTACCTTTATATCCTACCAATGGAAACAGATTTTAGATAAAAGAGGCAAAGAAGGTGATATCTGTTACACATGTTGTATTTGAATTAATGATCATATCTAACATTGTATTGAATAATTGTTGATTTATAGTTATTTGAAAAATAATGTTCATATATAATTATTTGAATAATCATGTGAATATATAGTTTTTTGAATAATCATATGAATATATAGTTATTTGAATAACTCTGTCACTGGCAGGTCAGTAGTGATGCAATTAGCTATTATAGGCATGCAGTTGTAGACTCGTGCTAAATAAGACTTCTTAAAATGTCATTGAAAAAACAGTTTCACTGCCCTTTTTATTTTTTTCTGCCATATTTGATTATATCCTTGCACATGCAGAGGCATAAGGGTGTGTCCCCCCACCATATAAAGATGTAAAATAAAGTGAATTTACTGCCATACTGCACAAGATATCTAAAATGTCATCTAGACTCAGTCCTATATTAATTAAAGGCTGCATTCACTACTGAAGAACCATGACATTATGTTATATGCAGTTTGCGCTGAATACATTCAGCCATTGAAATCTTTTCTTCTTTTTTTGGTAGAAAACAAACTTTAAAATCATCAAAATTCTTATTGAGTTTGAAATTAAATTACATGATTTTTTTTTAATAAAAAAAGTTGTTTATAATTCTTGGCAAACTGATTGTGATTTTCACTGATCACTACTTTACTCATTTTAGTATGTTTACTGGTTGTCAGTGCTACCTTTAGAAAGAAGCCATCTTTTCTTGGTATCATTTTTTTTCTGTCGCCCTGACACCTAATTTTTGTCAAAATAAGCCTGTTAGTCACTTTCGTTTGTAAATTTAGTTGTAATTCATGAATCACGAGGTATTCATGTGAATAAAAGTGATACTAAATAAACCAAGTGTGGATTTGTTTCAAGTGGTCCATTTGTTAAAGTAACAGTATTTACAGTTTGTATGCAAGCAATATTGTGTGTTAAATCTGTTCTTTTTTTTTATCTATACTGTTCTTGGATCAGGAGAGCTTATGGGATGGTCTGTTGTTTGTCATCCATCTGTCTGTCAGCATAAGTTTGTTATTGCTACTTATCATAAACTACTTACAAGATTGCACTAAAACTTTACACTTTCATCATATGATCCAATTTGTCCCAATGAAAATGGTGCTGTTCAGACATCTAATATGGATGCCACAGCAGTCATTTTGTAAATCTTAATGTTGCTACTTGTTTGAAATGGATGGTCAAATCAACATATTTTCATAAAGACCTATCTATAATGTCTACTTGTTTATGATTTAAAATGGTGCTGGTCTGATTTCTAGTATGGCCACCACAGCAGCCATCTTGAAAATCTTGTTATTACTACTTCTGATGGGGTGGATGATCTTATCAACATCAGGTTTGCTCTGAAAAGACTTCTTGTAATATGTAGTTGGTCCAAAATGAAAATGGTGTCACTTGCACTACCAAAATGGCCACCAATGCTGCCATCTTTTAACCTTGTTATCATTACATCTCCTGAATTTATTATTGTATCAACCTAGGGATTTTACTGAAATAACCCTTGTGACCTCTTATGATGTCTTATTGGTCCTAAATAAAATTGTGCCACTCATGCATCCAATTTGGCCACTACAGTGACTATCTTGAAAACATTTATCACTTCTTTTCCTAATGAACAGTCATATTAACATGGGATTTCCACTGAAACACTTCTTATGATGCTAATAGGTTGTAAATGGTCACTACAATGGCCATTTTGAATATCTTATTATCATTTAGATTGCTGCTTGCTGCTCATATTGACATGGTCAAAAACTTTTTATGATCTTTTGTTGGTCCTAAATGGAATTGGTGCCAATCTGATATCGACATAGCTTCCATTGCAATCGGTTTGAAAATCTTATCGTTACTTTTTTAGAAGAAAAGGTCATATCAGCATGGAGCTTTTACCAGAATTCTTAAGTTGCCTTTTTGTTCCTAAATTAAATGGTGCTAATCTGATGTCCAATATGGCCACCTTGAAAGTCTTGTTAATGCTGCTTCTCTGTAATGGAAACAAATTTTCACTTGCGGTTTCATCATCTGAAAAGTTTGTATGATATCTAATTGGTCCTAAATGAAAATAATACAAACTAGTTTATATGGCCAACATGTTGGTCATCTTGAAAATACACTATCTCCTTTGAAATGGATGGCTGTATCAACATAGAGTTTTCACCAGCAGACTTCTTTGATACCTAGTTAGTCCTAATGAAAATGGTGCATATCATACATTCAGTATGGCTGCCTCAAAAACTATCTTGCAATCGTGTTGTCACTACTTCTCCTGAATGGATGGTCATACTGACATGGGAAAGGGGTCCAAAAGACTTCTGTTCCATGGTCTTAATCATGTCTACATGTTTTTACATGAAAATGGTGCCAATCTGATATTCAATTTGGCCACCACCTGCAGCCAGTTTGAAAATAGTGTAATCATTTATGAATATGAGATGCTTTCAATATTCAGCAGTTAAAAGGAAGACTGGTCTTTTGAATTCCTGTAAATTCTGTTTGACCAGTAGAATGTCAATTCACTATTGGTAATTTGTGCCATCTAATTAGTACATCAATGTGAATAATAGAATATTTTTGTTTTCCTGAAGTGGTGTTGAAATGTCAGTTTGGAAGGCATAATAAAGGTGCTTGTTGAAGCATACTTTGAAGATTTTTTGGCACTGTCATGTATCTAGGCTTTAAAATAAATTTCTCTTCAAATCAAGATACACAGTAGGGATATTTTTTCCAATACCACATTTCTGGGAAGCAAGATGTGGCTGTCACTTTTTGGTTTGCTGTTGCTGCATCAACAGATTTGCTACGGTTGTGGTTCAAGTTTTTCATATGCAGATACATTTCCCTATGATACATTCTTTTTATACTTGGCTTAAATTATTATGAAGCTTTGAAGATACATTCTACACCATGCTTGCTCACCCATGATATTGGGGTCATGGTCACAAGTCATAAAAAATTTGCATTTGTTTTTAGTTCAAGCTTTTTGATTTCCATAAACTTGATAGATTCTGGTATTTGGCATGAATCATTATAAGATAAGATAGTTAACTCTATGCTATGCCTACTCACCCTTTGTGACATTGTAGTCAAGGTCACAATCAGAAAATGTGCTTTAAGGTTTTGGTTAAAGATTTTTATTTTTGTTTATATCTCCTAACACCTCGATCAAATATCTTCATACTTGGGATGAATCACTCTGAAGACAGTTCATTCTGTGATGTTCTCTTTCAATCTTTTGACCTTGGCATCAAGGTCTTTTGTTGTATAGCATTGCTTTATTGGTGGGCATAATATGTCGGGCCTGGTCTTGTTCATAGAAAAAAATGCTATGCTGAAACATATTCTCAGAAGTTCTTTATTTTATATGATGAGAATATTTTTCACATGCTCATCTCACTATTATCATAGATTTTTAATTGTTGATCCAAGCGGTTTCTCAGCTTTTATGAATCCTTTAAGGATTGATTTGCCAGCACAGTACTTAGATTAAACCTTCATTATGTTAATTAAATGGTTGGAAATTATTCATTACTATACAGTGTTGTTCACAGTTGTCTCTCATTGGGATCATTATTCTGTTTCAATTTCAATATGATTATAACTTGCAAGTAGTAATGATTGTTGTATTTCATTTATTTTAAGGTTCCCCTTAGTAACTGCTAGTCACAAATGGCATTTAAATCATGAATATGGTAATTACAGCTAAGACAATTAATGGATATCCCTATGGATATAATTATAGATTTATTTATAAAATATGCCCTGAAATTTATCAAATGTATAATCTTAAGAGAAAATCCTATGTCATCTTGAATCAAACAAATTTCAAAATGCAGACTGGATTCTGACCAGGTGACTTTATTCCAAGGGTGGAATACATGTGCTATAGTCTTTAACATGCCTAACCATTTGTTTGAAACCACCACCACCACCAATTTAAAAAATGAAAGGCATAAATGAAATGTAAAGTGCACAGAACTTAGTTTATTCATTGACTAATAATTTCAAACCTGAGCATGATCAGGGGGCCCTAATATTGTTATCTTCTGCACATTTCATACTAAACAAAAGTTTTCAGTGTAAAAGGCAACCCTTCTCACCTGTCATTTCCAGTTCCTGGACAAGTCCATTTTCAGCAATGGGGTGTATGCATGACTACAGATGTAAGGAAATAGAAGGTAAATACCAAGTCATCTGCTTCTGATATTTACAATGTTAAATCAAGAAAAGGAAAAGAATGACAATAACAAATTTGTCTTCTACGTGAATTTAACAAGCAGTTTAATTTGTATGTAATGTTGTTTGAGAAAAATAGACTCACCCATAGTGTTTACTGTGTCAGTTTGGAAGCTCCATTAAGTATGGGGGCCCTGAGTAGCCGAGTGGTCTAAAGCACTCACTGCTATGGATCACTGCCATCTTACCTGTCTGCATTGGTTCCAGTCTCAGGCTCGGCCAATGTCAGTATCTGAGAAAGCTTGCTGGTAGCTTCTCGTGGGTCATTGGTTCTTTCCATGGTTTTCCCAGGTTCTTCCTGCACCATTAATACTGGTGACCATGTAAAGCCTATATTGTGCTGAAAAATGGCATTAAAACCTATAACAACAACAACAACCAATAAGTATGAAATGCACAATGACAGTGTTGGGGCCACTCATCACAGTCATATTAGAACTTATAAATCAGTGAATACAATTACTATGTTCTGTATTTGTTATCACATTAATGATTTTATTATTGAAATCTGTAGGAGTGTACAAATAAACTGATTTGTGCAAAAACTATAGACCCACATAATGAAAAGGCTTCAAAAGCAAAAAAAATAAAATGAGAGTTTTAGCAAGTTTTCCTAGGATAACATTTTGACCAGTATAGTAAGAAATGTGGACATAATTATGTCTGATTCATCTTCCAGCAGTATATTTTCTAGAGTTGTGCAGTACTTCCAGTATACCACTTTACGGGGGTGTGTGTCTAATTGTGTGCATCACAATACTTTTCCACTGTACTTGTACTTCAGTAGTTTCCATCAGAAAGGAATGTATTGAAATTCCCAAGTAAGTTTCTTATGAATTATATTTTAAGTACCTTTTAATTTTTTATGGAATACTAATTTCAAATATTATTAACATTTTTACAAAATAGTTAAATATGTCACATATTAATTTTGCCCTTAAAAATGCAATTATATTTATAAACATGTGTCTATACTTCCAATTTTTATCAGCAAGCCCTCTGATGACATTATGTTAATAGGGTGTCAACTGTATTTTCATCTTTTTCATCTGCTTTAGTTACTATTTGTAGAGGAAAACATATACAGCAAATAGCATTAACATGGCAAACAAGTCTACTATAAGGTATTGACCATTTAATTTTCCAGAGAGGGGGATAAGCAGTTTTCTTTCTTGCTATCTTATTTTCTTTTATCTTAAAATAGTTTTTTTTGTACTTTTTTTCTTCAAATAATGTAATGGATATGACATGGTGTTTTTTTTGGCAATAAATCTGAGCAAGATATTTTTTCAGCTGTTGTGAGAGATGAACATTTTTTAAAACGAATGCCAGGCCCCTGCCTGAGAAATTAAATTGATGACTAGAAATTATAATCTAATAAACTACCTTGCTTTTTGCTAGAAATTCATTATTGTGATAAAATTTGGCAATATCATGTACAAAAGTAGCTACTAATAAGAAAATACTTGTTGGATCTAGGATTTGATTGCCAATTAGCCATTTTATAAATGGCTATGAGATATTGAATCATTCATTCATTTTTTTTCCCTTTAGATTGTTATTCACATATCATTTCATGTTCCTTTCGATAGTGCTTTAGTTCTGTTAAATGAATTTGTAAAATAGCTTTGTAAAAAGTTAAGTATTTACTCTAAAGCTTTGTCAGCACTAGAAGTATCTTAAGGTATGCATATATAGATGAAGTTTTGTGAAGGAAAGAAAATGGACTGATACAGGATGAGGGAAAGTTGAGCATAATTTTATGCAACCTGTACACCAGGAATCCTGAAAGTCTGGTAGCTCTTGTCTGGCAGATAACAGTGGACAGATATTTGTGAAATTTAACATAAAACCATTTGAATGAGATATAAAAAGTTGTTAGAAATAAGAAAGCAATGATATATATAATAATTTAATGTACATGAAAATGTGTCATTTTCTGTTCCTGATTGTGCTGTTGATATATTTTTTGTAATATCCTTACATACTTATCTAGTTCTCTTTCTTTCAAACTCTCATCAAAATTATTTTCAGAAAACCATCCTGTTGAATTTCAAGCAGCAAGTTTTTTATGACACTTAATTCTTTATTTATTTTTGGGCAAGAAGATTTACCACTTCCAAAATATGTAATTTATCATTGATGGGCATTTCCATCCCAATTTGTATATAGTCAGACCCTCTAAAGATTTTTAGAATATGAAAATGAAGGTTGTTGCTAATATCATTTTTAGCTTTTCAGCTTATGGGATGGTTATGTGTTGTCTGTTGTCCATCCATCCATTAGCACAAGTTTTTTTTTTATATAACTCCTCTGCATAAGCTACATGCATGATTGCCATGAAACATCACACACACACACACACACACACACACACACATTCATCCCATAGTCTAGTTGGTCTTAAATGAAATTTGTTACCACACAGTCATCCAGTATTACCACACAGTGGCCATCCTGAAAACCTTGTCACTACTCCTAAATTGATGGTCTTAACAGCAAGGGGTTTTCACTGATAGAATTCTTATGATGTCTAGTCGGTCTTAAGGTGGCACTCACCAGTCATGTACTTTTGAGAGAGTGATGTATGTAAGGTGAAGTTGTTTGCATTTAAACATACACAGTGGAGAGAATGTTGGCATACCTATATGCTACTTTCATGCAATGTGGCTGAAATTTCTTTGGATATTGTACTTTTGGAAATTTTAAATGATCCTAGGACATTAGACAATACCAGCTTTTAAAAGTGCAATGAATGAATTACCAAACACATAAAATGTAAAAAAAAAAAGGATATCAGTTGTTTTTTTTTACAATTTACCTCTGAAGTTCAAGAAATGAGCAAGTAGAGCTAGCACTTTTTTAAAGATGCACATCTAACCCTATGCTAAATATGAAACTGTAGAGCGCCACCTAAATGAAAATAGGACTGATTTCATTACCAATATGGCCACCACAATTGACATCTTTAAAATCTCATTATCATTACTCCACCTGAAATAAAGACATTTTGACATTGAAGTTTAAGAGAAAACTTCTTGTGGTGTCTAATTGGTCATAAATGAAAATGATGTGAATCTGGCTTCCAAGATAGCCACCAAAGTGACCAACAATAAATGTCTTGTTAATGCTATTGCTCCTGAGTACAGTCGTAGTCAACATCGGTTTTCACTTAAAAGTTCTTATGATGTTGAATAGGTCATAAATGAAAATGATGCATGTCTGATTTCCAATATACTGCTCACCTGAAAGGAAAGTCACATTGACATGTGGTTTTACAAGAAGGCTTCTTATGATGACTGGTTGGTCCTAAATGAAATTGGTGCTGATCTACTGTCCAGTATAGCTCCTGAATATTGTCACTAGTTTTCACTAGAAGACATAATGTTTAGTTAGTCCTAATTGAAAATTGTGCTGATCGATAACCAGTATGTATATAAACACCCACATTTGTCTTTCTGTGTGTCACAGTTGCCAAGCAAGAGGTAATGGGTTTTTGAGACTCATGGCAGCATCCCAATTTTTTAATATAACTTGTTTGTATTTTTTTTTTCTGTTCATACTTTCTTTTTAACATCTACAGCCCAATTTTTAAAAACATTTTTGTTTACTTTTTTCTGATCTGTAAACTTTCTTTATTTCTAGAACAAGCAATGACTAGTCTTGATTATTTTATCACTGCTCCTGATGAATAGTATCATCATGGATTGTTTACTAAACAAGTTGGTGCCATACAATAGTCATCTTGAAAATATCACTTTTTTTCTCCTGAACAAATGGTCATATTGGCATGGGGATGTCACTGAAAGACTTCCGGTGATGTTTAGCTGATTATAAATGAAAAATGGTGCTGATCTGATATCATATAGCAAACAATGTAGCCATCTTGAAAATCTTGTTAATGCAATTCCTCGTGAATGAATTGTCAATTCAACATAGGGATTTCAATAGAAGACTTTTATTGTTGGTCCTAAATGAAATGATGCTGGTCCATTATGAATAACACAGTGACCTTCCTGAAAATCTTGTCAATGCTATTCCTCGTGAATGAATTGTCATATCAACATAGGGATTTCAATAGAAGACTTTTATTGTTGGTCCTAAATGAAAATGATGCTGGTCCATTATGGATAACACAGTGACCATCCTGAAAATCTTGCCAATGCTATTCCTCATGAATGGTCATATCAACATAGGGATTTCAGTAGAAGTCTTTTATTGTTGGTCCTAAATGATGCTGGTCCATTATGGCTAACACAGTGACCATCCTGAACATCTTGCTATTGTTACTTCTCCAAAATGAAATATAACATTTTCACCAAAAGACTTTTTATGATGTCTAATAGGGCCTAAAGGAAAATTGTGCCTATCTGATGGCCAATATGGCCATAATAACAGCCATCTTCAAAATATTATTACTTCTGATCACGAATTGATGGTCACATCAACATGGGATTTTTACTATAGTCTGATGCTACATCCCCATTTGTTTGCACCCCCTACCGATTTCAATAACTAAAAAGTTTAATGTGATAAAATATGCACAGAACTAAGTCAACTGAATCATTGATTTATAATTTCTAACCTGACTGTGACCAGAATGGCACTAATACTTGTATCCCCTTGAACCTTTCATGCCTAATGGACTTTCCATGCTAACATGGCGCCATATTCCATACACTATGGGGTAGTTTATTTCCATCAGACAACATAATGATGTAATTCATCCTATTTGGTAACTGCCTGATAATTCTGTAAATTACCTTAACGATGAGTTTGGAATTCCTTTGCACACATGAACATATTAATGAAACCACTTGTTAAATTCACGTGAAAGGCTTTTTTTGTCATTTTTTTTCTTTGCTTGATTTGACACCTTAAATATCAGAAGCAGACGACATATGTATGTACATCTTTATTCACAAATACAACCCTTTGCTGGAAATGGATTTGTCCAGGAATTGGAAATTGGTCTTGGACATGTCGGTCTATAATATTGAAAACTTTCATTAAGCATGAAACGCACAGACAATGACAGTGTTATGGCCAGTCTACTCACAGTCTGGTTAGAAAATATAAATCAATGAATGAATTGACTAAGTTGTACTTTTTATCAAATTAAAGGTTTCCAT
The DNA here is from genome assembly GCA_016746295.1 of Potamilus streckersoni. Lineage (NCBI taxonomy): Eukaryota > Metazoa > Mollusca > Bivalvia > Unionida > Unionidae > Potamilus > Potamilus streckersoni. The sequence continues at coordinate 6,580,245 of JAEAOA010002353.1, read as the reverse complement.
TATTGAAATTAGGATGGGGTACAAACTAATGGTTAGTAGACCCTGGCTATAAACAGCTTCTCACAATGCCCAGTGCCTGTGACTGGCCATTTTAAAAATATTTTTTATTGCTTTTTCTTCTGAATCAATGGTCATATCAGTTTGGGGTTTTTTTTAAAAGACTTCTGATGTTCAGTTAGTCATAAATGAAGATGCCAGTCTGACTTCTAATGCGAGTGCCACATGGGAGAGCTTGAAAATCATGTTAGCACTTCTTAACTATATGGTCATAGCAACATTGTGCTTTCAACAAAGTCTTTTTCTTATGCTTTCTTGATAATGAATAGATACAGAGTCAGTTTGACATCAGTTATGGAAGCCATCTTGAAAATCTTTCTTATCGTTGCTTTTCCATAACTGAAATTCATATCAATATCTGGTTTCCACCAGACGACTTCTTTGATGCCTTCTTGGTACTTAATGAAAATTGTGCCAAGTTGACATTCAATATGTCTATCACAGCTGCTAATATGAAAGTCTTCTTGTTGCTGAAGAATAACACTGCTCAGTTAAAAAGAAGAAATGTCTGATCTTGAAATCTAGGAAATTTATTTCAACTTGTAGTGTGTCAGTCCATTCTCACTCAGTTCAATTAGGGCCTAGGTTGTACATCTTTTGCTTTTAAAGGTCTGAGCTGTGCTGACTCACTGTTACATTGTTATAGAGTAAATACCATGGTGTAAAAAAACTTATTAAAGTCTGTTATCTATCTGAAATGGTCTAAAGGGCTCACCTCTGTTTATCACTCCCATCTCACTTCTGCCTCTGTGGGTTCAAATCTTGGGCTTGACCAATGTGGATATGTCAGAAAGCTTACCAGTAGCTTCCTGTGGGTCAGTGGTTCTTACTGGGGTTTTCCATGATTCATCCTCCACCAGTTATGCAGGCCACCATGTATAGTCTGATGTTTAGTGTTAAACTCAAAACAGTAACATTCACTCAATTGGTAAGTTTTAGATCTTTATTCAGTGAAAATAGGGTTACAGACATTGGACAATTGTTTTCCCAAACGTTCTTGTGTCTTGATGTCCTTATGTTTGGTAAGCCTAAATTTTCAACTCGTGTACAATTTTACGAATTTGACTTAAGTACATGTTGCAAATTTTGGTTATGTACAGTAGAAAGCCTTTTGTTTAAAATGAAATTGTTATGGTTGATACAAAAATGATTTACCTCACTGTAATTGTTCACTAGTTATAGATATTTCCTCTGCACTGTCCACAAATATAAATTGTATTGTGTGTGTGTGTATGTTGATTATAATTGATTTTAAAGTCACTTAGATAACAAATAACTTGAAAATCTACCAAACATATGAACATTACCATACCTACAATAACATTTGTTTCATAATTTGCACATTTCAAACTTAACATAAAAGTGACCGAAAGTGTAACTGAAAGTTGAAACCTTTCATATTTCATTTTAAAAATTGCGGTGCACTGACAATGGAAGACAATATTTACCCAGGATATGATTTTGTAGTCTATTGTACAATATACACTGATCTGATGGTACATGTAGGTTCTTCACAAATGTGCCTACCATGTTGACTCCTGTGTAAGTCTGCAAACAACATAAACCCTGTTATGCTGTAACATAATACACAGACAGATCAGGGTCAATGTTTGTTTAATTGATTACTTCCAACAAACTGTAGTCTGCCAGCATTGTGTGACAGCAGATCTAGGGTCTATGCAGTTTGTAAGTTGGACCCAGCAATAAGCAAGTATAGACAGTATGTCACCAAAACATGGATGCTCCAGAAACAAGTTAATCAGTTCTCATAACAGAGTGTAACTTTGCATTGTGAATTTAAACAGCCCCAGGCTTCCCTCTTCATCAGAGACTCCATATGAGCAGCTTGCAATAGCAGTTGTCTCCCTGTAAATCCTCAATCTCTCATGTATTCAGGTATAGAGTGAAATTGGAAGTACAGTGTTGTGAAAAATATCTGTGTAGATTGAATTGTTAAGAATAGGTAAAATTTTATAATACAAGATTTACAGTCTTAACATTATATAGGTAAAATTATAATACAAATGTAGTCTTAACATTATGTTGCAGATTAAGATTTGTCTCAATTTTAAGTAAGATAATTAGTTAATATGATAGTAATGTAAATGCAGTACTTTCTGACATTTTCTTTACTATTATTCAATAGTTTTGATGTAGTTGAGAACATTTACCAAAAAATTATATGGAGTTATAGCTACTAAACAGGCACAGGGAAACCAAAATGGTACTAAGTGACTATATTATGAATGCTTTGTATTAGCATTTTGTAAGTATATAAATAAATATTTACCTTCATTGACTTGTATAGACCACTTATGTAATTTATTATAACAGTTGTCAAGGCATTACATGTATTTTTTGTAGCAAAAATAGTATATGGCACTTAAATTTGTTCATTTGAGATGTACAATTTAGTTCCAAAAATTTTATGTATATTTAAGCATACAAATTTATGTAGTAGCAGCACCATTTTTTTGACAGATTGTACTGTGTGGGTCATAGGATTGTAAGCACCCTAGTACCTGCATGTTAATGGGCAGAATTAATTAAATTAAATCCAGTATTAACAGCTGAATTGCCTTTTTTATGATATACTTGTTTCACACCCATTATAAAGCAGATTCATGTTATGATATCTCTATTCGTCTGTATCTAGGGAGCAAGAGTGGTAATTGTGTCTCTGGCTTAATCCATCTATCTAGTGGCCACTTTGTTATGATGTCTCTTTCTTCATCCACCTATCTAGGGAGCCTTGGTAGCTCAAATGGTGGAGCATCAGACATGTAATCCAAAAGTTGTGAATTCAGTACCTACCAAGGCAAGCTTAGGTCTACTGCCTCAGTATGTCCTTAGCAAAGGCATTTACCAAAAGTTGTGAATTCAGTACCTACCAAGGCAAGCTTAGGTCTACTGCCTCAGTATGTCCTTAGCAAAGGCATTTACCAAAAGTTGTGAATTCAGTACCTACCAAGGCAAGCTTAGGTCGACTGCCTCAGTATGTCCTTAGCAAAGGCATTTACCAAAAGTTGTGAATTCAGTACCTACCAAGGCAAGCTTAGGTCGACTGCCTTAGTATGTCCTTAGCAAAGGCATTTACCAAAAGTTGTGAATTCAGTACCTACCAAGGCAAGCTTAGGTCGACTGCCTCAGTATGTCCTTAGCAAAGGCATTTACCATAGCTCCCATGATATAGCAGATAATGTGTTAAAATTATGCAAGCAAACCATAGAAATCAATCATCCATCTGTCTAGAGGCAGGGATGTATAGTAATCCATGCATCCTTTCATCCATCCACACTTATTAGTGCAACAAGTAACATAGTTTTTTTTTCATTTCTCATGACTTTGTAATTATTATGCTGATTTGAAGAAGTCCGTGTTAGCATAGCACTTTAAGCCTGCAATTTCTGCTAGTCATGCTGTTTTTGATGGATTGCTAGGAAACTTGGTCAGCGTTATCTTATTTACACCAAGATGCACAAATCAACAAATCATTTTAATGCTGCAATTTTTATTTGATTTTTGGTCCTTTTTGTTGGAGGTTTAATGCAGCATATGACAATCTTGTCCCCCAAGTTTTAATGGATTGCAATGCAACTTTTGTAAGTATTAGTGAAGATGCTCATTTTAAAAAAATGATTTTGCTCCTACAAATTTTGTTGCTCTACTGATCATAGACCAGAAAAGCTTATGAAATGGTCCATTGTCCAACAATCATCCAAATGTTATTGAGTTGTGAATTTAGAATGTTTTCATGTTGAAATTATGCATGCTGATCGTACTTATATAAGCCAAAACTACTCCCATTCTGCTGGATGTTGGCCACCCATTATAACAGTTAGCTCTGCTTAAATGAGGATGGTGAAGTGATTTTGACCGCCGTCCGAAAGGATCATATTTGCATGGTGGTCTTCAAGTGCCAAAGTGAAGACTGGGTTAACAAGTTTCAGGACAGCATGCCGCACAGCCTGGGCTGACCCACGCTTTAGAGATTGTCCATCTCCAGGAGAGGGTGTTATGGGACAGCAGGGGGAGGAGTGTGTGTCCCAGACTGTCTCTTACCTTTTTTACGATGCCAAACACCTGTATGCTGGGGTCATGGTAGCAAATCTTTCCTCAGCAAGAGCCTGCCGAGGACAGTATCCCACCCAGGCATTGCTAGTATATATACCTAGCACCTGTTTTGATGTTTCCAGCTAAGGTGTTTATGTGTGTGTGTGCAGGGGTGGGGGTTTGTGGGACAGCAGGTAGAATTTCCTGGACTGTCTCTTCCTTTGATGCTTGACTGGCAATTTGTTGTTGGCTAGTTAATGTTTTCAAAAAGGCAGTTGTAGTTATTAAATCTTTTTATATTGGCAATTCTTTCTGCGTTGGCTGGGTTCTCTTATGACTCATGTCCTCTCCTTCTTCTTCTTAATTTTTGGCCTCTTAGTGACCCCTGGTCTTCTGAGCCTACGGTCCAAGTAGTCAGTTTTTAAGAAGGGTGAAAACTTTTTGAAATAATGTAAGATTTCTACTGATGGAAGTCATGAGGCCATTTATGTACACTACGTTTCCAATCTAAAGTTTAAAAGATAGCCATAATGGTCACAAAACCATCAATCTACTTTCTAGTCGTTTCTAGAAGAGTTACAATCAAAATAAGTTACTAAATCTTCTAAAGAATATCCCAAAATGTGTTAATGAAGAAAACACACAACATTGTCCACACTCCATGGAATCGGTGCCATATAATTTCACATTAAAATGTGTCGTCTGAGCATTTCTTCTCATAAAGTCGATGATGTCTTTCAAAGTGGGTAATCCATACAAATCAAAATACTCCATACAATCCTTTTTTGGAAAGTAGACGGCTACTCAGTGGGTTCCTGGGAGATGACTTTCGTTTGTGTTGATGACATAAGCTTAATGGTTTTGACGTTTGCGATGATGTAGTTCATATTTAGTGAATTCAACAGGATTCTATGAGGCAGTGTAAGAACTGTTCAAAAAGTAATAAAATTCTTAGGTTTCCATTTTTTGTTTTCTTGGGAGTTTTTTCACATGTAATGATAAGTCATCAAATAGATTCTGACTTTTTGCTTGAAAATCTCTGACAAGTAACCGTTTCTTTGCCTTGTCTCCCAGCTCTAGGCTAAGAGAGCTTCGATGCGATAGTTCTCCTGAGTATTCAGTGGAGGGCAGGAATGAACATGCAAGCCTTTATACCAATCATGCAACACTGCTTCTTCCAAGATGAGATTCCAAGCATATTCCAGATATTCGTCCAATTTTTCTTCTTGGCTAATCATAAGATATTTATCGTGTTGAATTTGACTGGGATGATCATTTTGACATCCGTATCAATCTTCTTGACCAATTCCATAGTTTTATCCAACAAATGTTTGGCAAAACACAACAAATATTGTTCTTGTTCTGGCCATCTGGACTTGACCATTATGTTCGTCATCTTTGTCTTGGGGTTCAGCTTTCATGGTATCCTCCCATTCTATAGATTCATCACCATTCCAAGAAGGATACGAGTGTTCCATAGTTTCTAATAGTATAGACTGACTTCTCCCAAACTGTTGATGTCTATGGTATTATCGGATTCGGCATACAGGATGATATTCACCGTCTCGGCGAGAGCATCTGCAAACCGGAATTCCACACTCAGTTGGCAGGATTAAATAGGGTGGTAATGTCCCTTGTCGCTGCCTTGGTTTGGAATTAAATCAAAGGCCCACAAAGTGTAAACTCCTTTGTAATCTTCGTACGAAATACCGTAGCTGCTATTGGTTCTTAAATGTCCGGTAGCTTTGTACAGGGACAAGTACGATCTCCAGTAATTTTTCTGGGTAAAGTTGGGGTCGAAAGTTTGGTACACAAGGTCTTCCCATCGCGACTGATTTCTTGGACACTCTGTAGTGCTTAAACTGGAACGTGGGCTCCGTTCAGGGCTGCTTTGCTGACGATACCAACGATTAAATGTTTGGGTAACTGTCCTTGGAACAGATGATAATTCGATTTTGGCTCGGAGTTTAGCAGCAATGGTTAAAGTTTTCACTTCTACGCACCGTATCGAATACGTGGCAGTTGCTCAACGTGTAACTGATGTTGTTTCCCGTTTTAGGTAACACTTCTACGCGGAGTACGTAAAGTCTGTCTTCTTGGATGATGGTTTTGTACTCGTTGGCATGAGCTATCGAAAGAAAAGCCGTTTTTCTACGATTTAATCTCAGTGGAATATCCACTCTGTTCAGCAAATATTTGTCTTGCAACCACATTTCCAAATGCAAACGATCCATCTACACTACGTCCTTGCAGGATTTTCCTTCGACGGATGTTAAAGACCACAATGTGAGGATTGTCATCTGCTGTCAGGGCTGTGTCCTTTAACATGTCCTCACCTGCTGTGTCAGGTTTCCAAGCTATGATGAATGTTCTTGTCCTCTTTTACGTGCGTCAAGAGATTTTCCAGGTACGCTTAGTAAGGGTACGTATCCATGCTACTGCTGACTTGTTATTCAAGTACGAATCCACTTCGTTGAACAAGGAATGTATGAAACTGTTAATAGGAGATACCCTAGCATCGACTCCCGAATTGGTGTTGTCCACTATGATCACTTTCAATTTCAGATACAAGTAACTGCCATTCAAATCTATGTAATCTTCGGGCTGTCCTTTGATTTAAAACAAGATTGGAACTGAATCCGTCAAAGAGGAGACGGGATGAAATTCGACACATTGGGACTCTTGCATCGTCATCATGATGGGTGGCATGGCAAATGGATCCATTTTAGACTTGGAACAGGCATAAGACTCTCAGTATATCTTTTTCTCTCTTTGTAATTTGCAATAATCAAAAACGTCCAAGTCTCGGACTGTTTTTCTTTTCTTAATCTTTCTAACTGTAGTGGTGTGAAGTCCTCTGTAGGGGTGCCTTCTTTGTCTTTTTCTGCCTTGTCCTTGCAGAGGTGTTAAGGAAGAAGGAATGTTTGACTCAGTGGTGCCCACGACATTTATAGAAGTTTTGCGTCGGCCCAAAATGCCTTTGCCAGTTTAAAGCAATACATTTTTGCCTGCTCTCAAGAAAACTTCTTTGGGATTTTGCTTGTCAATGACGACATTTTGGAGAAATTCTTTGCTGTGCGTCAAAGCGGCATCTTTTAAGGCGTGCAATCCCCGTGTCACCATCGGTTTCAAAACAGGAGCCACTGAACGAAAAGCTGATTTTAGCACATCTTTTAAATCATGCCCTCGTTGTCGATCGACTCCTTGGTACACAGGATACATGATTGACAAAAGGTTATAATAATCGTTTTCGAAAATCTAGCATCACTGTGACTTTCCCTTTGTTGAATGTAATATTTAGTCTCAGATCTCTTTTTATTGAATGTTAACAGTGTCAGAATAAGACTTACTGTCTGGAAAATGGTGAGGATGTAAGAATTTGCGGTGAACGTGATAGGTGTTTCCACTTTCCCCATTAGCGGACGTAGCAGAATTCACTTTGAAAGGAATGACACGGAGTCACGGGATAGAGGTGTGTCCCACCGAATTTTACTCTACCACATTGGAGTACACAAAGATCAGTTCAGCTCTTGATTCATTTATACTGGGAGTCTAAACTATTTTGCAAAATCCAAGTTGCCAGTCACGGCTGGCATTTCGTTTTGATTCTTGATCAACTTGGGGTCTCCACCTAAACTGCCCTACAATTCAGGACAAAATGTAATGGCCAATAATTTGTCCTCCGGAAATTTCATCGATATTTGATGAACTATTTTGTGGTACTCGAGGGTGACACCTTATTTGACTTTCTCCAAAGCTTTACCAAACACAATAATGAACCTGTCAGTAGTTGAGTTCACCAAATGTTGAACACTAAAATAATAGCCTGGTGAAATTTTCAATTGATAAGTGGAGCGATTAGTTTTGGGGTCTTGTGTTTTCATAGAGTCACCTGCAGTAGCACGTTTGTCCAAAGCTTGATAAACTTGCCCATCATGAACTTCCACCGAAAAAGTGTTTTAATTTGGATGGATATTTAGGATTTGTGTGTGGTGAATCATTTCTACCAAAGACACTTCTCAATATGCTTCGTGATTCAACTGGATGGCCTGAGGTAATCTGGCCGTGAAATAGCACAAAGAGTTATTGGGAAACACCTACATGATTATTCATGATTCCCGAGTTCTAGTCTCCGAGGAGTCACTGTAGGTCAGATGAGTGTCTGAAAGAGGATTGTTGTGATGGTTAGGGTGACTGTTGGCAAGTTCATAAACGTTAGACGCGAGACTCCCGTTGTTCCCGTTATAGGAATATTACAGGGACAGTTTGGGAAGATGGTAACGGATGCAACTGCTGAGTAAAATGGTCTACAATTGTTTGTCTCCTTGTTGCAAACTCAAATTGGTAATGGCTGCACCGATGACACAATACACCACAAAGATTCGGCAGAAAAGACGATTTGCGTTTTAGGCACACGTTCTCCACACCACACCCACAAAGGTTGCTTTTGTAGATCTTGCAGAGAAGAACTGGAGTGGTCGCTGCTGTAGTGATAGCGATTGAGGCTGTGTTGAAAGGCATTATGGTCACTTCCTTTTATAGTCGATGATTTGCGAAGCGTCGATTCAAGAGTCAAAACCTGGTAAATATCCTTTTCAATGTACTAAGACTTCTTTGACACGTCGTTTTCCCACTTTTCAGGTTCTTCGATCGAGAATGCTTTATCTAGTACACTTGTCTACTTTTTTGGTCACAAGTTGTAACTCGAGTGATTGAAAAGTTCACTATAACCTTTCCTCGTTCATGTCTTCCAATGTATAGACGGAAGGATAACGACCACGCACTCATTCAATTCGTTGGTCCATTTGGGTAAGTAACCTTCATCGAAAGTGCATTTGGTTTTGCCTAATATCCTGAAAGTGCATTTGGTTTTGCCTAATATCCTGCTGCCAACACTCCACCTTTCTTGGGGGCAGTCACCGTCGGGGACGTACCAAACAGGCACTCGTAGACGGTCACTTCGTTGTCCGGAGTCACTTCTTGGGAGGCACGTCCAATGATCGGATGGTAAGATTGGTTGTACGATTGGACGAGGAGCGGTAGGACGCCCATGTACTTGAGAGTGTGTTGATGCGTAAAATATTTAATCGTTCTTTCAATGTGCGTTGAGTACGTTCCACGATGCTGGCTTTGGTTTCGGGATTCTCGGCGGTGAAGAAATGAATGTTACATTTTTTAAATTCGTTTTGGAAAGGTTTTGGTTCAGAAATTCGGTGCTTTTGTCGGTTTGCCATCGAAGGGGGTGATGACCGCCTTGTTTCAACATAGCTGGAGGGCTTGCACTAACTCACTTCTCGATTTGGAAGTCAGTGGCACGACCCAGGCAAATTTGGAACAGATATTGATGACGCAAAACAAATATTCGTAGCCACGATTGTAGGTCGCCAAAGGAGAGCCATCGGCTAAACCAATGACTTCCAAAAAAAGTATTTTATGTATATTTTTGTCCTCATTAAAGTGCGGTGTATTGTACTAATTCATAAAAGAATTTTGATCCCTTTTTATGCTGTTTTAAAACTTTATTTTGATAGAGAATGTTAGGTTGCATCATGTAAGGAACCACATTTCCTTTATTTATGTTTTATGCTACCCCTTACATTCTGGATGCATCCCAACTTCCTTTTGTGCCAAATATTTTTGTATATCTGATATATATGTTCCGAACGGAAAAGGTAAGAAAGAGCCTAAATATTTCAAAAAGGATAAAATGAAACCCCACTTGTTAGTGTGATAGCTATTATTATGGGTCACCATTGTTAGTTTCTTTGTCCTTTTTTCTGTCTGTATGTGCTATCTACGTGCTACACATGGAGTTTTCTTAGGCTTTTTCTCAGGTCTGTCCACTTCGCATAGCGCCATGTTTCATAGCTAAGCAACGTGTACGTCCCATACTTCCTCCACGTGTAGGTTTCCTATCCATTAATATAAAAGAAAAGAGTTATATATTTTTTAATTTGGGTAACCTTGTTATCATATTGGTTATATATTGTTATATGATTCCACAATAAAAAGGCAAGCCATTATATGTGGATTTCCATTTAATTGTGTGATTGTGTGGAGGTTATTTTTAATTACCTGTCCGCAGGTTTTCATTGTTTGTACAATGAAGCTAATTATATCCATTGTAATTTTTAAAAATAATTTTGTTTCTTGATGTAAGAACATATTCATTCGATATCGTTCTTTGTTCTGAATTTGTACAATTATTTTTTATTTAGAATTTTTATTTTTATTTTATTTTCTTACATTCCGTTATTGCACGTGCCTTTGTGTACCATGTTCTTTTACACATGGGACATTTTGGTATTCTTTTAATCGCGTTTCTTCTTTTTGCAGTTTTGCCTGTTAGAAGGTCGTTATGAAGATATTTAAACATCAAACTTTGCATTTTCAAAGAGTTAATATTTGTCTAGTTTAACCATGTTATCTCCCATTTTACACCACAATTTTCTCTTTTAACCTTGTTTTCTGTATATTTTGTGGAGTTTAATCTAACTGAACTCGAGTGAACTGAATATATCAGTTTTGATTGGATACGGCCTGGTCTCTGCCTTGGGGTAATATATCACCTACTGGTTCTCTCGGATTTCCGGTCACTCAAAGCTGGAGATTGCTTCCAAGCTGTTCCTGGTATCACCTACTGATTGCAAAACAAACATAGGAGTCCCTACCGGGTTGGTCTGGTGGTAGAATTCCCTTTGAATATACGGCAGAGGGGTCGTTGCGTATTGGTAAAACAACAGTCTGGCAGTTTCTTTTTGTCCAGTCAGTTTTATCGTAATAATCTTACATAATACGTACAGACACTGACACTATCCCGGGTGATCTTAGCTACAAATTATCTATTAGAAGATCTATACATACAGGAAGCATCATCAATTTTTCCCTAATTTGTGTGTGTGTGTGTGTGTGTGTGTGTGTGTGTGTGTATGTATGTATCAAAGGCTTGTGACCGCTCAGGTGTTGGAGCGTCTGTCTCTGATCCGGGAAGTCGCTGTATAGATTCCCAGCCGAGTCATATCAAAAACTTTTGAAAATGGGTCTAGCAGTTTCCTCGCTTGGTGTTCAGCATTCAAAGAATAGTGTTAGAACTTTTAAGCCTGGTGTCAGGATAGTGTGTGGTTGGGCGAGTCGTCGTTGTTGTTGGGCTTAACGCCATTTTTCAGCACACGATAGGCTATTCATGGCGGTCAGTATTAATGGTGAAGGAAGAAACCGGGAAATCACCGGAAAGAACTACCGACCCACCAGAAGCTTCTGGCAAGCTTTCTCACATATCCACATTCGCCGAATCCTAGACTGGTTGGGTGAGACATGATGCTGCTGACATTATCTTATGTCGCACTAAATGCATCGTAGTAATATGACTGAAATTTGTTTTAAGCTACGTTAAAAATCCAAGTCAAATACATAAAAAACACATACATAGATTCTGGTTATCGAGGCTAAAAGTGTAGAAAATTGGGCACTGTATGTAAATAAAATCATTTGACATTCATTCACTTATTAATGTACAGATACGCGCGTGCGCGCGCGCGCGCGCACACACACACACACACACACACACACACACACACACACACACACAGAGGCCTGTGGTAGTCCTGAAAAGTTCGATTGCGCAATACTGCCTTACCCTATCTGGTTTGATATAGACTATAAAATTAACGAAAACGAGGCAGTTTGTTACTGTTTGGCATCCGCCATATTGCGTTAGGGAGTAAGTGTCAAAAAGCACCGTGTATGTGGCGTAAATACGTTTCGTCTGTGTATTTTCAGTTACTCTTCGTTTATAGAGGAAAACAGATAAGGTAATCAAAAAGTCATATTGCACCAAATCATGGCATTTGTACAGAAAAATGTGAAGTTCTGTATTCACTATATGGGCGTGTGATTCTTAAGTTATGAATTCCCTCAATTTTTACGTAAGAAATTAACTGGTTATTTCTTAGCAAAGATTTGTATACTTTATCCTTGAAATTTGTGTAATTTATTATACTCGTATAATATTGCGGGCTTTTTCTTGTTTTTTTATGTTGAGTGGGTGGGGTTGTTGTTCCACTTCCGTTTCTTTGGTTGCTACAGCTTCCTTTTGGAAATAAGGAACACGCCATTTACATAAAATTATAGAGTTTATAACCATGCCGTTTTAAAATTTTATAATTTTAAAGCAAGATTTCTGTGTTAAAGTTAAAATATCAATCATTAACACATGATTAGACACACAGCCTTTTTTATTTTACTGGTAACGGAGACCAACCATTCCTGGAAACTTTCTAGTGAGAACTGTATCAATAGGAACTATCTGATGCTTGCAACAGTACTATGGTAGGTATAGGACACGGAAATTGAAATACCAGTTCTCGCAAGTAAACCAAGGTATTTTTCAATGGAGATGCATCCAAGAATGATAAAAATGAAGTCTCAAATGTCTCTGTGATGCAGCTGGCATGATTTCAGGACGTGAAAGGAGTGGGGTTTGGGCAATTCTCAAAATGCATTTTTGTCAATTTTCATAAAAATATGGTCACACTTTATTTCTTGAAAATGAAGAGTCTTTAACTCTTGAAAGTGCCAAAAACATGTTTATAGCTTCAGTTTTAAATAGGACAAGCAATGAAAACTATAGCATGTCATATTTGTCTTCAGCCTGCTGAGTAATGCATGTACCTTTTGCTTGACCCCATATTTATTTTCATGAAATCTAGCAAATAGTTGGACCTTCATTACAACTGTTTCATTTTTATATAAATTATTTCAACAGAATATTGCCTTGCTTAATAAATACTAAACTTCTAAAATGAAAAATATCTGTAAAGGGGGTATAATAAGGGGGAGATAACTTCGTGGACCTTTTCCTATTACCAACAAGGCAATAAAGTAAGCTATTGACAACATATTGAAAAAAAGCCTTCTTAAAACAAAACTTGTATGTCGATCTCACTTTAAGACTATTAGGTCTTATTTGACTTGACTTGAATATAATCTTTACTTTAGTATTAATTGCTTTAAATCCATAATTAACCTTGAACAACTTAATTTGATAGCCAATTTAAGTGCTCAGCTGGAGACATTCTTTTTAGTAATTGCTACAGAATGCCATTAACATTATTAGTATGCACAAAATTAGCATATTTTGTCAATTAAGAAATAAAACAATGCAAACTGGTTTTAATAAATATTTTATAAGGTGTCACTTCTGCTCATGTTTAGTTTGCAAGAAGATCAATTCAAGTTGGTACCTTCAACAGAAATAAAATATTGCATTGATAGATTGTATTTGTACTTGTTGACATTTGATTTTATACTGAAGGTTTCTAATAGAGAAGAACAAGAAATATGTGAAACAAACCCAAATCATCATTTACCATATTTTATTGTCATTTATCTGTATTATTTTGAATATAGCTTTTTAGGACTCAATTCATAGAGGTATAATCTGGTTATGACACCGTTCAGTTAAATAAATTGCATACATATATTTCAAGAGAAGAGCCATAAACACTATTTTGTTTATTTGAATGAAAATCAATATATATGTGAAATAATTGCAAGAAGTTATCTTATTAAAATGAGTTTCACACAGTAACGCCGTTGATCGACAATGGGGTCAATGCGCTAGATATTTAAGTGACAACTTATCCTACGCACAGGCTATTGCAGATATGGCTGAAAGGACCAGAAATTTATTTCAAACTTTGCTGTAAAAACAGACCACTGTTCAGGAACCTAAGCAGCCACAGAAAATGAGAAGCCAGAAACAGTTATGCACCCTGATAGTCCAATACCTAACTGTGGTTAAGATGTACCGTTACTCTTGCATTGGGGTAATGCTGCTTCCCACCCATTTGTCAGCAATTTTAAAAAGGGCAGTAAATGATGCACACATTGGTGTTCTCACAGGATTAATAACTAAAACAGTGCTGTGAAAGATTTACTGGCATGGGTCAAAGAAGTGAGACTTTGCATACAAATACCAGTCAAATTATATTAATTGCTGGCAAGTGTCTCGTAAAACTGTTTGGAAGGTGAAAGCTTTATTTGAAATATGGCCTGGCATAGTCGATCACCACTACCAGTAATGTTGGGGGAAAAAAACAATAGAAATTACTTGTTTATCTAACTTGATGTGCTGTTTGCTATAATTTTAATCATCACAGCTTTAGTCTGAGTTTGCTCTGACCTTTTTCTCACACCACATGTGTATGATTGTGTTTTCCAGTGTAGAATACTGGTGCAGGGTTACTCATTCCTTTCTGGCATAACTTTTATCCAGATTTGTACACTATTTTGCCCTTGTACTGCAGAAATTAAAAAAAAAGTTGATTTCCATTATTACTTGAAAACATTTGACTGTAATGTAGATATTGATGTTTTAGGGGTCAATGTTTTGCTGCCTAATTAATGGCACAGCATAGCCTGCTTCCATGTCTACTGACATCAGAGCAAGAAACTGAATTTTCAGGACTGCTCATACACTTGGAAGTCCATATTGATATTTTTCTACAAATGAAATTCATAATGTTTTTGTCCGACTTTACTTATTCTGACTTTTTCTAATGAATTCAAATTCTTATAGAAGCAAATGGAAATATTTTCAAGTTCTGTTGGCCTATATTTCATTTGGCTTAAATGTGCTGTAAGCCAGGAATTCCAAAATCAGATTAAGTTGAAGTATCAGGGTTTCTGCAGATCTGGGAATTCTGGAAAAGTTTTGTACTTTAAAAATAGATTTCATTGGATTGAAGAGTCACAGAATTTCTCACAGTTCACTAAAAATATGACTGCTAATTTCATTGAGCAGTAATTACCAAGTCGAACAATTTGATTTGAACATGACACCATTATGATCAATAATGCAAGTTATTGTGGTCCTTGAGTTTTGTAAAATAGCCATGGAAGAGTCATGTAATTTGTTTTTGTTAAATCTACAGGAATCCACAAGTATGTATCTTTAACAAAATGAATAAAAATATATTGAGAAAAGTGTTTATATAGCTTTGTTTCATTCCAGATACATACCATCCATTTAAGTGATTTCAGCATTCCCAGCTTCCATTGTATTCCAACCAACCGATTTAGGCCAACAGAACTTAAAAAGATATCCATTTGTGTGAGAATTTAAATTTATTATAATAACAATATCAAAGTAAGTCAAGTCTGACTAAGGCATTATGGCTTTCATTTGTGGAAAACCTTTGATATGAGCTGCCAAGTTTGTGAGATATTCTAGAAAAATTACATTTAATGATCAACTTTAATGAAGACCAACCATAATTGCACCACACTTGTTTACAAAAACAAGTAACTCTTAAAGTCTGCCCACCCAGAAGTTATTGGACATGATCAGCTTTCATGCATGTAAAAAATAATCTGTGCTGTCATGTGTTAAAGTATAATTGATAAACACATAAAACTGGATAGTTCAGCAAAATATTTTCCATGGGACATTACATGCAAGGATTTGTTGCTAGGACCTTTTTTATTATTAAAAATCTGTTTATTCTGTTAGAAATCACTCTTTCTTGTCATATGAATGCCCTTGAGTTGTTGGCATCATCCATACAAAATATAATGGTGTATAGTAATGAGTGGTCTATGCTTCTCATTCACAACAAGTAGTCCACCAGAAGCATTTACTATTTCTTCTCTCTGCTTATATTTTCACATGTACCAAAAGCAAAATTTCATTTATAGCATCATGCTATAGACAAGTACCAAATCAGTTTATTGTAGGTAAAAAGAGTTTTGAGGCAAATTGCCAAAGAAAATAATATAACATCAGCATTAGTGGAAAGTCCCTTACCTACAAAAACATGAACAATAAAAAGATTAAAAATAAAAGAAAGATGAAAACCAGACAGTAAAGTTGAAAAGAAAGTAATGATGAAGAGTATTATTCAGCCAATCCCTTAGGTCTAACTGGACAGTTTATCTGGTAAATTTTCATCCAACATTGACCTGTTGCAGAAAAATGAGAATAATTTACAACAAAGATACAAAAACAAGCTATTTTTGTAGAAAGCATGCATGTGAGATTTTGGCTATGACAATCAGGTTAATTTCTTATATAACTAGTGGCTTTTATACTGAACCAGCACTGCCACCAACCCCTCTTTTTTTTACATTCATTTTTGACAACAAAGTTATTTTGAATATTTTCCAATGTCAAGGTAGTTAAAAGAATTAGTATGTGCCTTATGCATGAATAAAGTTCACTAGTACTATAACAAATTAGCATATTTTTTATCACCCCCTCAACCATCTTGATTTTTAGATATTTACCACTGTAGCAAATGTACATAAATACATAAGCCAAGTTGGCTATTCATTTTCTGCCCAAGCAGTGCATTTAATCTCCAATGATAGTCTGTGAGAGGCAGTCACCAAACAGGCCAACTCATCCAACCCATTTTCAAGCCAAACTCAACAAAAAAAGTAAATTTAAACCACATTACAGATTTAGTGTATGTGTGAATTTATACCAAATGCTAGGCTTATAATGATTAGGTTCATGCCTTCTTCCTTAAAAATCAGGGAGGTGTAAAAATATGAAACTATCCAGTGAGACCTGTAGGGTCACAGAGGCTGCCTGTATCATCAGAAAGTGGAGCAGAAGATGAGGTTGGGGATAGTGGAAAGTTCTTTGTTTGAATGGAATATCATGAATGGAATGTCAATTCTAGGAACTGAAATAATTTTATTTGATTTTTACTAAGTGGGACTGCTCTGGTTGCCTAAGTGGTTATAGCTTCCTCCTTGGATGTGAAAAGTTGTGGGTTCAAACTTTGGCCGAATCATACCAAAGACTTATGAAAATGGTACTTGCAGCTGCCTCGCTTGGCACTTTGCATCAAGAAGTTAGTGTTCGGTCTGGCCTGGTGTCATGATAATGTGACTGCTGCATGATGCCCCAATGATAGACATCACCATAAACTGCTACACTGCAGACATTGTAGTGATATAACTGAAAATTTTTAAAGAAACATTAAATTCCAAAATCTCTCACTCACAAGGTGATATTTTATAAGTGGAAATGCTGGAACCATTTAATGTACTGTTATAAGCAAAAATTGACCAGGAAGAATGACATCTTTGGACATCCATGCCATTTTAAAGAATAAGAACCAAATAAGACATACAAGATTGTGTTAATGTGCTTATTTAAGATGTTTGATGATTCATGTTGCTGTTCTTTCAGGTTTCTTGTAGTTGAAGATCCTAAATTGACTGTACTATAAACAGATTTGTTTTCAAAACTTGTACCAAAACAAGTTGACATTGTGCACTAATTTTTATAACAGATTTTTTATAGCAATTTTTTCTTATGTCATGGATTGGACCTATTCATTTGTGTTTGTTACACTTATACCACTTTTATGTAAAGTAAGTGCATGCATATACTTGTATTGTTTGGTAATAATATCCTGTTAAATTTTTTTTATGTGGGGCAGGGTTAGGGCTAATAAAGGGTTATGCCTGTTTATAAAAGGGTTCAAAATCACATCCAGATAATTATAGACCAGTATCTCTTCTGCCAACCAACTGCTCCTGTCAGGCTGATCTCGTTGATGAATACTGCTTGCAGTGGACAATGGAGAATTGGTTGGAACCATACAGAGATCTCGTAAATGCTTAATTACGCATATTTGGATGCAAATTTTTGATTTGGGATGCAGAAAATCATCCACACAGGAATCTTTTGTACGCACATATTTGTTGCAAGGAGGAAACTTTTGCAGCAAAATAAATATATTCTAATCACTATAAAAACTGAAGCAATGCTTTTATTTTAGTTTGTTGCTGACTTCTTTTGATCAAAGGTCGCTGGCTTGCTATGATAAAGGTGCATGTGTTATAGAAGGCACCGCTATAGACTCTCTTTTTAAGAAAATTCCTTAGTATATATTGGTGCTTCAGAGGTAATAGGTTTTCATTGAAGTTGCAGCAAAATTATAATATTTTTTTTTTTAAATTTTGTTTGTAAAAATTGCTGTTGTGTGGTCGACTGTAGTCATTTTTATGTTTCCGACCACAGAGGTGGTCAATTGTAGCTTGTCAGTTGCATGGCTGGTTTGATTATATTACTGCATACAGTATCAAGCCAGATAGGAGCATAAGCAGATTATGACATAACAATTAACTGTTATGGTGGTTGATCAATATGAAATAAGGATTTGTTTATGTAACAATTGATTCCAGTGCATTTTTCTATCCAAGTTTGTGACTTCCTGTCATGGTGCCTTTGAATGTCACCATTCCAAACTCAAGAGGGGGTATATACACGTTTTTATCAGCCAAAAATGTTGTAGCCAAAAACATGGCCAGATAGTATATTTTGTCGACAATATGTAAAACATAATTGCAATTTGCGACATTGGCTAAGTAATCACTGTTATTGATTTCATTTCCAGTTATTGCCTGCGAACTCGACATCAAGAGACTTGGACAAAATGCCGTTTGCAAATTTAGATAATTGTTTTGTAGTTAAACGGAAAAATGATGAAGATTTCAGTGATATTCAGAACTGTGCTAAAGTTGCTAACTGATAGTTTGGATGCAACCATAGCCAAGTGTAAGAAAGTACGAGATTTCTGGCTTAGTGGGGACTGCAGCTTTTGCTTATGGGACTGCAACTTTTGCTTATGGGACTGTAACTTTTGCTGGTGGGACTCCTATTTTTACCAAATTATGAGTCCTGGACTCCTAGTTTTAAAATCCTAGCGAGACACCTGCCGTGTATCTTGATTTTAAGAAGGCCATTGAGGTAGTTGACCATATTATACTTATATGGAAACTTGAAAATTACAAATGTTCTTACCTGTCATTTTTGACCATTCTGGTGACCTAAGTGGTTAGAATATCCACCTTGATTGTGGTAGGTAATGGGTTTGAACCAAAGCCATGTCATGCCAAAGACTTTCAAAAATAATACTATCAGCTGCCTCACATCATGCTCAACATTAGGAGGTTAGTGTTAAGGACTGGTTGTTCTAATATCAGGATAATGTGACTGGGTGGGAGCATGATGTTGCATGTCTGTGGCATGATGCCCCAGTGCTAGAATCACTATATACTGCCATACTACAAATATAGTAATATGACTGAAAAAATTTTAAAAAGCTAATTTCAGAATCAAAATCCAACACACTTATTTTTTCTAGTTCAAATCATACCTGTCTGACAGTAACAGAAGCCAGTAATTTGTTATGATAACATTGAATCCATGCTGATGTTCTTCAACAAAGGAGGAGTTCCACAGGGAACTAATATAGAGCCTATATTATGTATTTTGTTTATAAATTACTTCCCACTGTATGTTCAACATTCAGAAACTCGCATGTTGTTGAGACTACTTTGCACAAATCTTGACTATTCTAACTTTATAATGGTGAATAAAAAAAGCGGGGTAAGATTTAAATCAAGTTGAATATTGGTTATTGGTGCTCATTTTTATCAGTCACCTAAAATCTTTGGCAATGTCAATTGAAACTAAGTAAAAATTATCAGTGAACTGAAATTAAACTCTTTAGTTTTGTAAGTTTATATCTCAAATAATGAAATTGAAATTTTTTTGAGTGTTAACATTGGTAAGAATATAGACCTGTGTAAACATGTGAAACATTTGTTCTGTAGTTATTTTCAAGAATTGAACTTTTACAGATGATAAAATGTTATCTGCCACTCAGCTATTAGAAATTATTTTACAATTCATTCATTCTTTTTCCTTTGGACTACTGCTTTACAATTTGAGGAAATACAACTATTGATAAAATTAAAACAATTCACAGATGTCAAACAAGAGAGCAAGAATTATTACAAAAATCTAGTGTTTGATTCACTATGAAAACATTTATAAAAATTAAAATTGCTGAAACTTAAATACAGATTAGCCTACTTAAAGTCCATATTAGAGTTCAGAGTAAAGAGCTGACTTTGTTTAAAATATCTGAATTTCATTTTAAGTTAGAAAAATAGCACCAAGGACCAAAATTGAGATCAGTTACAAATGATCTTAGCTAAATGCCATTTCTAGAAACAAATTCTTGTGAAAAAGATGTTTACTGTGGTATTATTCTGTGGAATGAACTCTCCAAAGCAATTAATCAGAAACATACCTGAATGTGTTCAAAACAAAAACATGACTACTATCTTGAAAGACAGTTTTTGTTCTAAATATTGAAATACATTCATTTCAGTTTATTCTGTTAATGCATTTCATGTACACTTTGTGCTTTTATACTTTGTTTTTAGGCATGCTTTACTATTTTTTTTCTCATGTACTTAACAATAGTTTGTCATCTGGAGGGCCTCTGGAGAGAATAGTATAATAAACTAGTTATCCTCATCAAATAAAGTATTTATTCCTTATTTTACTTAAGAGAAATTTAACATGTGAAGAGAAAAACAATGGTTCAGTCAGAAATGAACATTTTAGCCTAAAAAGTTAAGTGGTCAATCCCTTACAGTAAATATGTAATCATAATTGAACAGTTCAGAGTTGTGTATATTCAGCCTTATGACTGTATCATTACTGCTTAACTCATTGACCTTGGGAAAACATTTTGGGCACTGCTCTGAATTCATCCAGATAAATCTTCTTCCAAGAGATTTCTTTTTAGATACATGTACTTGTCTAGTTGTGTTAGAAACTTTCATTTTTCATTGGCTATTTCGTTCATTCATTTGCAGAAGGGTAGAAGTTAGATATATTTTTTTTCCATATTGGACCTATCATTTTTGTGTCCTGGCCACCATTTACTTGAAATTCTCTACTTATTCGACTTTCTGCAAAGGTTTGCCTGTCTGTGTACAGTTCAGTCTGGTCTACCTTAAATCTTTGGCCAAAAAGTCTAAAATCCAGTTCTGACAATGGGCAAATGTTTGGTGTTAAAAAATCAGGTCTAAAATAATTTGTATCCCAATGTATTATTTTGTATCATTGTAGAGCTACATCTGTTTACTTTTCTGTAATACCACCTGTTGGAGTGTATCATAAATGACATTGGTGCAGCAAAACTTGGAAATAGGGTACTATCTAATGAATCTCAAACATGGTGCTAGGGGTTAATGAGTTGAAAGCATGTGGTTCACATTTTATTGTGTTTTCTGTTTGTTTGGTTTCGTTTTTAAACAGATGCAGTTGTCATTTGGAATTGTCCATATCTCAGAGGATTACTTTTCCTTGTAACAGTTGGATACATTTATGCTGTTAAAGAGATCCTCAAGGTGTGCCTCTATTCAGGTCAGTGAGCAAGTTCAGGTTTTGTTTTAAATTTAGTAAAAGCTTCAAATTATTGCAAAAAAAAGTAAACCAACTTTTTCTTCTTTTTTTTTTATTGTCCAAATATGTGACCAACAGTTTCTTAATAGTGTCTGATTTTAAATCACTTAGATGTCTGTCATTCTGTGGGTGGTTTTCATTCATTAGCTCTTAAATGTCATTCAGTATGTCAACTAGGGCTGTCAAAGGTTAATCTGGTACCTGACTGTAGTGAAAACCCAGACATTGAAAATTAATGACTAGTACTCTTCATAAAAAGAATTTGTTGACAACACTATCAAAATATCTTATATCAGCAGTATGCTGGTCTGACTCATTAACATTAGTGAAATTAGTCAAAGAGCCAGACTAACTTTACAGCAGCACCTCAGATGCTTTAAACTGCCCCACTTGTTCATGTGAAGCGTCTGCATGATCAAACTGTTGATTATAGGACTTTTTAAAAATGGTGTCCAACAAGATGCATGTTTAAGACGAATGTGAAAATGGGAGAATGGGAAAATAAGCTGTTTGTTTTGTGTCCCTACAACAATCAAGGTTTGTGAAAATTTGACAGTGGGGTAACTAGGCTTGTACATGTCTTTCATGTTCTAAGGAGTACCTAGTTACCCATTACCCATCAGGTACCTGGGTGAATATTTTGTGGTTTTCGACAGCCCTAATGTCAACCAGCCCCTACATTTTGGAGTTGCCATTGGTGTGCCTGCCAAGTGATGATGGTGATTTGTAGGTATTTATCCCTCCACCATATAGTGAAAGGATAGGGTATTAAGTCCTGTACCACGAAGTGTAGGGAATTGAAAAATTGTGTGAGCAGTACTTTCTGTACTATAGTTACGGAGGGAGGGACTTCTGACAAAATAAGGGTTACAGTCACATCTGGTCATCATTAACGCAGTGTTGTTCCTTGGGGTGCAAGATTGATCATTTAAGACCTAACTCCATGAGATTGTAATATGCTTATATATGCAGCTGCAACATTTTGCATTATATCACTGCTTTTTGCATGTGTATGTAGATATCTAGAATGTTATTGTTGATTCACAATAAAACCATTTTTTTTAAAACCTTGGACATTTTTTATTAGTAAATTACTGGTGTTGTAAATTCATTACAAGTAATAGTGAAGTTTCTGCTTATCCTTGAGCAGATCTCTAATACATCTCCGTTGGTTTGTACCCCCCTACTGATTTCAATAACAGAAACATTTAATTTGATAAAAAGTGCAAGGAACATAGTTAATTCATTCATTGATTTATATTTTCTAACCTGAATGTAAGAAGAATTGCCATAACACCGTCATCGCTTGCGCGTTTCATACTTAACAGAAGTTTTCAATGTAATAGACTGACTTGCTTGAGAACCATTTCCAGTTTCTGGACCAGTCCATTTTTAGCAAAGGGGCACATGCGCGACTAAATATGTACATCCACATGTCATCTGCTTTGAATATTTACAGTTTACAGTGTCGAAGGAAGCAAAGGAAAAGAATGACAAAAAAATTGCCTTTCACATGGATTTAACAAGCGGTTTCATTAATATGTTCACGTATGCAAAGGAATATAATTCCAAAGTCAACGTATTTGCAATTTACGGAATATGATCAATTGCATCATTATGTTGTCAGATGGAAATAAACTACCCCGTGGTGTATGGAATATGGCGCTGTGTTAATATGGAAAGTCCGTTAAGCATGAAAGGTGCAAGGGGATGCAGGTATTAGTGCCATTCTGGTGACAGTCAGGTTAGAAATTATAAATCAATGATTCAATTGACTTGGTTCTGTGCACTTTTTATTACATTAAACTTTTTAGTTATTGAAATCGGTTGGGGGTACAAACCAATGGGGATGTATTTTCATTTTCGGACTATAGTTAGGGATTTTAAATTAACTATATACTTTGCTACTTAATTGTCTCTAATGACCATATCTATGAAATCAAGCTTATGCACTTGCTTATTTTGCTGTCCTTATCACATTTGCAGATTAGTAGCATAAACCACTGATTATTGTTATAGTCTGACTATACATCTCCAATTGTACCCCTGTACTGATTTCAATAACGAAAATGTTTATTGTGATAAAAAGTGCACAGAACTAAGTTAATTGAACCATTGATTTATAATTTCTAACCTGACTGTGACCAGAATGGCACTAATACTGGCATCCCATTGCACCTTTCAGGCTTAACGGACTTCCATATTAACACACTTCCATATTAACAGCCATATTGCATACACTGTGGGCTAGTTTATATCCATCAGACAACATAATAACAGTTCATCCTGTTTGGTAACTGCTGTGTAATTCCGTAGACTACCATAATGATAATGTTGAGAGTTTGGAATTATATTCATTTCCACACATGAACAAAGAAAGTAAATCATTTGTTAAATCCACATCAAAGTCAAATTTGTTGTCATTCTTTTCTTTTGCTTGATTTGACATTGTAAATATGGAAGCAGACCACATATGTACATCTGTAGTCATCTGTAGAGTGCACACTGAAAATGGACATAACCAGGAACTAGAGCATGTCCATATTATTATATTGAAAATGTCTGTTAAGCATGAAATGCTCGGACAATAACAGTGTTAGGGCCATCCTATTCAAATTCAGCTTAGAAAATATAAATCAGTGAATGAATTGACTAAGTTCCTTGCATTTTTTATCACATTAAAGGTTTCCATTATTGAAATTAGTATTGGGTACAAACAAACGGGTTGGTATACTATAGATACTATATGTTGCCTACAAAACATATTTATAACATATTTAGTCTATCTGGCACACTGCCAGCATTTGAACTTCTGTATTTCACACTATATTTGATTTCATACAAAAGAGAAACTGATAATAATAAGTCTTGATTTTTATAGATTGTAACAATACAGCATGTCTGCAAATTAGAGATCAAACATTTGGCACTAATTAGGTTCTGTAAATGTTTGCACATTGCTGTTATGTGACACTGACACTGCTCATATTTGAATACAAGAGGACATATTACATTTGTGATGATTGCACTGAAACACAAGATGGTACTAAAACATCAATTTCACTTGACAAAAAAAATTAATTTGTTTTTATTTCCTAAAGTGTTACCATAAGTAGTCATTGAAATTTTCAAGATTGAAATGTTGTTGTATTATTTGCAGTTTAGTGAGAATTTTTTTTAAAGAAAATTAAAAAGATATACGACTTATTATTGTACATTTCATGTTGGTGATTCAAATTTCCTGGTATTAACTGATTTTCAAGGATATTTAAGACGGAAAGATAAGTGATATTTAAGTTTCATGTACCAGTTTTGAATTATGTATTTTTTTTATGTTAAGCAAATGGGGGCCAATTGATATTTTATAGAGACAAAAATGGTATCTACCTCTTATTATATGCAGGTTTATGAATTTTCGGGATGTGAGTTATCAAGGGAGATGTATACTTCATATTAATGACTAGACTTACCCTAAAATATTTTACATTTTTTGTGAAAAACAAAGGTCTATTCAATCCAGACTGCAGTAGGAAAGTCCTCTTGAATGGCCCCAATCTAATGGACAGATGCACCTCTTTATGTTTGTCAGGACAAGTATTAAATATATGTACAACATCAAACTATTTAAAACATTTTTAAGTAAGGTCTGAAATCAGATTGTTGTCTATTATTGTGAAAGCAGTCTGTTGTGTGTCTAACCTCAAGTAACTCCTCTTTATGTCACTAAATAATTCAAGGATTCAGCTATTAAAACTAATCTTTTCTATTTATTACTTCAAATTGACTAAATAATTGTACAGAGAAAATAAAGTAATCCTCTTTCTAATGGACTTAATTACCTCTGGCCATTGTATGTTGGTTGCCTGGGTGTGTTTTTCAGAATATCATTAGCCCTCATTTCCCTTGCATAATATAGTCAGCAATGTATTTATGTGCAAATACCACCAACAAAAAAAACAAAATGTATGATTTAAGAACTGTTTGTAAAGGAATTTATTGTTTTTTGGGGGGTTGTTCCTATTTGTTGTTTTTTTTTCTTTTAATGTTGATTCTAACACCAGTGGCTGTATCATGTAAAGGAAACAAGTGCCAAGTTCCTTTCATAAGAACTCAATGAAGCATCTTGTCCGAGGCTGGCCAGAGAAGGTATGAAATGTGTGACCCTTGAATTAGGAATAAAGCAATCTACTGAGATACAGGGTTCCAGGACATAACCCTTGGCAACTTGTATAAGCATCAGGAGGTAGTAGCCTACTTTCATAGCATCAAGGTCATGTATAATACATTGAAATGGTGGTATTGTAGAAAAATCGATAGATGTAGCTCTACAATGATACCAGATAATCTGGACATTCTAGGTGCACTACAAAATATAGAGACATACATATTTTTGACCCTTTTTTTCACAAAAAAATTGCCTGTGGTCAGAATCCAATTTTGTGTTCGGATTTTAGACTATTTGGCCTCAGATCTAAGGCAGACTGGTTTGAACTGTATACAGACAGGCGAATCTTTGCAAAAAGTAGGATAAGGTGGGCATTTGGAATAAAGAGTGGTCTTGATACGAAAATAATTGGTCCATTAAGAAAAAAAAGAACTCTGACTTTTACCCTTCTGCTCATTTGCGAGTGAAATATACAATGGAAAACTGTGTCTAACACAACCAGGTATTAGGTTAACCAGAAATCACTTGGAAGTAGATGTATTAGGATGTATTCAGAAATACCCCCCCCAATGTGTTTCCTACTCGCATTTCAGGCAAAAATGACAAAAACCTCCAGGGGTTACTGAATTAATGTTTTCTCCTTGCTTTTAGCTGTCACAGGAGCATATAATCAGGGATCTCACAGTGCATGCAGATGAAACTTACGTTTAATGAGGATGATGTTCTTTAGATAATGGAGTATCCTGTAAACATATTTTGTCTTGCTTGTACTCACCATACTCCAGCCATGCAGTTAGTATTACTCAGTGTTGATAGTCATTCAGAAGTGGGTTGATTTTTATCATTAGAGCAAGAAAGGGTTGAAGTGTTTGTTAGCTGTATGGTGGGAATAGTTTTGATAGAGCCATAAAAGAATTGAGAATGTTTTTGTGTGGCAGTGTGACAAATTATTTAAAGTCTTAATTTGTTAATTTTCATTAAGGTTGATCATCAAGGAGAGATGTAAACTCTCCCATCTGATTAGGTTAAAGGGTCGTTCAATATTTACAAAAATACAGTATTTACAAAACTTGTCTATAAAGGCAGGTGAAGTTTTGTTTACTGTCCTTCTTGTAATAAGAATATCCAAATATCCAAATTAAACTTCTATTCATTCATTTCAAGCCTCACACATTTTTATCTGAATTTGCTGAGTAACTGGTTAATGCAGATATTGTTTTGATGTTTGACCTGGAAATTTCAACCTGAATATATTTATGATACACATTGATTCAGAGTGGAGTGGAGCATCAGTCTTAATTACCCTTGATTTGCCTCTGGCAACCCATCCTACTGAGCTTCACTGTCCTCTAAGTGCCAGTGATTGACATTTGTTAGACTACTGTTTACACCTTGCCAATAATATTGTGCCTAAACATAATCAATATGAACTGGGTAGAACTAACAGCACACTGGTGTTATGGTTAGGTGAGCATAACTGAATCAAAGTTAGATTGTATTTTAAGTTTGATCAAAATAGCAGTTTTTTTTTATTGCTTATCATCATACATTCAATCTTTGGTAGGGCAGAAATGCCATTTTAAATGCCGTCTACTGTACATAACATTTTATCATTGAAATCTTTGCTGCTTTTGAAAAGTAGATTATTATTATTATTTTTATTATCATTGTAAGACACCACCCCAATGGTAAATTTTGCAGTACAATCCCTACATTACATTAACCAGTTGGAACCAGTCTACAGAGGTTCAGAAATGTTGCATTAGTGCAGTGAGGTATGTTGTTAATTGAATACCTTACTGCTGTGATCTGGAGAGCTTAAAGCCACAATTAAGATGTTTTATACATGTTATAAATAATGAAGAGATCAAATGTTTTCTTGGGTTTCAAGTTTTTTGTAATTAAAATTGGCCTTTGGAAGAGGCAAGATAAAAATGACAAAGCAACCAAAAACTGGTTTAGGCAGAATTGCTCAAAAAGGTACATTTTTTTGTATTTATTTGTTATTGCACTGTTTAAGATGTTTTTAAAGAAATATATTAAGTGCATTTTAGTTTAATTTATGTCAAAATGACAAAAGGTAGGTTAATAGGGATGAAATGATATACATATCAATACAAGAGACTGATAATCTATATACAACCGCTCTGGTAGCCTAGTTGTTAGAGTTTCCACCACAGATGCTGCGGCTGTGGGCTGTGGGTAATATCAGTCTGTAGCATGTTGCCCCAGTGCTAGATATCACTATAAACTGCCACACTGCAGACATCATAGCTATATGACTGAAAAATTGTTAAAGCTACATTAAAAATCATAATCACATTACATAATCAATACAAAATGATACCATATGCATATTATTTTAGTGTTCAGCAGTTGTGAATATTTATTATTAGTTGCCTTGTTTTTCTGTAAAAATTATAATCCATCTACAGTTGCAGGCGCTCATGTTTAATAAAAATGAATAAGATTTTTGGAGAATGCCCACTCTCCATCTACAAGTTAACACAAAGTGACATGGTTCATAATCTCCCCTCCCTATTTCATGCTAATTATCTTAATCCAGAAGTATGTTCAACATATACTATACTTGCAAAAGTGTTCCACATGTTTAATGGAGTTTTTTACTCATCCTATAATCACTTTCACAGAAAGTTTCTACTACTTTGAATTGTGTCTTGAATCCTTTGGTCAATTCAAAAATTATGTGTGTTGCAAATGGAAATATGTTACATTGAATTCTTGTTTGTTGTTTGCTTTAGGTTAAACAATAACCACCAATCAGAAATCAAAGTAGCTTATTCTGTGTGACAAACAGGAAGTAAATCAGAGCAACAAAGGGATTTGAAGGAAATTCATTACATATGTCAAATATTTAAGCAGGGATGCTGTCAGGGTGTGAATGTGGAACGCTTATGCATACTTGGAGATCAATGAAACATGAAAACTTCCACAAATTTGTCCCACATATGAAAAAGTGCTTGGCAAAGTATACAGATTTTATTAAAGACATGTTTTTCGGGTAGCACCTGGGATTTTCAAGCATGATATGAATGGTTGTGAAACTAAATTGATTAGAACAACATGCCCAGGAATATTTAAACTTTTACAAGCACTTACTGCCCTGCCTACTAAGCCTGATAAGCAGCATGCCTTCTGGCTGCTGTTTGTAGGCTGAACCCCAGAGCATCATAATGGCTGTTTGAGTTGGAGCTTCTTGAGTTAGTGCACATGCTGTCTACATTTTCTTTATCAGTTTTGTCCCATATAATCCTCAGGAATCAAGTTTATATTCACATATTTATAATAAAAAATATACCTAAGATATCTGTTGTGTTTATAATGTATATTAGACTATTCTCACAACTGTTTTGCACCACTGGAATATTTCTTCAGGAGAAAACTAAAAAGAGATCTATATTCCTTGCATTTTCATTTAAATTAAATGTCGACCCTGAATCGGCTGTAAAGTGGTCCATGTGTAATGGTCCTACATGTTCTGACCAGAAAAGATTGTCAGTATTTCCTCCTCAGATTCAGATAAATCTGAAAGGTCAGGTGTCAAAACAGGATTTTCACTAATGCTATCCTTTGCCTTAAATTGAATCATTAGAGGCAATGTCATTTGCAATGTCATCAATTTCATAGCCTTAAAAACTGTTGTTGGAGTCCTGGTCTGACTATATGAATGTTGCTGTTTAGTTGCACTTTGACAGTTGACACCATTTTCAAAGGAAATTACCACTTTTATCCTGTTAAACTACTAACATAACACTTTTCATTATTTTATGTAAGGACTTTTATCATTGGCTAAATATTGATTTAAGAAAAAAACTGGATATTTGTGATTTCATGCAATACAAAGGTCTAACACAAAACGTTTATATGCATCACTCTGGTTTCCCAACCCTTGGCTGGAAACACATGTATGAGCCAGCCAGGACAGACTCTGTATTATTAGCAGCTTGTAGATCTGGGTTTACAAGATATTTTTAGCATTGAATATATGCATTAGCAGGAGGTAAAGTGATGAAGTATATCAGATTATTGGAGCTTGGAAAGCATTAATGGATATACCATTGAATGATTTTGAGCCCAAAATTGTGTTAAATATGAGTCAGATGTATATGCTGGATGGACAAATAGTAGACAGTATGACTCATACAGACAATTTAGAAGTATAATGCAATTTTCATTTTTTTTAATTAATCAAATTTGCCCAGTGGTGCATATGGTACAAAACCATATACATGTATCCATATCAGGGTGAAGATAAATTAAATAATATAAGGGTTAAAAAATGCAATTAAGAAGTACTGTGGTAAACCCCTAATTAAGAAGTACTGTGGTAAACCCCTCCTTTATAGTGGGTTAACTGGTTTTGTTTCGTATATATAAGGTGATCGACAATGGTGTAATTGGCCCAGTATTGGGTAAGTCAATACAAAGTATGACTTATGGGTGGAATAAATAAATAATCTGAGTGGATATATAGAACAGAATAACGTGAGCCCCCATTACAAATAAAGACAAAATTTAATCAAATTTTAAAAAATGTAACATTTTTACAAGCAAATGATATATAATTCGAAAGATACACTTTTCTTTTTTTTAGACTAATTAAGAAATTTCAATGTGCAAATAAGATCATAAAATTAGCCAATTCTGTTTACAATAGAATCAAATCGTTTAACCAAGTGAGAAAATCGAATTACACTTCCTTGTATCGATTCATAACCTAGTCTTTGATTCTGTCCAAAAGGTCCACTCAGACTGTTTCTCTGGACTCCCTCGCACAGGCAAGTCCTTTTCACTCTACTTTTCTTTTTCCAAAATTCTTGGTATCTTGCCTTTTTTCCCTAGTTGACTTTCCAATCTGAGTTGTAAAACGTGTCTCTTCCCGAGAATATCTCACCTTGTGTTTCAAGCTTTTGGTGTCTGTCATTCTCCAGATAATAGTTTTCCCCCTTGGATGCTTTTTTAAACGAGTTTTACTCATTAAATTTCTTGGAGTCACTCAAGGTCTTATGTTGTTTTCCCTTGTAGAAAAGTGCAGACTGATTGCAAATTCCACAACTGCACATTTAAACATAGTTTTTCGTGAGAAACCATGCTTCCTTCCACAGTT
Organism: Potamilus streckersoni; assembly: GCA_016746295.1. NCBI lineage: Eukaryota > Metazoa > Mollusca > Bivalvia > Unionida > Unionidae > Potamilus > Potamilus streckersoni. Next base: position 6,549,558 of record JAEAOA010002353.1, on the reverse strand, counting down.
TAATAAATCAGAATTACATAAAATTCACGCCTCATTAGCATCGCAACACTGGATGTTTTTTTTACAGGTTTTACTCATTAAATTTCACTGAGTTGCTCAAGGTCTTATGTTGTTCTCTTATGTAGAAAAGTGCAGACTAATTTGCAAATTCCACTGCTGCACATTTAAACAAAGTTTTTTTGTATGTAACCACACCCTCTTCCACAGCTTAACAAATCAGAACTACATAAAATTCCCACCTCACTAGCATCAAAGCATCTGACAACTAGCTACCATTTTCTGGTCAATGTCCCAACTGTCAGTTTCCATATAAACCATAACTTTAACTCTATTCCGCTAAGTTTAAATAAACTAAGCCCTTAATTATATATCAATAACTCCCACTTTGGCTGAACCAATCCGTACATTATGGCTTTTTAAACGTAGCCATTCCCCATAAGTCAAGTTAATCATACATGTGTCTAGCTAAATGTTTCCTACACTGATGAACAATAACAAAACATATTGACCTAAAAATTTGGTCTGTTACAAGTACAGATATTTTTTTTTGATAGCTCTGTCTGCACAAACATTGATGGACTAAATACCCTTATACAGCATCATGGAACAGATAAGAATTTGTGCATAGTAGTCAGCAAACTACAGGTTTAACAAAGAAAGTTTATGTTAGAGAAAACTCCTATTTTGAAGTAGATGTATCCAAAAGATAATATCTGTGATCCCTGGAAAATTGTAAAATACAGTTGCAAATATCAGTCACAAAGATCAGTTTCCCAACATATTCAAGCAGACAAAGCTAGCTATGTATATGCACATTCAGAAAGAAGTACAAGGATACAAAGAAAACAAGCAGAATATGCTCATAATTAACAAATTAATGCCTATACAGCTATAGATGACATCTGTCAAAGATGTTGATTTCAGGAGAGCTATAAGACAGTGGAGCAGGAAGAAAGATATTGAAGTTTAGATAAATATTGGGCTTTGACCATTTCTTCTTCCTTTCCTTTTTTCCTTGATAAAGAGTTGAGGTCTCCCATGAGATAAAATCCTGTTATCTCCTTAAATTATATATGGGAAACAAAATTGGAATTCTCATTTTTATACAGAGATTTTTAACTAGCAAATGATGCTGATGGAATAAATGAAATAGAATAGAATGAACAATGGGGCAGATTTCAAACTGCTCAAGTTATCACCTTGTGTAAGTTAAAAGAAAATTGTAGAATAGAACTGTATGCAATCAGTGGTTTTCCTTCTTCACTAACAAATGCAAGTACCTACCTGTGGCTGCAGCAGTCTTTGCATCAGCAGGAAATTAAATGTGATAGATTTTGTTGGTATTTAGCCTTACTCAGTGCTTGAATTTGTTCTAGATGAGATTTTCTTTGCATATAGAAATTGTAAAAACAAAATGTCTGTTTTGAACATATCATAATGTCTTGCAAGTGTAACTGAGACATGAAATTGGTAATAATGTTTTCAAATCATTCATGTTGTACAAAACAAAAGGAGTTAAATGGATCCACCATTAAATTGTCTAAAACTTTGGATAAAACTCACTGCAACCAGCAGGTAGTCTGTTAGAAAGTGTTACTGATATCTTCTCATTAATGAGAATTGCAGATAAATGTATGACAACTATATGTCTTTCTGCAGTCTGCATTCAGGAAATACCAAGAATGTCAACATGCATGTAAGGGCACCACCTGCCTTCCAAAGATGGAAAGACCATTAAGTGCATGTGTGTATCAATATGTATCATATCGCATGCTGTGTATCATGAATTGTATTGATACGAAGCACATATTACAGATGAGATATTCTCCATTCGTCAATACAGTTGATAAGTTATAGAAAGTCATAAGCACCAGTTTGCTCAGTGAATAAAGAACAATTACAGCTATGAGCTCATGACTTGGAAACAAAAACTCTTGAGACTTCAGTTTGATTCTGGAGATTTTCATTCTTTCTTGAGAGATTTTGGTATCTAGGGTCAAATGACGGTTCTGGTTTGAAATCTGTTGAAAACCCTGTTGGTGCATGGTGTTTATTCAAAAATCAAGTCTGAAGGGTGAATCTGCATTGAGGTCAACTGTGTATGAAGGCCTGTTTGTACTTTTTCCTCATAGGTGACTGTTTTTGAAAGGTTTGACTGTATTTAATAAATCTGTAAGGCCGGCAGGGTTGATACCATGTTATATAAATCGCCTCACTGAGTAGTGCTAGAAAAATTGGATACCCCATCAATTCTAGATCTGGGTCCCCCTTTATTCTGAGTTGTCTGTCTGGCATTTTATTGATTTATTTTTCCTGTGAAAATTGAAGCAATGAAATGTTGTGTTTATTATAGACTTCATTAAAACAGAACAAGTCTCAATCATCATTAGAAATTGATTGCTAACCATGACAGTGATCCAGGTTAAAAGGATACAAAAGTGATAAGTGGAGCAAATTCTACTTTGTTTCCTTGCTTAAAGTTTGTATCACAAAAATTATATACATGTACAGTGTACATCATTCAGACAACATCACTTTGAGAGATTAGCCTTATTTCATTTACATGTGCTTGCATTGAACTTGATTTGTTCATGATATAATATATTTGCTCCCAAAAGAAAGAGATGACATCAATTTAAATTGGTATGTTATGCTTTGACATTTCATTTCTTATTGTTTAATGAAGGTGGTAGTGTAATGTACTGAACAGTTGTAAATGAACATAAAAGTAGAATGCAACTGTCTTTTCCAGATTTGATTGTGAAAATTGGATTTTGGTCTTTGCCAGAAGAGGATTGAGAGCTTCAACCTGTCATTTACAGCTAGCAGCTCCCAATCTTAAAGGTGGTAAGAAAAATGGACATGCAGTGTTGTACTTCATAAGACAGAATTTTCCCCATTTTAATTTTTTTTTTTATTTTGCAGTTGAGTTATTGACAGCTGTGAATTAATTGATGCTTGTTAGTGATCCTAAGGAATCAATGACTAGTTATAATATGTCGTGTGTGAAATAATTGCATCATCATTTATGTTTCTTAAAGCTCTGGGACATAGAATACAAAGTATGCAGATGTTTTCAGGAAATGCTTTAATTTTAAAATTTGTATGCAGTTGGGTTGATTGGTCTGTAGATCAAATGCAAGAAATATATCAGCATCTAAAATCTGTAGTAAGTTAAATGTTCAGCATGTATGAGCTTGAAAACATCATTCTGGTTTATTTTTCCAAATTAGCTTTGGGCATGTAGAGATCTTGTCGCACATCGAGGTACTAATTACATATGGGGTTTCAGTCTGCATTGTTAGTCAAATTCCTATTTCATGAAATATTATAATCCGTCCAAGTTAAAAATTGTGACCAAAGTTCAACTCTCATTTTGATTGAAAATCCATTTCCTGCTGTTCTGCCATGTGGTACTGTCTTGTGTTTAATGGCTAGTAAATTTTGTAATTTTTCTGAGGAATAAAGTGTTTCCCCAAGACTTTAAATGGGCATGTTTGTTGTACTTAACAGAGGGGACTTGAAATGTGCATCTCATAATCAAAGGAGTATGTTATTTATTATTATTATTATTATTATTATTATTATTATTATTATTATTATTATTATTATTATTATTATTATTATTATAAGCTATTTGGAAAATCATTTTGTTGCTGCAATTTTATTTTTTAGTTGTTGGCATTTGTGCATTAGCAGTATATGGCTCAATCTTGTTAGGGCAACTAGTACCATAGTTTTTATTCCATTACCGTGAAACATAGTAAATATTGTGGTCTTCACCTGAAAATATATTTTGTTCACTTTTTTTGCTTTTTATGGGTAAGGGGTTAAATGTAGAAGATACAGGAGTATATTTAATATTTAAATTTGTGAATTGCTAACCATTCTTGTAATTGAGCTTTCCTCAGTAATAGAGACATGAATCATTGCTTTGAAGAGTAATTTAATGTGTAAGTAGAGACAAAAGGAAAATCAAATAATAATGATTATCTTAAGTTCTTATTAGACCTTAGTTTGTTTTTCTTCTTTCATGAATCATTTAAATTCATTGAATGAATCATGCTTAAGTTCATTGAAGTGAAGTGTGTTTATTTGTTCATTAGGTTTGCCATGTTGAGTGCATGCTGTAACCAGACAGTAGCATTTGGTGTATTCTATGATTTTTCCCTTCCAAGAAAGCAATAATACTACAGAAAAGTGGCAGTGAAAATTTATCATTTGATCTTCAACTTTAATTTAGAGCAATAAACATAATAAAAATCATTAAATAAAGATGTCAACATTTTAGAAAAAGACACCCGGGTGCCCGTCAGGCTTAATGATTGGTTATTTGGGTACCCAATGAAAGGGAAGTTGTATTAAATGTGAACCTGGACTGCTTTGTTGTAGGTTCACACAAGCCAACCCCCATGAGATATAAACATAATTTATTACTATTATAAATGGCATAAAGCCTAATCTGAGCATAAAACAAGCAATCTCTATATTACATGCCATATTGTAATCTGAACATAAAAAGAGCAATCTGTTACATGTCATAATTACAGAGAACTATGTGAAAAACATCCATATTTTTTTTTTTTATTTTACATTTTTTTTTTTTGCATCTTAACCTGGATCTGCAGTTAAATCTTTTGTCACAGATTGGCTAAATCTATGTGGACTAGTAGTTAATATAAGCATATATATATATAAAAGAATTGGATAAATATTATTTATGCATAACACTCACTTTAACCAGTTTACAGTAACTTTTCTGAATAGTCGTAAAGTCCACACGATTTTTGTATCCTTGACCTGCCAAGGTTCATCGTTTAACTACGGTTGGGTTCAACATATTTTTAAGTTGAATAAAATCCCTCTTTAACATTTTTTTAGTCATTATATCCAAGAATCACATCAATACAACCTGTTTTTTTATGATATCTGATGCCATTTGTTTTCAGTTTAGTCTGGTCAGCATTGTATGTGATTTCAAAATAGAATGAATTTGTGACGAGTGGTTTCACATTCAAGAAGAATTCTGTGTTTTCTTGAAACTGTTTAAAGTAAAATTACCATAGTTTACACACATCAGTTTTTATTAGATTTTTTCTGTGTTATTAAATAACAAAGATTTCCCTTATAATTATGTTGTAGGGTTTTAACGACATTTTTCAGCACAAGATAGGCTTTACATGGCAGCTAGTATTAATGGTGGAGGAAGAACCACCAACCCACGAGAAGCCACTGGCAGGCTTTCTCACTTACGTTAGCAGTCTGGACTCGACCTCACGAAGACAGAGGTGAGATGGCAGTGATCCGTAACTGTAATCGGTTGAGACCACTCTGGCCCCCCCCCTTATATTTAAATATTTCATTCTTTATAGTAAACTTTTCCGTTAATTTTTTCCTAACATGGTATAAGAAGTGCATGTTATGGTAACCAAGATTTTGTGGCAAAAATATCTCTCAGGTATCCTGCTAATTAAAAAAAAAGAAAAAAAAGTCTAGTGAATAAACATGTGAACAGCGGCCCTTGAAGCAAAAAATATCATTAGTTAAACCAGACATTTATATTGTAGTTTCTTTTATTTGAATTATAGTACATGTACTATTTTTAATTTTATTTGGTTGACAAAAGGTACTGACCTAGTTAATAAGTTCATCATGCATGCGTTTAAATCTCGAGAAAAATGGCACACGAACCATGGACAGGCATGACATAAGGATTGTCTAGCTTTAAATATTAGCATTGAATCTAAGATGGATTGCACAAGAAAAGAAAAGTGTAATTGTATTATTTATTATATAGTACATGTATGATGAGTTGATTGTAAGCAGCCATAAATATCATTAGTTAAACCAGACATTTATATTGTAGTTTCTTTTATTTGAATTATAGTACATGTACTATTTTTAATTTTATTTGGTCGACAAAAGGTACTGACCTAGTTAATAAGTTCATCATGCATGCGTTTAAATCTCGAGAAAAATGGCACACGAACCATGGACAGGCATGACATAAGGATTGTCTAGCTTTAAATATTAGCATTGAATCTAAGATGGATTGCACAAGAAAAGAAAAGTGTAATTGTATTATTTATTATATAGTACATGTATGATGAGTTGATTGTAAGCAGCCATACATGCCCTTGTGATGATGAATAAATGCACACACGACATGAGCCTTGAACTGTAATTGTTATTCTGTGTCTCAATATGAACTTGGAACACTTTTTATAGTGGATACCTAGTTGTTCATTTTGTTACCAGGGTTATTAACAGGCTGTATCCTAATGTTACGAGTTTCGAACATTAATTATATCTGGTTAACAATTTTTTTAAACCTAAATAATTTGTCTTTGACTGAGAACAGTATCTTAGATTCCTGTTCAGGAAGGACTTTTGGGGCATTAATACCAAAACATCACATGACCGCTCCAGTGGCCAAATGGCTAGAGTGTCCACATTGGATGCAGGAGGTTGCAGGTTCAAACCCCAGCGAAGTCATACCAAAGTCTTAGAAAAATGGTACTAAGACATACCTCACTAGATGTTTGGCATTAAAAGGTTAGTCTTGGGACTGGTCAGCCTGGTTTCAGAATAATTTGTCTGGTTGGGACTTTAAGCTACATGTCTGTAGCATGATGCCCCAGTGCTAGACATCACTATAAACTGCCACACTGCTGACATTGTAGCAATATCACTAAAATAAATTTTAAAGCTATGTTAAAAATATAAATCACAGACACACACACCCAAACACCACATGGAGAGAATACCAGCCCAATATATTTATAATATGAAGCCATTTTTAATTTGTGATTCCAAAAATAGTTTTTCATGCTTTTGTAGCTACCTTCCTTTGCAGGACTCATATAAAGCAAATTAAGATTCAAATTAATTAAGTTGGTTAAGTTAATTAAGTTGGTTGAGTTAATTAAGTTGGTTATGTTAATTAAGTTGGTTAAGTTGATTAAGTTAACACTGCATCTTTCTTGATGTTTCAGCAAATATAACTAGATCATTAGCTGATAGCAAAACATTTTTAGTAGGACATTAATTAATATCCTTACCATGGCTGTCATTGGACAACACTTGGACTGTCATGTGAAAATAAAGAAAAATATATTGGTTACAGAATGCAGCTTTGACCATTGAAGGCATCTGTCAGCCCTTTTCTGGCCCTTACATAGGCCTTTATATCCATGTGCTGCAGTAGACATACATATCATTTTACTGCTTATTTTCAGTTTATAAAATTAAGTTTATGAAATTATGAAATTAAGTTTGAGTCTGTGGCATTTGTTAGGAGTAGTCAGTAGAACAAACAACATAGACCCACATCTGTAGGCACATTATACTACAGCAGAACAGGACCTTTGTTACAATTTAGTGGACTTAAAAGTGGCTTTATATACAGGGCCCCTAAAAAGCATTGGGCCCATAGGCTGGTACTTAATCTGCCTATTTGATAATCCAGCACTGTCTACAATCTACCAATGAAAAATGGATGTCATAACCTTTTTTCTTAAAACCCTATCAACATAAATTGACAAATTTGATGTTTAATATACTCAGTATTAATAATCAAAAATTATTTTAAATATTTTGATTTTTTGCTACTTTTTAAATTATAACTCCTTAAAAAATCATGTCATTTAAAAAAACAAATTTTGATGATGAGCCCACGCAAAACTGTGTATTTCATATTGAACTGGTTTTGATATTGGGGGTGTGTGTGTGTATATATATATATATATATATATATATATATATATATATATATATATAAATAATGAATAGTATTTATAATGTACCAAGCACTTTAAATTCTGGGCAAAACCTTCTTGAGTAGATACACAAATAAATTTATAAGAATTTTTTTAGTTTGCATTTTCAAAAGAAATATAAACATATATAATGATTAGTATATATAATGTACTAAACAAAACTAGCTCAAATAGATGCACAAATCAATTTAGGGTTAAAAAATTGTGGTGGTGTGTGTGAATTTTTGTAAACTTTTTTTCCTGGGGAAAAAGAGCTAGGGTCAACACAGTAAAACGGACAGTCGGCTGACTCAAAATGCATACATGTATTTGGGGGCATTAAACAGTTCTTGTATATCCTGTTGTATTTTTCAAATTTCATGTAACTGCAGGTAACTAATAAAATGTATTTTCATGTTTTTAATTGATTAGAAAAGGAACGACATTTCTGCCATAATAAATGTTAAAAATATATGATTTAGCAATAAAAATGAATGAATTATTATGAAGTTAATATCATCCATGTATTTCAGTCCTGAACATAATGAATGGTAGTATGTTTTAACCCCATGAGGAATTATTACCATTTGCAAAGATCCATTGTGAAATGTGTTTGAGTTTCATTGATTACAATATTAGATACTTCAGTGTAAATATTGTAATGTGCTCATTACCTTTGTTTAAACCAAAGACTGTTAAACATACACAATATCAACATTTGATTGCATTATGGGCATGGGCAAAAATTAGATAGGAGAAGCTCTTAATAAACATGGTTCAATTTTTGTCATTTCCTACTTGAACATTGCTCAGTTTTTATATCACATGTACTTTATGTTCTGCCATCAGGATTCATTCAAGGAAAATTGTTTTAAATATGTACTGACCTGAACTGTATTATAGGATTACAATGGCATGAACAGCATGCAAAAGTGTATTTAGGTGGTCAAAGAGTATTCATTTGTATAAAATATGAAGTAATTGAACAAACAATCATCCAGAAAACTATGAAATGCTATGTGTGCTGAATATTTGCTACCTAAGGTTCCAATTTAGTAACCCTATTTACAACTTGGCATATCAGGCAGATATTCCTGTTCATTGGGTCTGTGAATTTCATTGGATGTGGTGGCAAACCACTGCATCCAATCAAAATTAGGTTGTTCAAATTTAAACACTTCCTATATGATTGAGACAAGAGAATCACACAATTTGAATGGACAGATAAATAACCAATTTTCCAATGTCAATTTGTTTTTGCATAAATACCTTTCACTCAAATACAACTGTAATGGCTTCTCTATGGCATAAAATCTTTGATGTTAAACTTAGAGTATCCATTTTAGGTCCATTGCTCCCACAATTTTGGACCAATGTACAATGCAACATGCTATTGGTTACTCAGCATTACATATTAAGGGTGGCAACTCATTAAATCCATTAGATGTGGCTAGGACAGAGCACCAATATATCTGTTGGATCAGCCAAGGTGTGGATAGGCTTTTCATATCAGAACCTTTGCTAGCAAAGATGTGTGTGCTGTTGCCCTTGCTACTAGTAATGTCTGCATCTCCCTGATGAGTTCCAAAGAGTTGGTGTCATACAGTACTTGTGTTGCCACTTTAGCAGACAATGTTATTTCAAACAGATTGCAATGAACACTGTTTTCATCCAGTAGCTTAGAATACACCCACACTTTAAATGTTTTGCCCATTTTTAATTGTAAAAGGTAATTAATTTTAATTTGCTGCTCTATTTGCCATTGTTATGTTGTGAGCACATGTGCAGAAGCCAGTAGTCACACAACACTAGCCTCAGTCGCTCTTTATGTCACCAGATGTAACCATTGAGCTGAACCTGGAATTGTGTGGGTTTTGTTTACATGAACTATCAAATGGGTGGATACACTAGTACCCACCTACCCATTGGCAGGCATGTTAAAAACTCTTAGGGCATGGAAGTTGCAAGAATGCGTATCCTTTTCCTGGCTATATGTACTTGTGCACAGATTGGAAAGTATTGCTGACCTTTCCACTATTTCAGAGGATCTTCATCCAGCATTGTTGTTGCACAAGAATAAAATGTTTTAAAAAGGAAATCCTTTAAGAAGTACAGAACACAGAAGCAAAAAATAACATTCAGTTTTAATAAAACTGTTCTGGGAGGGTAATGGAACTTGCAGTGCCTATCTGTGGAGTGCCCTAATTAGAACTCCATTTTCAGATTAAGTATCTTTGCTCAGTAATCCCAAATGACCAGCAAATATAGCAACAAAGTAGCAAAATTCAATAACTTGCTAGTATCAGTGATACAGATGGTTGAGATGTCTCTTGACTTAAGTTTGATGCTGCTGATGTCATCTCTCTGAACGTTTTACTCTCATTTTATTCATTGAAGCTATAATTTTACTCATTATAGCTGATGTTCCATGGATTGTTGTTTGTACTTTTTGGACATTGGATACCAAAATAGATGATTTTAAAGGAATTCGTATATTTACAAACATAGACTCTTGTTGAGTGCTGTTCATTTAGCATCATTATGAACATAACTGGACAGCTGCAATGTCAGGATGTTGCAGGTTCAACCCCCCCAGCCAGATTATACCAAAGACTTGAAAAATTTGTACTAGCAGCTGCCTTGCTTGGCTCTCAGCATTATGAAGTTAGTGTTCAGTCTGGTTGACCTTTTATCACAATTATGTGACAGGGTGAGACATGATGCTATATATCTGCAACATGATGCCACAGTGCTAGACATCACTGTAAACTGCCACACTGCAGACGTCATAGTGATCTGAGGCAAAGTGAAAATCTCTAAATTATTTGTAACGAAAGAAATATCCCCTGGTCTTGACTTGTTACTTACAGTCACATTTTCTCAGAATAATGGTACTGTGCAATCTTTTTTACATTCTCTTGCATTCTTCTGCTAAGCATGCATTTAGGAGAAAAAGAAAATCTGGTTCATGAACTGGAAAAAGCTTGAGAAATATACAGATTTTTAGGATGAGAATGTTAAAGTTAAAAATATCGCAGTACAGATAATATTTGTTGCAGTATGTATTGCTAGAATATCAAACCACATTTCACTGGTATATCATTGCACCTCTACGGTCAAGATGGTCCTAAATGAGACTGGTGTTGATCTGGTATCTAATATTACTATCATTCTAGCCATCTTGAACATTTGTTGCAGCTTCTCCAGAATGGATGTTACCATTGGCATGAATTTTCAACAAAATATTTTATATCTGATTGGTTCTAAATGGAAATGGTGCCATACTTTCATCCATGGCCACAATGACAGTGATCATGAAAATTTTGTTATTGCTGTTCTAAATGGATGGTCATTTTGATGGTTTTTTTTTTCACCAAAAGAGGTTGTTTTTATAATGTCTTCTGGTCCTGATTGAAAATGGTGCCTATCTTACATCCAGTATAGCCACCAAATGGTTTCAGCACTCAGCAATCAGTATTTTATTCCCTGAGCTAACCAGTATATGTCCCTTAGAGTACAGATAGATAGATGGATCACCTAAGGCTGAGATAGCTATCATGTAGTATCTCCTATATACTCCCTTATAAGATAAGTCAAAGTGCAAAATGCACAAACCCAGATCTGCTGTTGCATAATATGCCAGCAGATCTGTTTCAGTTTGTTAGGAAGTAATAATTAGAACAAACAACAAAGACCCTGATCTGCAGGTTCATTATAGTACAGCAGACCAGGATCTGTGTTGTTTGCAGTTTGATGCAACTTATAAGTGAGTATATACAGTATGTACCTGTTATTTATCTACAGTATGTACCTGTATACCAAAGACTTGCTGACTACCATTGAGTTGCAGACTTCTACAGAGGGAGCTACTTCAAAGAAATGCTCTGTTTGTTTTGTGTTCCTTCCATGAAGCTGAAATTTGGCAAAGTTGTTCCCAGTGATATTGTTTACATAATGGTATAAATCATGCTAGATGCAAAATAAAAAGCTCATGCATTTAGGTAAAAAGAAGTTTTACCCTTCATTATTGCATTGCTTGTCATAAATAATCCATTGATCCATGTATTCTGCTGTTCTGGAATGTACATCCATAGTTTGTTCATTCTAGCATAGGCTCTAAATGCCTGTCACTGTATATCTTGAACTGCCATTTATCCTTCTTGTTTTACTTCTGTACATGCTGTAATCAGGAAATTTAAGTATGATATATTGTTGTCTAGGCTCTAAATACCTGTCACTGTATATCTTGAACTGCCATTTATCCTTCTTGTTTTACTTCTGTACATGCTGTAATCAGAAAATTTATGTATGATATATTGTTGTCCCATATGCATGCATATCTTTTTGAAGAAGCTCCTCATACAAATCTCAATTGGTAGAAAAGTTGTCAATTTATGATGTAGTTTCTTTGCTGTGTTGCATTGTTGGACAATATATAACTATATGCATCCTTATCAGGGCTTGAAATTAACAGTAACCAACGATGCGATGCTGTAAATAGTATCTGTAAATAGTATCAGCAGCAGTCAGTGTTCTTGGGAAGGTCTAGTGAAAATTTAGTTAGACTAGTAAATTTTGGAGTTCTTTTGGCTTCAGTGACATTAATGTTAGAACTTGTGGTTGGTTCTGAAAAATATTAAAGTACTATTTTAGATGAGAAATAATACTCTGGCATAGTAAATATCACTATATACAGTTTATTTGTGGTGACAAATATCAACTGTCATGGCATAAGGTCAAAATACAAGGCAACCAAATGGCACAAATTGTTTTACTAGATATGGGTCAAAACCCTGTTTTAAATTGTTCTTGTAAACATTCAAGGGTTGAGTAACAGTATTTTCATGATGAATTTTACATAAACATCAGTCTTGATGATGATAAAGGTTTCTTTTAAAAATGACTGACAGTAATCACAGTAACAATAACAAACAACAGCCATTACTGCTATAATGCCAGTATAAGTACTAAAGAGCTTTCATACAATGGGTATCAGTTGATCAAGTCTCTCAGAAGGCTGCTCACTTCATTGTTTTGCAATAAAGGTAAAGCAAGTCTCATGGTCTTTGGTAAAATTAACCAGTTACAGTTACCATGACATTTAAAATATGTGTTAAAAAAACCCAAACAATTTACATGCATTGATAGCAGATAGACAAGATGCAGGTATCATATCAGATGGATTACATACGACCTGTGGGTTACATTTGTGAGTAGGGAACATAATTAGAAGCAAGGGAATTTGCCATAGTGAACCATGGAAGTAGCTCTAGTTTGACAAGTTGTTTATGATATTTGAATGCAGATTTTTTTTTGTTATCTGTAATTTTGAGAACTGGGACAAATCCCTTCAGACCAAGGTCCAGTATCCATCTTTTTGACCTTTGGATCATTGTTTTCCCTATGATATGAGATTGCATGAGTTCCTCAGCAGTGTAATGACTTGCCCATTAATAATAAGTGAAGAAATGAAAATTGTATGCTGTCAGTTTGCTGTGAGATTAGTAAATCATTAATATTAACAAAGCTCAAGGTAAATTTACCATCTGCACATTGCATGGTTTTGCAAAGGTGACATGGAATTTTCTGTACATGGTGGCTATGTCCTTGCTGTTACTTGTAGTCAAAATTCACATTGTGGACTGATTGTTGTCACACACACACTCACACTCATATTCACACACACACACTTGTTGCCTATGTGCTGTTTATGAAGATAGACAACTGCAAGTTTGTATATTCACTCATTTATTGTATACCTACTTGTTGAAAGAAATTGTCAGGGTCTACTGCGGATACTTTTCTAAAGTAAAACTTACCTACCCCTCAGGCATATATTCAGTTAAAAACCAAAATAGAAGTGATTCAGTTCAAAAGGTCAAGACATCAAAGAGCCAGAAAGAAATTATCAGAAACTGTAGAAATTTTGTTTTCTTTCATTATTCCTAGTATTTCTTTCATAAGACCAGCACTCCAGCCTAATACTTTTTACTTGTCAAACAAAATATATAATAGGGAATATTTTTTACAAAATTGCTAATTTGGAGAATGTGCTTATCAGATAAATACACTACACCTTGATACAAATGTATGTTGTTTTTATTAGCATGTGTTATGTTTGTTGTATATTTTATTTTGCATGCTTTGTTTGCCTGTCTTATTTAGTTTGTTTTACTTTTTTGTATTCCCTGCACAGGTCCTTCTAGTCACCAACTACCCACCCAGTGTCTGATTGCTTCCCCTCCTCACATCCACCATGCCATACCAAAACAAATCTGACCAGGTCAACAAGAAGCGTACCGAACTTGAAGGCCTTAGAATGAATGCTAAAATGGACCGCATGCGCTTGTCGAGGACATTAAGTGAACTGATTGACTATTGTAATAGAAATGCAGCAGCTGACCCTCTGATTAATCCCGTGAAGGAGAATCCATTCAAAGAGAAGAGGACATGCCAGTTGCTATGAGTTTTACATCATCGTCATCATTATTGAGAGTGCCTTTCCATTGTTTTAGACTATTGACTGTAAAGATACCTAGTTGGCATCCCAGGCTGATGGTTACTTTTCTCTCAAATTAAAATGACACTGAACAAATTAGAAAAGAAATAGACTGAACAATGTCTAATGACTGTGAAGGTTAATATCACCCATGACTGAAGGATTTCCAATTGACTTTATGGTCTGACTTTTTTTTTCCATTTGACTTTTTATGAGATGTTATTATTGCCTTGATGGTGATGTATATGTTGTCTTAAATATCAAACTAATTCAAACTAAAAACTTTGGCACATTGGTGATTAGAAAAGATAATGCCAAGAGGTCTTTTGCAGCTCTGTCCATCAGGGATATAAAAGTTTATGCTTTTTGCAATTTAATAGAAATTATTTGTTGTTTCTAATTTTCATATTGGAACCATCTTCATTTTCCAATAGGTCTTACTTTGAACATATAATAGAGCAAACAGTATGAAATTTTTTTATATTTGTTAAGAAAATACCCATCATTTCTCATGTAAGCAAGTATATTGTGCTTTTTATAGAAGCTTGCATGTTGGCGGGTCTTGTTGCATGAAAAGGAATTTGAAACCCAGTATTGACCATATGACAATTTACCTTGTATTCTTGTTATTTTACATCGCCACTAGCCACTACCGGAAATGTGTACTTCCATTATAGGGAATGAGGTCAGATCCATCCATAGCCCATTTCAGGAAGAATGAGGCTGTCATATATTGTAATACATCATCAAGCAGTTACTTTCAAGAACACACTGTGAGAGGCAAGACTTAAAAAAACAAAATTGTATCTATTTGCATGGATTTTAGTTGTGTCTGTGTTGAGTACCTATGAAATAGCATGTGCTTAAAATGTGTTGTGTATTATGAACCTACAGAATGTAACATAGGTCAATTGGAAATTAGAGTAGTTTGGAAATGAATATATGGAAATCAATGTTTTGAGCTTACAAACAATGGATGCATGCGGTATTAAATATATTAAATATTGCAATTACTCAAGGTTATGCACAGAGCCATTATTTCCCACATTTACTGTAAATACTCCCAAATAATTTTATCCAAATGCAAGACAATGTAGCAGATCAGGGAATATTGATTACTCTCAACAAACTGAATAGACCAGATCTGTAAGACCATCATATGACAGAAGATCTTGGTCGACGCAGATTGATGTATTGATCTGACTTGTAAGCAAGTATCTATGATAAATATTTTACTCATTAAAATTTGTGTTGGATTCTTAAGTGACTGAATTGTCAGACAAAATCATATCTATTTTATAAATCTGTCACTTTAAACCCAATATACTTTTCAGGGCTTCTGTGGATTCAGGTGAAGTTAGCTTAGTCACAATTAGTGCAAATAATACGTGCAAAATATTTTTTTAAAAACTGCTAGTAACAAGTGGCACAAGTCATATGAGCTTTGAAATACTTGCAGGGTTGCAAATATAGTTTGATAGGTTTAATAGAAGTCCGTATTGACAAGAGGGACCTTTTATATTCTTTTCTTGATAAATAATGTATTTAAAGCAGTCACACGACAGATTTCTGGAGAAAACAAAACCCTAGTTTTAACATCTGTTACAAAGTGGGATAACATTTAAAGATCAAACTCTTATCGTTCTTTGAATTTGCTAAATGAGATTGTAAAATGGATGCATTAACTCTGCCTTTGCATTGTTATTCCATAGTTCTGTTAATTTGTTTTGCATATTCAAGCTACAATATGTTCATGCAAGTCATTTGTTTGAATTTGTACTATTTATTATAGAAAACTTTATACATTTTAACAATGAGTGTTTAGGAATGTACACAGCATTGTGACCACACACAACGCATTTTGTCTGCAGCACTTCTCTCATTGAGGTCTAGCAGCCAGAAGAATCTGCTGTCATGAATTTTTAGCCAATGTGTTTTAAAATACTAAGCTTAAAATTGATGTTCAAACTTTTGTCCATTTAATCCAAACAGTTTGATAATTGCTTAGATTCTGTTGAAAAAGATGACAAGTCTGAGCTTTCATCATTGTAGTGTGTATTGATTACAAATAATATACTATGCATCCAAGATTCTGTAAAGAAAAGAAAGTTTGAATATATTTGTTAATCCATAATAAAATTAAGAAAAATGTCATTTGGCTTATTGAGTGAATTACCACAAAGCACAGACAACAATCTGCTACATTTACTTAACACGTGACAGATTTTATCATTGTTCATGAGCTTGCATAAACAAAAAAAGTTATCAACAATACAATGTTACATTCTTGTATACATCAGTGAAAGTGCCCATTTTCTTAATATGCAAGTCTCAGTTTAGAATAAAACATTGAGTGGCTTATGCAAGCATTGTGTAAGGTCATGTTAGGTCACCATTGAGAGAATATTTTACTTGTACTTGCAGTGAATGGTTAAGTAAGTGTATGCATGTTCATAAAAAATGAGGAAGTCTCTGCACAGGCAGACAGGGATGATAGAGGAGTTTGGCAGACTGTCACCCATGTCTTGTGATGTGTATAAATTGTCAAGATTTATAAGTATGTGTGCACTGTCATAGATAAGTTTATGTAGCAGTTTGTTTGTTGAACTAATGAGATAAAGTTAAAAGATAGTGGTCTCCTGATGAGGTTACACATATCTTCTGAAATAACAACAGAGGGTGTTAAGAGGGTAAAAATACAATATTCCTGTGCCTAGCTATGTGATTGCTGATCACTCTTAAAGGAGCCTTTAACAGGGTTAACGACTACTGGTCAGGGTTAAGAACTACTGGTTTTCTTGTGCATTGTTTTCATATTCCTAGATGTAAAATGTTGTTAATGCGGTTGAAATAATAACATGTTTATTCAGTGCTGTTCCAGAGTATGTGTAACCAAATGTTCTTCTGTGGATCAGAGACCTTGTTTTAGTCCAGTTTTAACTTGTGCACTGAATACTGGATTGATTTTGTGATGAATTATTCATGTAGCATGTTCTTCCATTCTTGAAATTTTTGATGCATTTTATGAGTAAGCAGCAAATTTGGTTACTAAACAGTTTTCAGTCATAGACTATATTATATCCATGAATTCATTTGGTATACAGCAGAGTAAAATCTTATGTTCTATAAGACAATTTGAAACTTGCCCCTTGGCTTAAAGTTTTGTTAACAATCACATTTGGTAAAACAAATTGAATCATTATGCAAATGACAGACTAAATCAGAATACGTTCAGTATGATTTACAGATCCCAGATTAATTCTTAAATGTAAATGAATTGAGTGACCTACACTGTATCTGTATATTTGTATTTTCACTGGTTTGCTTGTTAATATCTCCATGTTGCAAAGGTTGATATTGGTCTAAACTAAACTGTACAGAATGCATGTATGCTAGTTCAGAAAATATTTGATGGTGCTGACTAGTTTTACGTAACCTAAATATTTGAAAACTTTAATCCTTTCTTGTGTTCAGTATAATTTGGTAAGAACTTGTAGCATATTAAGTTCTTCACCATCAGTCAATTCATTTTTTAAATCTTTTGTTTTTCATATACAGATGGTACTTAGCCAATGTGGTTTAACATTTTCTGTAATTGCACATCGATTTACAAAAACAGCTAAATTGGCATGATGGAAAAGGGTGGGATTTTTATTAGATTACATTATTGGCAAGATACTACTGTACATGTAAGACTTAAGCTGAAAAGTTATTAATTTTGCACATTTGATATTATTTTGAATACAACTTGGCTCTGCTTTAGAATCAAGTCAGATGGTGCTCTTAAGATGGAGGCATTGCTCATAATTTGAAGATGTTTTGTTTGGAGATCCAATATTTTAATACTGCAGTTTGGATGGATACAACTTTGTAAAATTACAGGTAGCCAGGTATGACATTATTAATTGATGAGCAAGTAATCCCATTTTGTTGTATTTCAGAGTCCATGATAAATTTCTAACACTGTAAATTAAGTTATTGATTTTATTTGGCTCAAACAAAAGATCAAAATAATCTAGTAAAATGCAACACCATTCCTTTTTGTTTTTTTTATACACTGCACTTTGTATATAAATTGTTCATAACTTTGTACTGGCTAGGGATTTATAAAGTACAATCAGTATTTATATGAATTAAATGATTTTGTTATGCAATAAAGTTATCTTTTCTCCAGTATCATTTTTGATGTATTCTTTTCAGTTTCAATCAGCATTTTAGTTTCTGTTCTATATGCAAAGAACAATAAAAGTGACTAGGAATTGAACCATTCATGTTTTTGTTGAGGCATAGTGCAGATGGAAGGGCCATTCATATATTTGTAAAGGTCCATCCCTTTCAAGGACATATTTATAAAGGCCAGTATAAATGGAATGTGTGTGTGATTTAGATTTTTAACATAGATTTAACAATTTTTCATTTATATCGATAAAATGTCTGCAGTGAGACAGTTTATAGTGATGTCTAGCACTAGAGCATCATGCCACATACATGTAGAATGATGTCCCACCCAGTCACATTGTCCTGACACCAGGCCGACCAGTCCTAACACTAACCTCTTAATGCTGAGTGCCAATCGAGGCAGCTATTAGTACTATTTTTGAAAGTCTTTGGCATGACTTTGCCGGGCTTTGAACCAACATTTGAGGCGGATGCTCAACCACTAGGCCACTGGAACGGTCCCGGTCAAAATTGAAGAACCGTTCATGTACATATATTTGTGTAGGCCAGTCCAAATGGAAGAGCCATTCATGTATTTGTACGGGCCAGTCCAAATGGAAGAACTGTTCAGTTTTATAAAGGCCAGTCCTCATAGTTTTGTAAAGTCCAGTCCAAATGGAAGAACTATTCATATATTGTAAGGGCCAGTCTGAATGGAAGAACCATTCTTGTATTTATAAAGACCAGACCAAATAGATGAACCATTCATGTATTGTAAGGGCCAGTTTGAATGGAAGAACCATTCATGTATTGATATTCCAGTTCAAATGGAAGAACCATTCATGTATTTGTAAAGACCAGTCCAAATGGTCTATGTATTTGGTAGAGTCAGTCTAAATGAAAGAATTGTTCATATATATGTGAGCCAGTCTAAATGGAACAGTTCATGTATTTGCAAAGGCCAGTCTAAATTCATGTATTTGTAAAGGCCAGTTTAAATGGACTGTTTATGTATTTGAAAGAGCCAGTCTAAATAGGAAAACTGTTCATATATTTGTAAATGCCAGTCCAAATGGAAACTGTTCATGTATATTTAAAGGCCAATCCAAAATGAAAGAACCAACCTAATTCAGAACCAACCTAATTCATGTATTTGTAAAGGCCAGTACAAATGAAGAACTATCCATGTATTTGTAAGGGCCAGTCTAGATGGAAGAATGATTCATATATTTGTAAAAGCCAGTCCAAATGGAAGAACTAACTATCCATGTATTTGTAATGGCCAGTCCAGATGGAAGAACCATTCATTTATTTGTTAAGGCCAGTCCAAATGGAAGAACTGTTTGTGTATTTGTAAGGGCCAGTCCAGATAGAAGAACCATTCATGTATTTGTAAAGGCCAGTCCAGATGGAAGAACCATTCCTATATTTGTAAAGGTTAGTCCAAATGGAATAACCATTCATATATTTGTAAAGGCCAGTCCAAATTGAAGAACTCTCTATGTATTTGTAAAGACCAGACCAGATGGAAGAACGATTCCTATATTTGTAAAGGCCAGTCCAAATTGAAGAACTATCTATGTATTTGTAAAGACCAGACCAGATGGAAGAACCATTCATATATTTGTAAAGGCCAGTCCAAATTGAAGAACTATCTATGTATTTTGTAAAGACCAGACTAGACCAGATGGAAAAATGATTCATATATTTGTAAAGGCCAGTCCAAATTGAAGAACTAACTATCCATATATTTGTAAAGGCCAGTCCAAATTGAAGAACTATCTATGTATTTGTAAAGACCAGACCAGATGGAAAAACGATTCATATATTTGTAAAGGCTAGTCCAAATTGAAGAACTAACTATCCATATATTTGTAAAGGCCAGTCCAAATTGAAGAACTATCTATGTATTTGTAAAGACCAGAGCAGATGGAAAAACGATTCCTATATTTGTAAAGGCCAGTCCAAATTGAAGAGCTGTTCATGTAATTGTAAAGGCTGGTCCAGATGGAAGAACTGTTGAAGTATTTGCACAGGCTGCCCAAATGGAAGGTTTATTAATGTATTTGTAAAAGACAGTCCAAATGGAAGTAATGCTCATGTATTGTAAAGGCCAGTCTAAATGGAGTTCATGTATTTGTAAAGGCCAATCCAGCTGCAAGAACCATTCATACATTTTTGTCCAAATAGAAGACTAATCAAATTACTTAAATAAAACAGCTCTTTGTATTGAAGTAAGATTGGATCATAGTGAAAGTGCAGAATGAAAATAAATGGAGTTTGTGGGTCACCAATTTTAGTAATATATCACTCTCATCTGGTTTTTACATCAGATTTAATCCAAAGAGAAATTTGATAACATTTTGTGTTTATTGCATCCACATATTTTCCTTAATTTCAGGGTTCGAAATACACAGAAGAAAGTAACAAATTTGATGTTTGCTATTTGTGAAGAATATTGTAATTTAGAAAGTTTTTCTTGCTGAGAATTCTGAAAAGAGGACTGCCAGAGATACTTTTGCCTCTTGACTACTCATTTTGCTTCTTGAAAAACTTGGCTACCAGCATATGGCATCTTACCAGTTCTCATAAACAATACAAACATTGTTACTTTTTGTCATAAATTGTCATTATATTTTCCAATACTTCAATATTAAATTAGTTTAATTCATTGATAAACTACCCTCTAAATTGTTTTATGAAAAGTTGCTGTTACCTAAAATGGCCTGATCAGAATAGACATCCTCACCTTAATGAACCATTTCTCATCATGTTCATGGTGTTGTAACATTTGTTTTCTTAAAGTGAGTGCTTTTCTTAATAATTATTTCAAGATGCTTCATTCATCAAGAAATGACTCAGGGACTTGTATTTTTGCTATCAACCTATCAATGTGCATATAACAACATATCTAAAACCACAAGGAAGAATAAAACCTCCACTTCAGTGAGCTATTTAAATGATGGCACTGATAGTGTGATGGAGTGCACTGTTTTCCATTCAGATCTCATTCATAATAATGTCAAGTGGGAATGGTCATGACCATGTTGATGGGTAATGTTAAACACTGGCTTTCCTTTATGGTGGGAAATGTTATCAAATTTTGAGTAGGCGAGAAGGTCAAACATAAAATGAAACATTGATGCTAAATTTATTATTTGAGATATTAGTATTTAAATAATATGTTGAGTTGGTCTGAAATACAATTTTATACAGATCTGATATTGAATATGGTCACAATAGTGACTTTGAAGTCGTATTGCTACTCCATCTTGATGGAAAGTCATGACCTTTGTTTAGAATTAAGCCTGAATGCTGCTGTCACACATCCTAGATTAGATCCTGTTGTGTTTCCTAATTTAGTTGTTTTCTATCAACAGCTTTACAGTAAGAAAGTATTCTCATCCATTTTATTGTTCTTTTAAACCTAGCCAGCACTGTTCATCAGTGTTTTTTATCTTTAGACCTTACATATATGAGTATTTTTTGCTCAGAAAGATACTTATTGGTACAAGAAACTATTGTTTAGTAAAAATAGCCAGTAGTTAGCATGCTGGACTTGTGACCAAAAGGGTGTAGGTTCGAATCCTACCACCGGACCAGCCTGAGTCAGTTACCATGGTGTGTCCTTGGGAAAGTGACTTTACTCCAATTACCTTAGCTCAAAATCTATTTGTGTTACTGTACTATAAAGCACAAAAATCATTAAAAAGTAAATTGCCAATGCTGAATTTTTTTTCTCAGGAAATGCTTGACCAGTATTTCTTTTTTTAACTAAAATTTACTTGTAGCATTGAAAGTTGTAGAAATTATGCTGATCTACCCAACAAATATGGCTGCTGTATGTAATAAATATAACAAATGAGAAAAATTTAACCAAATTGGTTGATTTCAGTTTTGATCAATAACAACTTGTACAATTTTCATTATGGTATATAATATAAAGGGAATTTAGGTTTTCAGCTTTATCTCTAATTGCCAGATTTAATGTCTGAAATAGATAAAAAAAAATTAAATTATTCATGACTTATGGAGTTTTACCTACCTTCACAGATTTCTCAATGATATCAGAAAGTAAATTCATTTGAGAGAATTTAAGGTTAAATTATGTGATTTCATTCTCATTTGATAACCAGTTGGTTGAACGGAGATATCCTAATAACCCAGGTATCACTTCAGGTGGTTTGCGATGGAAGAAATCGGAGAATTCTAAGAAAACCACTGACATTGGAAGGATAGGCAATGGTTAACCTTTACATGATTGTAACACTCGACAGGAATTGAAGTCACAACTGCCAAGGTACCACCCATGTACATCACAATCAAGAATTGAGTTACAAACTCTAACATAAGAGCATAGATGGTTAACGGTGGTTTGATACAAGTGATGTCTAACAGTATTTCAGTATGATTGCTGTTGAATTATGAAGTAAAATGAGAGGAAGATTAAGACAAAACCTCTTTAGTTCAGTTGATTGAGAGTGCAATTAGCTGATAAAATCTGGAATGATGTGAAAACCTGGGACATTGAGAACACAGGAGCTGTACAATGCCATAGAGATCAATAATGGGCTTTTGGGTAAGAAATACCCAGACCTAGTTCTTATTCAAACAAAAGTTTTCTTTTTTAAAATTAAAAAATGTTGAGATATATCCCTAGCCCCCCCCCTGTATCGGACATTGAGCTGTAGTCAACATAGATGTAAGAAACAGCTAAGGTGGGCAGCATGAAAAATTCCATTATTCAGTAAAATGTAGAATAAATAGAAGCATTGTGTTGAGTCATGGTTCATATTCTTCATGATTTCAGCAAAACTGAAACAATGCCAAAAATACCAGTTTGGTCACATGATTACTGTATGGATGTTAACCAGACTGCTTTACATGCTTTTATATATATATATATATATATATATATATATATATATATATATATATATATATATATATATATATATATATATATATATATATATATACATATATATATATATATATATATATATATATATATATATATATATATATATATATATATATATATATATAGGAATGAACTCAGAGTATTTACTTGTATTATGAAGATGTCAAACAAATTTGGTAGTGATTAAGATCTATGCATATTAATGAGATGATCTTTCATCAGATTGGTTGAATTTGTTGCCACACCAGAGACAGTATTTCACAAATAACGTGTTCATGCAGTTTATTTGCTGAGCTTATCTACACTTTTCACCTGATGATAAATTTTAATCAAACTTATAATAGTTTATTATCAGGATTACTTATAGGCATGATCAGTACTTATGTGCTAATAACTTGAATTTGATGGGTCTTGCCACTTTGGAGACTCAAATAAACTTATTTTATCATATTAGGTTCTATAACAAATGAGATTTTCCGACTTTTAACTTGGTTGATCTTGCATCAAATTGGCTGAGCATGCTACTTCTCTAGAGACTTGATATTGATAAGGTTTGGTAAATATGTTTGTAGAATCAAGATCTGTGATTATTAATTATGCGTGTAGCTCTAAAAAAAAATTATATTAGTAAAATAGGCAGACTAGTAACACATAAAGGTCAGGAGATAATTTGCATCTTATATTCTTATAATACAATTGAAACATGCTGTTAGGTTATGTAAGGCAGGAGAATGATGTTGGATCTTTTTGACAAACTTGGCATGTGAGTACCAGGTACGTCTTGACATTGTTAGAGGTAATAGTTTCAGTGATATTTTGTCCATTAAATCAGGTTTAAGGTCAAATAGTTTTGTGCTGCACATCTTATGAGTATGTTAACTCAAACATGTAAAACTATTTTTGCTACTGAATTTGGTATACTGGAGTTTCTCAAGAATACCAAAGATTTTTTTTACATTTTTTTGGCCAGAAGATCTATCAGTCCCACTGAGGAATTCATGTAAAGTTCTTTCAGCTTAAGCTCAATGTTAAATTGTTTTGGCTTTCTAACAGCATTAAAGGCAGGTGCAACAAAAAAGTAGTCTCTTATTTGTTCATAGTATTTGTGTCTATGTAGTATTTTTTATCTTTCCTTCATTTTTAGATGTAACTGCAATAGGTACTGGACTTCAGATAAGCCTATTGATTGACTTATTTTCTTGAAATGTGTTCAAGTCTCAAAGGTGTGATATCATAAGAGAGAAGATATTAGAAAATCCTGTTAACACAGCTTAAGCCTTCATCTATTTTATCATGATGCTTATGCTATGTTAAAAGTATGGCATTGGATTTGAATAGGTGCATGAATACAAGTCACTCTTTTGAAAAATAATGAAATAGCAATTTGGTGTGAGAGAATGTTTCCAACAGAAATCTTGGAAGCTTTAAATCTACAATTTTGGTGATTTTTTTTTTTATGTACCGACTCCTTGCAGCTGTTACATCTTGAATGTGAACAAAGTTTGGGTAACAAATTTGTACAGTACAATTTCATTAAACAGTCAGGCTGTTAACAGCAATTTTTAACTCTATTGGTCATAGACCAGAAAAGCTATGGCCTGTTGTCCATCATCCATCAGTTCATAAGCACAAGTATGTTTGTTAATGTTGCTTCTTCTAAACTACTTGGTGGATTGCCATGGAACTTTATGATTAGTTCTTCCCATTGTCAAGTTGGTCCTTAATGATAATGGTGCCACTCAGACAGTGGACATCTTGAAAATCTTGTTATTGCTACTTCTGTTGATTGGATGGTCATATCACTAAAAGACCTTATTAAATTGAAAATGGTACTGATTTGAAGTCCGATATGTGCATCACTACACCTGAATGAATGGTCATATTAGTATAAAATTTTATGAAAAGTTTTCTTGTGATATATAGTTGGCTCTAAATGAAAATAGTTTCATGACTTCCAAAATGTCATATGAGAATGGCTGTCTTGGCACTCTTTTTTTCACTTCTGGTCATGTCTTTAATGTGCTTTTATCAAAAGGCTTCTGATGATGTCTTGTTTGCCCCAAATAGAAATGGTACCAGTCTGATATCCAATATGGTCACCATAACAACCATCTTAAAAAATGTTTTATCTTTACTCTTCCAAAACAGAAAGTTGGTCCTTAGGATGTATGGTCGACAATGAAAATGATGCTGATCTGACATCAACTATATCCTATACAGCAGCTAATTTGAAAATCTTGTTACTGCTTTAAGGTACAATTATCCTGCCACTGTGAAATAAAATTGGTAACCTGGTAGATAAAGTTAATTATAGACCTTAATAAAATGCATGCAGATTGGCCTCTTTAAAATCCAATTAGATGATTAAGATATGATAGAACATTACATATTTCTATTAAATAATGCTTTTGTGTTAATTTAGAAATTGTTTTCTTTAATATAAAAATTAAATTATTCAAATTTTATTTATGCACATTTTACTGCACTTCTCTGGACAAGCTTTAGTGAATGTATGAAAAGAAAATTATTTATTGGTTTAAAAAATAGTCTTTATTTTCTACTAAGCCTTCCAAGATGGAACAGCAAGTTCCTCTACCATGTTTCTAAACTTTAGTGTATTCAGTTTTGAATAAGTAATGAGAAAGTAACTGTTTACAATGATGACAAGCATATCTAATAGTAAGAATTATATCTTGAAAACTTTGTGGAACTATGATGCTCATTTAGATTATGGGTAGATGGCACAAATTACTTGATAAATCTGTTATATAATTTTAATCTTAGCAATACTGGAAACATTCTGTAGTTGTAGATTTGTTTGTATATTTGTATATAAGATAACTTTGATTTTCTGTTCGAGTTCTAGTCTAGGATTCCGCGAATGTGGATATGTGAGAAAGCTTGCCAGTAACTTCTCGTGGGTCAGTGGTTCTTTCGGGTGATTTCCCGGTTTCTTCCTCCACCATTAATACTGGCTGCCATGAATAGCCTATCGTGTTCTGAAAATGGGGTTAAGCCCAACAACAACAACATTTTCTGTTTAAAATAACTTTTATATTTTATATTTTAGTTTAGATATATGGACTAAGCAGTCTGAAAAAAAGAATTATCATATTTTATCTTTTATAATTAATCATTATCAGGGATGGTTTCAACATCAAGCAGGTAAAAAGTCCTGTAAATGCTGTTTGGAATGTAGAGCATGAGTTCTTTCAAGGAACTCTTGTTAAATTTTTTACACATTTTTTTTAAACACTGCTGGACCTTTAACAGTATACTTATCATAATTAAAGCAAAAAAGAACCCATGTGGTTCATGTATTTTGATATGTATGTAACTGTATTGGACTTTATTGTCATTCCAGCAATATTATACATGTGTCTCTTTTTATGTTATGATGTTTTCCATCTATTACCAAATTGGTTTCAGCTCAATAACACAAGTTATCCACCATCTACAGTTACCAAAGTTTGTTGATTTCTTGCACATGGGGTATGTAAGAACCCAGTGTATTTTACATTCAAGGTCATAGACTAAAAGAATGAAACATTCTTTTAGCACAATAACTAAAATTCTCGATATCATCAGTTTCCAAATTTTGTGATTAGTGTGCACTTAGGATACAGAAGAATCATAGATTTTAAGCTAAATCGATCAAAGGGCAAGGTCATTGAGACTAAAAGAAGAATAATGGTTTGAGCACAATAATTTGGAGTTCTCCATCTTTGTGGATGCTATACCTAATGTGGGTTGGTCACAATTTGGTTGGGGAAGAACACTTGATTTTGAGTCAGAAGGTCAAAGGTCAAGGTCACTGACTGAAAGATTATGCACAGGAACATTAGATGTACATCACAGATATGGACCAAGTTTTGTGGATGGCTGCTCATAGGGTAAGGAAGAAACCTGTTTTAGGGTCAGAGGTCAAAATCTGTTAATATAAGAAAAAACATTTGCAATAAAATTCAGTTACATACTCAGAGGACAGTTAAACATAGATCAGACATAATGTGACATTCATGGTACTCTTTTTTTTTTGTTTTTGTTTTATTAAACACATTTGTAAACTTTTTGGACATGAAGCTTTGTTAGCATGACTAAGGAAAACTACAAAAGATGCAAATTTGGTCAACATATTTGTATTTATATGTAAATGACCTGATTTGATTTTCTGATAATGTTTCCTTTTTTCAATTTTTTTATTTACACTTTTATATATGTCAGTTTTTATAACTCTATATATTCATTAGAGCCAGTTTTCAACTTTTCACCTACTTTTTACCTCAGAAGGACATCTCTCTCTCTCTCTCTCTCTCTCTCTCTCTCTCTCTCTCTCTCTCTCTCTCTCTCTCTCTCTCTCTCTCTCTCTCTCTCTCTCTCTCTGTTCTGTTTCACAGGTCATTGGTATTGTGAGAGGTTGTGGATGCATTTTGAAATTGTCCTACAAATGTTCAATTTTCATAGTTTAAATAGTGTGATTGTGTATGTCTAAGATTCTTTGACATTTACTCTCAGTTAACATTAAATTTAAAGAACAAAAAGAATCAAAACCTGATAAAGACAAGGTAATAATGTCAGCAAGTTAAAGATGACTTTTTGGACAGAGTGGGTTTGATTCAAAGTTAGTACATCTTGGGAATCACAGTTTCATATGCTATTGTAGTACATTATTTATTGTTATTTGACAAGTTTCTCTTTACATGTTCCTATTACCAGGCATTTGAATCCTAAACTAGATATAATTTGTTGCTTTTTTATTCATCAATATTATGGAGTACACTTAACCATTTCCTGCCTTTCATTTCCTGCAACAAGGAAAGAAACTATGTAATGGCCTCATTATGAATGACTGCATGACATTTTAAAAATCTCAGATTTAATTGGTTGATATTTAACCTTGCATGCAGTGACATTAGTAACCCAGCTGAAAAGAGTTTATCTGCAGCTGCAGTGGCATAGCTTGGGGAGGGTGGTGGGGGACAGTTGCCCCCAGGTGCCATATGCCAGGGGTGCCAAAATGAGGAAAATACAACTAAAGTTTTATAGTTAATTTTTGCCATTCCATTCTTGTGTTGTTTTAATTAGTAATGCTTGTAGTACTACTTAAAATTTCTATATAGCATCTCAGATGCAATCAAAAGGGGCGCCATTTTTATGTTTTGTCCCCGAGAGCTAAGTACCCTCACTACACCACTGTGCAGCTGTGCAGTTCAATTCCTGTGCTCCTACTGCAGTCATAGATGGGACCATTTTGTATTGCTATTGTCTGTCAGTATGACCATTTCAAGAAAGGTTAATTCTTATCTTTGGCTCCTGAGGAAAATCAAAACATACATTCCTCTTCAGTATAGGGTCATCTTTTATAAAAGTTATATTCAGCCATATTGGACTATTGTAATGTAATTTCGGGTAATACTCTTAATTCAAAGATAACAACACTTTTAAGATGAAGAAGGCTTGCCATTTAATTCTATATCAGTGTATAGACAATTTCCATGATGCAATGAATAATATAAAGGTTTTAACAATACATGAAATAATATTTCTTTGTAAGACTAAATAATTGTATAAAGTATCCAGAAAAGCCAATCCTGTCTATCTAAGCAATATCTTTCACCAAAGAGATGCTGATGGTACTCCAAATATAAGGTCCATAAGAAGTAAAAATTACATTATACCAAGGCCAAAGAAGGAATTGTTTAAAAAAGTTTTCAATATACTGGTCCACTGGTATGGAACAACACTCCCAGTGACACATTAGGCAAGATCCTAGCATTATTTTCATAATCATTGTCTCACATGGATGAAATCTTTAGAAATTTGAATAGTTCTAATACAATAAATATTGCCTGCTTTTCTTTAATTTTGCATCATTTTTACAGTTGCATGTTTCAATGCAGGATGATATTTTATGATTTATATATGTTTTTGTTTGCACAGATGCCTATGTATGTGCTCCAGGCTTGATACTTAGATTTTTAAAATCACTTTATTATTTAGTGTCAAGCCAGATTCTTGACATTATGTTGTATATACATGTATTGTATATATTGTACATAACAGATAGAAGGCCTCAATATAGATTAGTTCTGTAACTGAGTTACCTTCTCTAAATAAAGATTATTATTATTATTATTATTATTATTATTATTATTATTATTATTATTATTATTATTATTTTTGCATGATAAGCATAAAAAAAGTTTTTGGGCTTTGAGCCATGAAATTTGTGTACAACTTCAACATGAGCATGAGTAGATGACCTGATCAGATAGTTTTAGTCAATTACAGCATTTTTTCTGCTCATAAACCAGAGAAACTTATGGGATGGTCTTTTGTCCATCCTGTTGTCCATCAATCCATTAGCTCCTAAACTACATGACAATCATTTGATTGCTGAAGAATATTGGAGATGATTTCAACACAATCAGCAGTTAAAAAGGAAGAAATGATCTTGAATTCCTGGAAATTCTGCTTGCCAAGTAGAGCACAAGTTTCTTTAAGGTACTTGCATTAAATTTTGTAAATATTTTTCTGTACTTGTGTCGGCTAAAAACTGTATTAGCAACAATTGTCATAATGACTGAGGCAGATGAATGGGATGGCCTGTCATCTGTCATCATTGGACACAAGTTTTTTATCTCATTTTCTCCTGAACTACTGGGATGATTGCCTTGAAACTCACACACAGATATCCTAAGGTAAGGTTACTAGCAAATGAAAGCAAAAATAACATTCAGTATGTGACAATTTGTCTTGAAAGTATGGCTGTATTGATTTCACAAAAAGACTTATTATGTCCTGCTGATTTTGTATGAAAATACTGCTAGTTAGATGTCCATTATAGCTGCCATCTTCAAGGTATGATTACCATCTTATTACTCTATTTGGTAATAGTTCAATGAAAATAATGCTAATTTGACCTCAGTGGCAACCAAATATTAGTATCAATACTTCATCAAAATTAATGTCCATAGTGACATGATTTTCACCAGATACTTCTTATCTGATTGATCCCACAGTGACTGAAAGAAGAAAAAATTTTTCTGCACATTAACTTGAGTTCTTCATTATTTTACAATCATTGTGGATAGCTTGAAATTGGGGTAAGGGAGAACCCTATCGGATTTGGACTAAAACGGTTCAAGGTCAAGATCACTGATTGAAAGAAAAAAATGATTTTCATACATTAACTCAAGTTCTCAACATCCACTGTTACCAAACTGTGTGGCATGCAGTTTGAGTGAGGAAATACTTTCAATTTTGGGCTTGTAAAGTCAAAGGTCAAGGTGACTGATTGAAAGAAGAGAAATGGTTTGCACATAATAAGTTGTACATCACAGACCTGGATAAAACTTTATATATGGCTTTGACATAGAAGGGGAAAAACCCTGTTGATTTTGGAGTCAAAAGGTCAAAGGTCAATATCACTGACTGAAAGCAGACAGGGGTGTCTGTACTATAGCATAATTTACAATACATATTGCAACAAAATTTGTGGATGACTTCTACTAGTGGTAAAGAGGAAGTGTACTGATTTGGGGTTCAAAATGTCAAAGGTCAAGATCATGGTGACTGAAAGAAGAAAGATGGTTTCCACACAGTAAAATCACTACAGCATGCAGACAAAACTTTATGATTGGCAAGCATTTAGGGACAGACTTATGTATTTGGGAGCAGACAAGGTCAAAGATCAAGGGTTCTGTGACTGAAAGACAACAATGGTGTCTGTACCAGTATTTCAGTTATCTGCCTTTGAGGACTGTTAAACAAGAGGTGGGCATATCATGTGTTTTTCATGGCACTCCAGGGGGGTCTTAGTTTTTGGTATTTGAAAATATTGGTTTAACAAAATAGTAATATACTGATATCTTCTCTATGTTAGTACTACTTGTCCTTTAGCAGAAACAAATGTGAATGTTAATACATTTGTTACAGTGGAACCTGCCATAGCAGATACTACCATATAAAAAACACCTGCTTATGAAGAACACTATGGAACCAGTTTCTGAAATTGAGTTCATTTTCAGTATCTGTAAAAAAAAAGTTTTTTAGTGTCCCTATAAGAGACCTGTCGGATACATGTCCTTCAAGGATAAAATTTTGTGGCCCTTGATAGGAAGATTTCACTTTTGTATTCAGTCCCATAATTCCTGGTTAATAATGCAAACATGGTGGAAAATTAAAAATGCCATAAAATTGTCTGCCATAGAAAAATTTCTGACACTGTTTTCAATTTTCCTTTTCCAGTTGCTAACTGTTACATGTACTATATGAAATTTCATATAAATGGGTTCAACATAGATTCTGATCTACTTTTGCATAATGCACCAGTAGACCAGGGTTTGTGTCATTTCTTTTACCGATTAGTCATAACAAACTACATCAACCTAGAACAGCTGGAGCATTATTTGATGGCAGATCTGGATCTATGCAGTTTGCATTTGTGTCTGATGTATATTTTGATTTTAATTTCTTTTTTAAGCAAATGTGCACACCCTGTATTGACTAACGGGTTAGCATTTTCCATTCATGATGATATAAGATTTTTATGTGTTTGTACCAGCACTTGCACACTGAAGAGCTGATACTTTAATTGAGCTCTTTTTGCAGTTTGGCCATGTGGAATATGATTTAATTAAATAGTTGAGATATACAGATTTTCTTAAGTCATTAGAGTTTTATGTCTCATTTACTGACCAATGTATTATGATTTTAGTGCTTGTGAGACCGTAGATAACTATCAAACTCATTTCTTTTTTAAGAAATTACAAATTGTGTATTTTGCATCCATTTTGCACTACCATAACATGAAACTACCAAATCTATCAATGCAGTTCAGTGGGGAGGTTACACGCTTTTGCTATAGGAATGGGGTAAGTTTAGTGTGAATGACAAGACTGACTATAGCCAATTGGAAGTCAGAGATGTTTAGGAACCTTTGAAGTTGGCTTGCCCATTTATGTTGCTGTCAGCTAAGTTAGCTGAATAATAAAATGTTTGTTACCATGGTAACCAGACATCTTGTTTGTGCATCACAGAACACTCGACTTTTCTTAGTTCATTACCAATACTTTATTTTTCAGTTCTTACATATAAATCATGTGTACATTAATGACAAGAGAATGAATGCCACTTGATGTAATTTACAAAGCGCACCCATATCTGTTTATTCTATACTGTTCTAGGTATGATAACCAGGATTTTGAAGTTTGAATTCATTCATCAAGATAAAATCTATAACAAATGTCAGTTTTTGCAAATACAGCATATCTATAATAATCCAGAAATAAAAACTCTTGAAAGTTAATTTTTTTAAAAAAAATATTGCAGTTACACATTTCAGTGTCATTTTGTCCAAAAAAAGTTATTTTTGAATATCTCTAAATTGTTTTACAAAAAATTATAAAATCAACCATCATAACAAAATTGAATATTTCTTGAACATTTTTGTTTTGATGAGAATACAGTCATACCCACTTATCTTGACTTCGGTTATTTTGGTTATTTCGGCAACCCGCATATATCAATTGTTTGGTCCAGTGCCAAAAAAATCCATTATTATATTATTTTTTGCCCACTTGACCTCTGTTATGTTGATAACCCGGTTATGTCGGGCATAAGTTTCGATCCAGAGTGACATTTATTTTAATTTTATTATAACATGCGATGGGAGGGGATTCCAGTTAAACACAAGAGGAAGAAACAGAAGTAATGGTCAAAGATATCTTAAAAATTATGTACCGGTTTTTATGAACCCGGATATCTGGATATCTCGGGACCCAGTTATGTTGACGATTCTTTTGCACCCCTGACGTAATTGAGATAACCAGGTTTGACTGTATAAGGTGTTACTCCTAGCTTTAACATCAGTATTACGTGACAAGAATTTGAATCATATATGCATTAAAATTTTGGAATTTGTATTTCAATGACATCTTTTTGCACCTTGGGGTATCATAATATAGATAATTTTACATATTCTAATTTCACTTGTGTAAGAGCCATGAAATTTGTCTTCATTATAATGGAATCCTGTATATGAAAGAACTAGAAGTTAAAAACAGAATTTAACCCAAATAAGTGGTAATAATGAGAGCAGAGAGAAGTATGTACATCCCCTCGCCAACATAGTTGCAAGGGAACAGATGTTTTTGCCTTTTCATTCACTTTTTGTTCATTGTGGATTTGATCATTACAGTTTCAAAACATGCTTGTATTTTAGACCCTATGTGACCTGCATACAGTAAAATTTGTGATTCTCAGGAAGACAAACTCAACAACATAAAGGTAGATTTGTGGATTATTCTTGGGAAAACAAACTCAGCTGCAGCAAAGGTAGATTTAATTAGGTCTGGTAACAGTCATTTGTTTTTTATGCTCATGTGACTTTTATGTTTTAGAGGTTTGTTTATAACACTATCAATATCATGAACCCTGTTTCAGTCAACTCCTTAGAATTGGTATGTGGACCTACATGGACCAGACAGTATGCATTCACTCATCTAAATGGCTCACTGATGACTGTGACCTGCATTTTGTTGCATTTATATCTATTACTCAGTTTTAAAGGTACATTGTCAGAGGTAGGAGTTGTGTAACCTCCCTACTTCTTTTGGTTTTTGGTTATATTTTCTAGGAGTTGATTGACCACAATTTTATTGCCCAGATCAAATAAACAATGAAATATGAAATTAATGGATGGATAACAGAGATCTGAGCAAAGATTTAGAATAGAACAACATGAGCCCCTGTGTTTAAAATAAAACAATTTAATCAATTATATAAACAAAATGAAATTGAAGATGACATTTGATTTGTTCTCTCTTTCTCTCTCCCTCACCCCCTCATCAACCAGCCTGGTTGTAAACTGCTCTTTCCCACTGTGCAGCACAGGTATGGAGCTATTTTTTTTCCCTTTAAATAAAATATAATACCCAAGCTAAATATGTGTGAGGTTTGTCCCTTCTGGAATCAAACACTATTCACTCTCATTTTGCATCAGATATTGTTTATCCTAATTCAACAGCAATAAGCCATGGTTCACAAGCTAATACACACACACAACCCAATTACTAAAAATTAATTTTTTTTCTAGCTGTACCTCAAATTCTATGACATTATTAGACCTTAATAAACCATTACACAGCTTTGGAATGTAAATTACTAGCTAGGTCAGTCTGCACACAGTCCAAATGCTAACACTATCTATTCTCAGTTGAAAACATAATTAAACAGATGAATTAATGGACTTCAATCCTTGTCCTAACTATAGGTTGCTAAATAGTAATTCATTGACATAGACCTGATAAAATCAATTCTTTGCATACATGCTACACATATCCAAGACCAATAAATTCTTACAATTCTTATCAGTGTAATGCATGAAATTCTTACGAGCCATGATTGTGATTATATGCAAACCCCTAAATCCAAACACATTCAAAAGTCATATAACACTTAGGACAAATGAAGGCAGACAATTCACTTCAGAACTTGAGGAAAATTGAAGCATAATCTAAAACTAATAAATTCAAAAAATTACAAACGTACATCAATGAACATATATGCAACTCAGACAATACCTTTGTGCCTTCCCAAGCCCTCAATTGCTTGCCATCAGAGAATTCCCTCAGTCTAATTAATATATTTAATGAGAGAAATTACTTATTAATTTTCCTCAGAGTTAAATTCTTTCTTCCCTTGGAACTTTGACTAATTTCACAAAGGGAATTTTTTTAAAACGTTGAATTCAGCCTGGGAATACATTCACCCTCATTTACTGTAGCTAATCAGGATTACTATCTCTGACTGCCCAAAATTTTGTAACCTTTCATCAAGGTCATAATAACACACTAAACTACATTTTAGTGATCATGAAGATATAATTTTATGGCACCCATTTTCAAATGGCACAAACTTTCCCAAATGTTTTGCACTGGTTTGTCTCAACTGATATTTTCCACTATTTGCTCTTGTGTTAACATGGGCCTATTCCATCAAATATAATTTAAAACTCGGCTTATGTCCTTAACAGATCATATCCCAACCTTTGCAGTTAGCAGTTTATTGCAAGTCTACAAATATTCTTAATGGTTACATGTCACACTAACCATGATAGAAAAGTATTGCAAAATTATATCTACAAAAATTGTGCACTATTATATACATCTTGAACATTGCATTTCCAATTCTCATCAGACTTGAAATAATTTAGTAGTGTTGCACTATGTCAAAGATTAGGTAACTGCAGCCTATTCTTTATGGTTGCTTGGCATCATCACAGAATGGATTTTGCTTGATACTGTGAATTTACTATTTTTTTGTAGGGTATCAGTCACCATGGATTTTATGGTTTGATTTGTGTTGAATTCAAAGACCCAATGAACAGTCTTTCTGTGGAACTATTGGACCCTTTGTCCATTGCACAGATATAAGTAGCTATAAAAATGTCAGTTTTTGAAAGCACGTGAAAATTGAACCCACAAATATAAATGAACTCATCTTTCAACACTGACAATTTTACACTCATGAATCTTGATATCATAATGCTTTGATGAGTTGTATATTACAATAACAAAGTAGGTCACTGCCTACTGTATGTGCATAACAGACTTTTAAAATAATACACATTTTAACTCATACAGTCTACATTATATTCCTATAACTTGTCAAAGTGACTAATGCTGCTAGCAACTGTTCTAGGATATGCAAGTACAGGATTATTGCTAACCTCTCAAATATTGTCCTGAAAAATGAACTGAATGTGTCAAAAATCATTTATTTGATTTTTAAAACCTTATTTCTTTATTAAATCACTCCACTATTTAAAAATTCTCTCATTTCCACCCAAGAATGTTCAGTTCTTGAATAGACTTTGTAGGGACATCATATAATATACACTTATCCTTGTTAAGGGACCAACCTTCTAAGTGAGGTGGCAGGGATTTATTTTAAATAAAATTTGCAGACCACAAACAGCTCTACAAAAGTATTCATGCTTTAATTTATAGAAAAAAAGAACCTATTATATCGCTTGTGTTCATTTAAAAAATATTTATTTTTAGATAAAAGAAAAGTGTTTCCTGGTTTGAAATAAAATTTCCAAGCTCCCTCAAAAAAATGAAATGGTCTGTCCCTTATATTGACAAAGAAGAGTGTAGTTGGCAATGATATACTTTCACATCAATCATTTGAAAGATTCCTCTAAAGTGCATAAGAAACATTTTAACAATTTATTGATGGTATGGGGTGGGGTAGTATGTTAAGATTGGCTGGTCCATCCCTTTGTTTAATATGCATATGGCCTGTTGAACAGAATGGAATTACAGTGCTCAAACTAGCAGATGACAAAGTTATTAGAGTCATATTTTTTAGGGTTCCCAGGGTGGTTGGTCTATGGCATTCACCTTCACAGATAGCTCCCACATCTCACCTCTGTTCTCCTTAGTTGCAGTCTCAGCTCGACCAACATAGGTATGTGACGTAAGATTGTCAGTAGCTTTCCATGTGTCTTTGGTTATTCCAGGTTCTTCCTCTACCAAAATATGCTGGCTGACATGTATTGTGTGTTGAAAATCTGCATTTAACCCCACAAAAACCAAACACTTTTTTAGCTGATGAGTTCTCTTTATAAAGCATATAAGTGATTTCCATTTAAATTCCTGATTTGGAGACAACTCTTGAAACATGTTTATGATTCACACTCTGAGTGTCATATCTTCCATCAGTTTCTCACTGATTAGAGATCCCTGAGGTTTCTGAGTCACTACTGTAGTATCAATGTTTTAGAACTGAACTAAATATCATCTAGGATGCTTTTATGCAAGACATTCATCACCAGAACCCATGTTTACAGGGAGCAAAGTTCATAAAAAAATAATAATATATTGTAGTTACCTCACTTATACCAAGTTTAGCAGGCAGATAGCTTGAGCATTATCTTCAGACAATTATATACTTGTAGGTAATCTTTTTCTGAGAATTTGCATTACATATGCACATTTTATATTTGGCTCATGATATTTTTTCAAAATTAGATTATGCATAGATACCCAAGTTATTGGTAAATATAATTTATGTGCCTGGTGTCCATTTATTACATGACATTAATTAACATTATCTACAGGTAACTATGCATTCCTTTAAATTTTGTTGCAGGTTTCTATGAATTGTCTCATAAACTATGCTGCAGGGTAGATATTGCTCATTAAACTGCTAGCACAATTCAACAAAATTACTTCAGATAAACCTGATGTGTGTGTATGAATGTATGTATTTATGTATGTGTGTGTCTATATATATATATATATATATATATATATATATATATATATATATATAGAGAGAGAGAGAGAGAGAGAGAGAGAGAGAGAGAGAGAGAGAGAGAATTTCATATTATCCACATTTTTATCAATCACAATACTTGGACATGTATATAACATCTTCAAATAGTACTATAAAATTATCTGGGTACCATGATCAATAAAGGCAGTTGTATAGCCCCAATCAAACAAAGCTAAAGGAGCAATAGTAACAAAGCTTCCTTCCAGTTAATGCCCAAAGTGTATCATGAATAGATTGGTTGAATATCTTTGATTAGGTGTGTCTGAATAGCTTGAAAGATGTGATGAATGTTTTTAAAATCTACTTCAAATTTGAAAAGTCATAGTTATAACAACTTAGATTGTTTTTAGTTCAGTTAGTCATAGATCTGAAAATATTTTGGGATGATTAGTTGTCCATCGTCTATCTTTATTCACTGTGTCCATCAATTAGCTGGATGGTCTTAAATGAAAATGGTGTCCTTCAGACATCCAGTATGGCCACCACAGTCATGCTGTCTTGAAAATCTTTTTATCACCTTGAATGAATGGTCATATCCATAAACGGTTTTCAGTAAAAGACTTGATATGATATTTAGTGGGTTCTAAGTAAAAATGGTGTTGATCTGACATCCAGTATAGATGGCATGATTGCAGCTGTCTTGAATTTCTTGTTATTGTTACTTCTCATGAGCAGAAAGACATATTGACACAGAGTTTTCACCAATGTCTAGTGGGTCTGAAGTAAAATGGTACTGATCTGACCTCAGAAAAGGGTAGCTATCCCTCCTTTGTCATATTGAATTGAGGGTTTTCACCAATAGACTTCTTTTAGATATCTAGTTAATCCTCAGTGAAAATAGCTCTAATATAATATCCAATATGACTGCTAAAGCTAATACTTCTAAAATCTTGTTATGTTTCAGGAATATCAGAAATGGTTTCAGCTAGGGGTGAAACCAGTTCTGCATTACCTATTAAGCACACTAAGCACAAACTTCTTAAACCCAACAGAGGTACCAAAAAAGTTCAAAATTAATTTTTGATGATAAAATTGAATGAATAACATATTTCCATCTTGATTACATGTGTGAGTATTTTTATTTGGAATTATGGCAATACTGGTTTTTTAGCCACCTTTTTTATGTTTTTAATATTTTAATGTGTTTTTTAATTTCACATGATGGGGGGGGGACATAATATTTTCAGTGCTTAGGGTCCTGGAAGGCCTTAATCCAACACTGTGAAAACAATACACCTCTGCTGCATATTGATATGAGTCATGATACAAAGCCTGTGATACAGTACATTGTCAATACACATATCAACTTGTCAGTCTTTTAATCCATGGTGATACCATTTTATATGTGTTGACATATTGGTTGTATTTCTGGTTTGCAGATTACAGATAGACATACTGGTTGGTTTATCATCTGTTCATATGCTATTCTCATCCTTGACAACATGAAAAAGTATTTCAAAAAAGACTACATGTTAAGAATCAGTGATTTTTATTCTGTCTTTTATGCTATTTCAGTTTGCTCCATTTGATCAGGTTCATCTTGGTCATATGTACTTCATGAATGCTTCTGAAACATTTTATTACCAATTTCATATCTTTGCTTAAATTTGTAAGTCATTATGCTGTTATCTTCAAAATAAAAGAAATAGTGCTATTTCCTCAAGCAAGAAAAATATCATCTATAACAAGTCTGAGTATGGGAGTGGAGATCACTAATGATCAAATCCTTCACATTGTGCTTCCTGCAGATGCAGAACAACTGACACAAAATTATTAAAAACAAACACAAATTAGCAAAACTGCTGATTCTTTGTTAAGGTTTTTTTTGTATCCAGTCCGCACATTCAGCCAAAGATTACATATATCAGGGTTCAGGGAGATATTCCAAACTTGTTCCCCATGTAAGAGTCAAGTACTTTACTTGGCCAAGTCTTACTGTTGTTTTATGTCCATTTCATTTTTAGTTTGGATGTCAATGTTACGTGCATCATGCTGTGAATAAGCTTTGGTTAGTTCTAATTAGTGGTTATTGTTTTACTATGGAGTTGAAAAAACAATTACTACAAATCAGAATTGTGTATGATAGGTTTTACTGTGTGACATGCTAGAAATGGAGTTCTTGCATTCAATATAAATGGACAAAAAGTGAAGTAACAGCGAAACTATGAGTAAAAGTATTTATAAAATGACTGCTAAAGTTCTTGAATCACACATGGGGAACAAATCTAGAATGTCTTCTTTATGCTGATATCTGTGGCTGAGCATACTGACAGTATATAATAATGAGCATAAAATTGGCTGGGGTGGGATGGGGGTGGAGAGCAAATTTCAGACCATTTGATTTAGTAACCTTGTGTTTCCTAATTTGTGTCTGGGTGTTGTCAATAGTTTTGAGTAAGTGCTTTCTCAGTTTAAAGAATAAAAAGTCAAATGACTATTAATTATTCACAACTACTGATGATTAAGGTAGCTTGTATTGTGTAAGTATACTTTTGTATCGATTTTTCACCTGTTATATCGAAATGAGTGTATGTATTGATGTAGAAAAGACATTGATTACTGATTTCACCCTTATTTTTAACATTTGTCAGTTAAAAAAGAAGGTATGGTCTGGTTTTGGAATCTTGTAAAACAAATTTTCAGACATTAGAGCATAAGTCCCTCAAAGGGACTTTTGTCTATTGATTGGTTTAAACTTGGTATATATTACTGTCATCATCTAAAGATGTACATATTGACAAATCTTTGTGCTGCCTTCATTATTCTATGCCTTCTATAATGTTGAACATGTTATGTTTTGATATTTGGTCATGTGTCTGTTACCTAAGTGATCCTTGGATCTGTATTTGTAGATTTCATGAAAGCTTTTGACATGGTGGATCATGAAATCCTTTTGATGAAACTGAAAATTAAAAGTGTGATGAAAGCACAGTTAGACAGTTTACTTCACTTATGTTGGAGAACATAACATGTTTATATAAATAATGTTCTGTCTAAACCTGGAACAATTAGATATGGAGTACCAGAAAGCTCAATTCTAGGTCCATTACTATTTATTTTATTTATTAATGACCTACCACCTACCTTTTTTATCATCTTCAGATCTCTGTGCAGATGACACAAGATTGTCAGACAACCAAAACACAAAGCATGAACTTGAAATTTCTTTACAGGATGCCCAAACAAACTGGACAACTGGTGCACATGTAATGGCATGGTGGAAAATACTGATAAAATTAAAATATTACTTATATCAACACATAAAAAAGAACATATCTTGGTAGTGATGGACTGTGTCTGACATGGAAGGATACAAATTTGCAAATGGTTTGTCATGACTGAATACTTGGTGTTTTGGTAGATAATAACCTATCATGGTTTGAACATATCAAACATATCTGTAAAAAAAAGTCAATTCAGGTTTGATGTTTCTCAGTAGGATAAGACATATTCTCCCTGAAAGGCACAGAAAGCTATTTTATAACAGTTACATACAGCCCTATTCAGACTACTGTACAGTATGGGGGAATTCAAATGATCAAAACATATCAAAGCTGGTACATCTTCAAAACAAGAGCATTTGCGCTAATATCAATCCAGAAAGAAAGCAAGAAAAATTTAGCAGGTAAATTAAAATATTACGTATTAAAGACAGAATCTATCTGAGAAAAGCCAAATTAATGTTCAGGATATCCAATACATGTAATAATGCTCCTGAATATTTACAATCACTATTCCAGTATAGGTTACCTGCCAATTCACCACCAGTGATCCATGTCTACCAAATAATATAAAATTCCCAAACCAAATAAGGAATTATTCCAAAAAAGTTTTCAATACTCTGGAACTTTGCTCAGGAATAATATTCCATTTGAGATTAGAAATGCCCACTCTATTTCCTTCTTCCAAATCTAATATATCCAGTGGCTTCAGATATGCAGCTAAAATAAATAAATTCCTCAAGGATAATTCTTAGCTAATTGTGTTAATCTCTGTCAATATATAAAGTCATTTTTATTCCTGCACAATAAATATAGTTGCCCAGTATCTTCATTAGCCAAACTTTGTGGATGGCTTCCAATTTGAGTAAGGAAGAACCCAGTCAATTGCAGGCTTAAAAGCTCAAAGGTCATCGTCACATTTACTTGAAAAATGGAAAACAGTGCAGAATAACATTAGTTCTAGATCACAGACATAACCTAAACCTTACTGATGATTTCCATTTAGGGCAAGGAAGAAGCCCTATCATTTTCAGGGTCTAAAAGATCAAGGTCACTTGACTGGAAGAAGAAAGATGGTCTCTACCAAAATTTCAGTTAACTACATAGAAACTGTTAAACATGGTGTAGGTAGATGATATGCAATTTACAGTACCCTTGTAGGAGTTTTTGCGCCATTTAATTCGTACAAATGCTGAATGCAGTGTTTAACAAAATTTACTGAGTGCAGCCTCTCTTGCAGTTTTTTGTGAAATTGCTGTGAAACTTTATGTATACTTGGTCATCATCAGTATGCTCATGTTGACAATTGACTTTACTCACACTATTTTCAGAAGAGCTCATGGGATGGCCTGTTGTCTGTTGTCTTCTGATATCTCATAGTTTAATAGCACCAGATTGTTATTGCCACTCTTCCTAAACTATTAGGAGAATTGCCATGAAACTTTATACACATATTCATCCTTAGGTATGGTTGGTTATAAATAAAAACTGCTTCTCAGACATTAAATATAGTAGCCACTGCAACCACCTTAAAAATCCCATTATCTCAACTCGTGGATGGAAAATTGTATCAATTAGTCTTTTCATAAGAAGATTTCTTGAAATCTAGTTGGCCATAAATGCTCAGACATCCAGTATGGCCTCAACAGTGGCCATCCAGAAAATCTTGTTATTGCAACTACTTCTAAATGCATGGTCATGTCAACAAGGGGTTTTCACTAAAAGATTTTTTATTATATCTGCTTAGTCCTATTAATGAAAACAGTGTTGATCTGTTATTATGTTTCCTAAAAAGTATCATGGAATTTTCACTAGAATACTTATAGTGTCTGAATGGTATTTAAAAAAATTGTGTGATCTAATATCCAATATGGCCACCATGGGAACCATCTTGAAAATTTTATTGCTACTTGTCCTAGATTAAAAGTCATATCAGCATTGAGTTTTTACCAGAAGAGCTCTTATGATCTCTGCTTGGTACACAATGAAAATGGTACTGAGTTGACAATCTCATCTCAAGTATTGCTGAATCAATGAACAGATTGAATACTTTGTCATTTATTCTCCTGAATGGATGGTGATATCATGATGAGCTTTTTGCCAAAAGTCCTTTAATGATGTCTGATTTGTCCTAAAGCGAAATGTTGCCGATCTTGAGATTCAATTTGGTTGCAACAGTGGCAGATTTGAAAATTTGGGCTGTATAGATTCATATTATGGCCGGTATGGGATGCAAAAAGCCGCATAAAAAAGATATATGTTTGCTTACAATTTTATCAGAACCAATAATAATAATAATAATAATAATAATAATAATAATAATAATAATAATAATAATAATAATTATTATTGTATTCAAGTGGGTTACAGTTAGTTTTGCTACTATTCTCCATTGAGGTCCTTGATGTAACCTATCAATAAAAAAGGTAGTTTTAAGCAAGAGAATAAACTGAAGACTAATTCCACTTCATGGATATATACATTCACAGATTAACATATAAAGATTAAAACCAATCCAGAATATATGTGTGTTTTATAACATCATGCACATATACACATGCATATTTTAAATTATACAGTACTCCATAACCATAATACTGTTCAAGCAAGCCATAAAAGAGATCATTTTATAATGATGTATATTTTTACAAAATAGTGTAATTTAATAAAAGGAGTCCTTAATCATATCTGTCTTATTATAGTGAGCTGCCTTAAAGTGAGAGATTGCTGTATATACATAGCAATCAGGGAAATTACAGGTATATTGTATGTAAAGAATATATGTGCATCTAATTACACAGATTTCACTTAGAAGGTGTTTCCAAATTATTGCACTAGAGTACCAAAGACTTGGATTAAAATGTCTGTTTGAGGCTTTTGTAGTTTTAGAATATTGGTACCTGCAAACTGTACCGTATATGCTTGCCTATCAGTCCATTCAAATTGCAGTAGATCAGGGTCTGTGTTGTTTGTTCTGCTGATTACTCCTAACAAATTGCATAGACCTAGATCTGAATGAGTGCAGTTTTCTGTTTGACTCTCTACTAGATAATACCAGACAAATACTTAAAAGTTTTCCTGATCTTTATAAAACTGAAGTCTGCTTTTAACCATCTTATGTAATTTATAATAATCAATATGTCACACTTTATAGGTTTTCAGACTTTTTAGTTTGTTCATCACCATCCTTAAAAATTCTCATATCTACCATATATACTCTTGTACAAGTCCAGTCCAACTGTTAAACAGCATGGACCCTGATCTGCCATTGAATTATGTGCAAGCAGATCTTGGTCTGTGTAGATTGCTATTTGACTTGACTTACAAGCAAGCGTATGTTATTTCATCCATTGCATTTCAGACCTTCAGTGGTGGTGACAGCTTTAATATGCCACCACTAATAACCCACAATCTGCAGGCAAAACTTCCATTTGAAGGTACAACCTACAGACTATTGCCTATGTCCTTGCTGAGTCATTCATGATAGAAGAAATTGATCAATAAATATAAATACTAGGGAAAACACTTAACTGATCCAAGTACTGTATATCATAAAATGATAAGTGTGTATATCTATAATATTAATAGTAACAGCTTTGAGTCTGGACAATTAGTAACAGTTCATCCTGTTCAGCATCCTGAGAGGTACAAGCATTGTACTGCCTACATGTACTAATGTTTCTCATCTAAACTATTGATCTTGAAGGTGGGATTGCCATTATAGTTTACTCTAATCAAGTAGGTGAATTTTGCTGCATTAGCTTTGAATTAGCTGTAAGGCAGGACTTAATGGGCTGGCACATTAATCTTATATACAAAGTTGTGTATGTAGGGCTAAAATTGTATAAACTTCTATCTAGAATTAATGTGCAGCATGGATTGATCAATCCAACTCTACTAGAGTTC
Organism: Potamilus streckersoni; assembly: GCA_016746295.1. NCBI lineage: Eukaryota > Metazoa > Mollusca > Bivalvia > Unionida > Unionidae > Potamilus > Potamilus streckersoni. Next base: position 6,504,747 of record JAEAOA010002353.1, on the reverse strand, counting down.
ACACAGGCAGTGTATAGACCATGATCTGCATTCAGATTTTGGTATTGCAGTTTACAGGGGCTTACATTGTTGCTTACAATTTACCTTCATACATGTACGGTATAATAACTACACAGTACATGTATGATGGTAAATTGTAAGTAATGATATGAGCTTCTGCGTTGCAGATCTGTGTCTTTGCTATTCACAATTTTATTGAACATAAACAAAGATGTAATTTCAGTTAAGTATTTTGTTCATTGTTCTAGATTTATAGATATATATGGTGGACTTGGTCAGCTAAGTCACATGGTTCCTGAAGTCATTGTATGATGCTGTAGTTCAGAACATGATCTCATTAATTATTACAGTATACAGTGTAACCAGAAACCATTCAACATGTTCTGATGCAGTTTGTTGTGTGTATAGTCTCACAGACCTGGTTGTGCCTTTTTAGAATTTGGTCTCATTAGCTACATTTTTGGCTCTGCTGGTCATAGACCAGGAGAACTTATATGAGAGTTTGTTGTCCATCCATCTTCTTTCATTCCATTTAAAGACCATTAGTTCAAGTTTATTATTACCCTACTGCATGGCAGATTGCCATGAAACTTTACACTCACATTAAGCCCATGATCTAACTGGACCTTCATGAAGATGGTCTGTTCACATACCCAATATGGCAGCAACCAAAGGCCATCTTGAAAATCTTGGCAATATGATGTCTAATATGGTAACACAAGCAGTTAATATGGTAACACAATTGCATAAGGCAATTATGGTAGCCATCTTAAAAATCTTGTTTCAACTACTTCTCCAGAATAAAAAGTATTATTGTCATGAGGTTTTCACCAGAAGTCTTCTTATGATGTCTGCTTGTTCCTAAATATAAATAGCACCACTTGCAATGATACACAACAGTGGCAATCTTTAAAATCTTGCTATCACAGTTGTTGGGCTTAACGCCATTTTTCAGCACATAATAGGCTATTCATGGCGGCCAGTATTAATGGTGGAGGAAGAAACCGGGAAATCACCGGAAAGAACCACCGACCCACGAGAAGCTACTGGCAAGCTTTCTCACATATCCACATTCGCCGAATCCTAGACTCGAACACACTCAGACAGAGGTGAGATGGCAGTGATCCGTAATGGACAGTGCTTTAGACCACTTGGCCACTTGGGGCCCCCTTGCTATCGCAGTGTCTCTTGAATGGATGGTCATATCAGCATGGGGTTTGTACTCAACAGCTGTTTATGATGCCTAGCTGACCTTAATGAAAATGATGCCATACAGACATCCAATATGGTAGCCACAGTGACCATCTTGAAAATCTAATTCTCACTGCTTCTCCTAAATTAAGTTTCTTGGTCCTAAATGGAAATAGTACCAGGGCACAGAAAAAGAAATGTTCCAAGCACTCATCACTGGGACAAGTATTATAAAGTTGCAGGTGATACTTGTCCCGGTCTTCACTTTATTCCACAAAGTAAACTTGTCCAGTATGCTACTTAATACAAAAACACAGGCATCCGATGCCAGCTTGATACCTCAATAAAACCATGAAAATTGTATGTCTTGAGTGCAGGCAGCAAGTTTAACACCCTTCTAATATATGATCCCTTATAAGAATATACTAATATTTTAACAAGGCTTTTAACTCAAGAAATTGTAGTTTTACACCTAGCAAAGATGCCAGCTGATATTGTTATCAGTAGCTACTACCTTTCACATGTTGCTAAGAAAAAGAAGACTCTGCAATTAAACTTTTTTACTTTTTTACTCCATTATCAATTGCTGTCAAACCACTTCTTGAGAATTACTTGAGGCATTGATCAAATTCAAGATTCTAGTTTCTCCAAATGTATTGGAAGTTTGTTACATGATGGCCCCATTTAAATTAAGACCAAGCAGATGTTATCTCAACATTATATGCTTTCTAAATAATTTAAATTAGCATACATTGTGTAAAACTTAGTAGAAATCGACAGAGACTCTTAAAATGCTTCTTGCAAAAATGCAAGTTGGCATATTTTCTCATGTGAAAAAGAATTACATTCTTATAGAACTTATCTGCTGGTGTCTTCATATTGCGGTGACACTTTATCAATAAAGCTGTGGTCTTGATTCTGGTGATCTGGGGCAAGTTTGAGGAGACAAAATATCACAAACTTTTGACATTCTCAAGCTCATAGCTTATCATAGGTCTAACTTATTAAGACATAAAGACATATTATATATGAAGATTGTTGAAAAGGAAAATTGATCCACAGTAACAATACATAGATTACCAAAAAGTATCACTGTAAGTCTGGATAATCATCAAGAAGTAGGGGCTTGGTGTGAAACTGCAAATTAGTTATCACACCTTCTTATATAAGGAGCCATGTATGATAAGGTTCATGTATGATAAACCTCTTATATTCACTTGCAGTATTATTTTTATAGTCTGGACCTATCCTGGCATAAAGTTTGCATCATGTTCTGGACAGTGACAAGTGGATAAATGTTTTCGATAATTGACCCATGCATGATGATAAGCAGTGTTGAACTAATTTGACTCTTGTTAAGGGTATAAAATGGACATGTTTATTCGCAGGGATCAAATCTACATCTACTTGGACCATGGATGATCAAGTAGTAAAGTTATTCATCACAGCCTATTTTCACCCAAGCAGGATGAGAGGACAAGTGCTTTTCCAGAGTCCTGATATTCAATATGGCCACCATCTTGAAGATCTTATCATTATTCCACCAACAGAGAAAGTTATTTCCATCTGAAGACTTCTTATAATGTTTTGTTGGTCCTAAATAAAAATGGTGCCACTTAGACATCTGATTTGTCCAGCAAAGCAGCTAATTTTCAAATCTTTTTATCACTAATGGTATTAGAGATGGTTTCAGCACTTTGCAATTAAAAGGAAGAAATGGTCTTATCTTAATTTTTCTGGAAATTCTTTTTTTTGTCCTTTGAGTGACCCTTGTTAGATAGAGTGACCCTTGTTAGATAGAGTGACCTTTGTTAGATAGAATTATGGTCCTAGACAATTAACTTCACATCTTCATGAGGAATGTTGTTGATAACTTGCATGGGTTTTGTCTTGTCAGCTCTATTTTGATAGAGTTATAGCCCTTGACAATTAATTTCATGTCTTCACATGGATTGTTTCTTTTAATGGGCATAGCTTAAGAACTATTACATATATTATGATACAATTTTGTTAGAACATTGTCTCATAGACCTAGACACTGTTCATTCCAGTAATGAAAAAAATGGGGCCAAATAGCCCCTACCAGTTTAAGAAGTGGGGTCATTTAGAAAAAATTGGGGTCCAAAATATCCTTATTTGTCTCGTTTCAAAAATTGAAAAACATCAATATTACAGGCACTAGAGTCATGGATTTATTAACCTATGCAATAAATATTCACTATTTCGGCTTTATATATCATGTATTAAATGTTATTTTATTGTCTTCTAAAGTAACAGTGTCCACCTTTCACTCCTCTGTTATTTCCATTTGGCAAGGAAATTTATTAAGCCATGCAATAATTCGACTTGGCAATGGCTGATTCAAAGTAAATAAAGGTGGAAAGTTTATATTTATTGCAGAAATTTCTGATCTGAGCACCTGAGATCATTATCACCATGAGCCTCCATTACTGGGATTTTAATTCCTCATACTTGATAAACCATTCTTTTGGTTTGGAAATTTTGAGCAATTTCTCTCAGTATTCTACAGTGTTTTCATTCAAGTTTTTATAATTTCTTCATTATCTTTTGTATCAGTAATCATGGAGGATGTTGTCTTGGTACCCAAATTAATCAAAATCAGTAAGACATTTCTGTCTGTCAATATATATATATATATATATATATATATATATATATATATATATATATATATATATATAGACACACATATACATACACACTTCTTTGGCAAAAATTCCACCTATTCAGTAAGATTAATTGGGATATGTTCAATTCAGTCAAAAATCAACTGGAGCACTTTTTTAATTTGTTTTCTTGGATTTGTTTTTATGTATCCTATGGGCATCATGGTGGGAACATTCATGTACCAAAGATGAAGATAAGGGTCATTGGTGCAAGGGTGGGGTGTAGCATAGAAAGAACCTTACTGAGATCATCATTTTACAGATTTTTTTCTCATCTTTCCCAATTTAATTAGAGTTATGGCCCTTGTCAATCAGCTTAAAATCATTCCATATGTTACTTGTAATCAGAATAGCTTAAATATTATTTAATTCATCTGATGCTGTTTGATGTGAATGTAGTTTGATAGGCGATTGTGTTTTGTCCAATCCATATTAGACAGCTATGACCCTTATCTTTCAACTTCCTATCTTTATCATAACTTGTGATATTAATTGTATTAATTAGAGTTGGATTTTAGGCATCCCATAGCCTCATCAGTCATGGTCTCGCTATCCACCCATCATTAACTGCCTTAGTTTTGTGGGAAATGATGCATAGTGAAAATCCACACAAATATTTCATCAAATGACCAACTTTTCTTTATTATGTGAACATGCATGAAGTTTGATTTCCTAACTGAACATAATCACAAGTTATTTTTAAACTCCTGCTTTTAGAATTTTATTTGTAAATTTTCACAGAAGGTACTGGCTAAAATGTTAAATTTAACATTTTGTGCTTATTCTTAGCTTAGCTTCCATTTGTGTATCATTTGAAATTTGTTTTGTTATCAATTGTTAATATTCTCCACATGCTATTTTTGATAAGGCTAATTGGTGCAAAAAAGAAACATTTTAATGTTCAAAAATAAATATGCACAAACAAAACTGATTGACTGGGGTTCGAACCCATGACCTGCAACTGAAGTGGACACTCTAGCTACTTAGGCCACCAGTGTGGTCAAAAACCCTTATTCTCTTGTTGCTGTATAAATGTGCTGAAGTGTACTTCAAGTATATTTCACTTACAGGGAGTGTCTGGACAATTGTGATGTACAATATTGAGGAAGGCCAATGAATATGTAGGTATATTGTAGTAGCATATGTAATGAAGAAAAGCTTGTATCTTAATGTTATGATATCATCAGGAGCCATGTGTCACCATGTACTTAAGTGACATGCTGATTTTGGCTATCCAGTATATGAAATACCTGAGTACAATTCATATGCATATGTTCAACCAAAAGTAAAGTACAAATGTTGGTATTATATCTTTTGGTTTTGTATGCTTAATTTTTATGGTGTAAATTTATTAATTGCTTGGAATACATCACTCCTAACTTCAGGGCCTTTCATTATAACAAAGTTCTTTTCCACAAAATGGATTTGTAGTATTAAAATTATATGTATATAGCCTCATATCAGTGGTCTCTCAATACAGGTTTTACTGTATAATGTGCTTTACTTTAAGGCAGTGTTTCAAGTTTATGTTCTTAAAATAAGTATCAGAAATGAGTGAAAGACAACAACCTGTGTAAAATTTAACTAGTAATTTATTTCCCTAGAATACAAAGTGAAAATGAGATAAAAGAACTTATATTATTGCGAATTAAATCCCAAAATAATCCAAGAATTACAGACACAAGTCCTAATAATTTTAAGTCCTGAGTAAAACTCAGTACAAGTCCAGAATAAATCCAAAAACTGACGGAGCTGTCTGCTATAGCTTCTAATGTGTTGATGTGCCAACAGTCTTTTGTTGAATCACAGAAATATATTTCCAAGTTTGAAAATTCACTATAAATTCCAATGAATGTTTCTGTACAAATATTTTATCAGAGCATATTTGTATTTCCAAATAAAATAATCAGTTGAATTCAATAATTCAAAGAAATAAAATTCATTCCAACTAGACACAACATAATACAACTTGAAAGTACTAGATGTTAAAGCATAAATAATGAAATCCTCTCAGTTACAGTATATATATATATATATATATATATATATATATATATATATATATATATATATATATATATATATATATATATATATATATATATATATAGGTATATAGTTCTCTACTTGACTTCAGATCACAAATCACAATTTGCATTTTCTAAAACAAATCATTACCTTTCAAAAAGTAAAAAATCTAGAATGATCCTACTGTTTACAAAATCTAATTCATAACCTGGATTACACTCAGGAAATTCTAAAACTTAGACTCAAATAAACATATTTACTTTTCTAGTAATAATAATCCTGATATTATACCCATTGACATAGAGAATAATTTAGCAATGTATTTGTTGTTTACAATGAATAAATAACAAAGTCAGCTTGGGTCAAGCAGAAATGAATTCAGTTTTAGACAAGGTCAAGTCGAACATACAATGTTACATTACAATAGCATGTAATGAAAATAAAGTAAAATTAACTAACAAACAAACCAAATTTTATATATATATATATATATATATATATATATATATATATATATATATATATATATATATATATATATATATATATATAAAATAGCAGTCTCACTATAAGGTAGAATACTCTATACCTCTTATTGGATAGCATTATGAGGGAATGTATGATATTTCTTGTTTTATTTTAAAAGAAGATCTGAAACGCTTGTGTGTAGAATTCCACTATAACATATTTGTCTTTTATCAAGTGGACATGGAATTCATGAGTAATTTAGATCATATCCAATCCTTTGTAAGTGTGCCATTTTGTGGAGAATATTACTGTGTCAGCACATTTGCAACACAAAACTCGGATGCAGGAGGTCATAGGTTTGAACCCCATAGCAAATCATAGCAAAGACTTAACAAAAATGATGCTAACAGCTGCCTTGCTAGGCATTCAGCATTAAGAGGTTAGTGTTAGGACTAGTCAGCCTGATATCAGGATAATGTGACTATGTGGGACCACAAGGGTTCATTACAAAGAAAATTTGGTATGTAAACTGCAATAATTGTTACAGGCTAGTTTCCAAATTTTATTTGTAATAAACCCTTGTTGGTGGGACATGATGCTACATATCTGCGGCATGATGCCTCAGTGCTAGACATAACTATAAACTGCCACACTAAAAACATAGCGATATGACTGAAAATTGTTTAAAGTTTTGTTATAAATGCAAATCACACACACACACACACAAATACACTATTATCCTTGTGAAAGTGTTATTTGCAGTAATTTTACTGAATACAGGTACGAAATGCAGAAATTTGACGTGAAAGAAAATTTGACGTGAAAGAGATATTCTTTTAAAAGCTATACAAGTCCATTTTCAGGTATCTTCATAGGAAGAAATCAGACTCAGCAGAGCATCTTCATCCTTTTATTATATCTGAGTTGTCATTGTATGATAGTACTGACAAGTTATATTGAAAGAGACAATCGGCAATTTTTCTAACTACTGAATAAAGTTTGGATTTAAAGCTCCGAAATTGGAATCAGTTTCAATTTAAAGTAATACTGTATTTTTATTTTTTATTCAGGACAGTTGAACATAGCACATTGCTCACTCATCACAACACTCTTCATGGAATCCATAAAATTGACCCATATTAGTGAATACCATATATACTTGATTGTCATTTGGGTCCCACTGCAAACAACATACACCCTGATCTCCCATCCCATAATTTGCTGGCATTTAAGGGTATATGTTGTTCTTGTTCTACTGATTACTTCAAACTGCACAGACCCAGATCTGCTGGCTTATTATGCAACAGAATATCTGGATCTATGCAGTTTGCAGTTGAGTCCAACTTATGTATGAGTATATACAGTGAGGGAGTCTTGGGCTAAAGCATGTTTCAATAAGACTGCCCTGATTATAAAAACAAAACCTGAAAACATTATAATTTGTTATCATGAACTAAGGTTTAAAGTAAGGTCAGTGATATAAAAAATTGTTCCACTGATTATTCCTAGCAAACTGCACACACCCAGATTTGCCTGCACATTATGCCATGGCAGATTGGGTCTGTGCAGTTTGGAGTTTACTCGTGCTATAAGCGAGTAAATACAGTAATATTCAGAAGATTCAATAGATTCATCATAACTTAATCAAGCCAGGCATTAGACAAATAAAGTTCTAAGTGTCCTTTCTGCCGAGAAAGGTTTGGTTTTAGATGTATACATGGTATGACAAATAACTGCATTATGGTAGTTTCTGATATCTCATATCTTTGGCAAGATTTTATCAGCTTTTTTTAAAGTGATTATGGATTACACTAATGTGTGTCTGAGGGTTTCAAATTAGAAATACATCTGGTAATACATGTTCTATCCATATTTTTTAATTTATTTCTGGACATTAAGGACAAAAGCTATAGAAACATCATAGTATTAGGGTCTTGCTGAAAACATTGTAGCCATAAATCATTTATTCACACCTGTAAGGCTTCAACAGCTTAAGGTATAGCTGTATGTTCATCATCCATCAATTAACATGAGCTTATTACCACTCAGGAGGCCATTGTTTTAATCTTATTTTGATCAAACATGGAATGTAGGTTTATGTCTTCAGTATCTCTGAAGAGTTTGAATAAGAATGATGTATATGCATAATAATAATAATGTGATTTTTGCACCTTAATGACCAAGCATCTTACAACTTTCTAGAGTGCATTTCTGATTTAGTTTTGATCATAAGTGGTAAATGTCTTAAAAGATCTTGGAGGAGTACATTTATGAGCAGGATTCATACACAGTAATGAGGTGATTTTGCATCAGATTGGCTGAACTTGCCAACACTTTATTAACTCAGTTGCTAATCATATTTTATCCGATTTGGTTAATAGACTTATAAAGTTAAGATATATCATGTGTTTGTATGTATATGAATGAGGCGATCTTGTATATGATTAGTGAAACTTCTTATCTGACTTTGGAGTCTGTATTTCAGACCCAACTTTAAACAAACTTGGTACGTAGGCTAATATCATCAAGATGTTGGATGATTATGAGTGTGACCTTTTTTTGGATCATCTTGCATCTGCTTGGATGCTGTTGAGTTTTTTTGTTGTTTGTTCTTTTTGGCTATTCTGGCGACTGTATTTTTATTGAATTTTGATCAGACTTGTTAAATAGACCTATGTCATCAAGATTTTAGTTCAGTATTACTTTTGTTGTTGTTTTCATGAGTTTAACATTAGTTTTTACACATTATTGGCTATATTAAGCAGAGTTAATGAGAGCTAAGTACACTTTCTAAGGATGCACTGATCTAGGTAATGCTGGCTGACCTATACAGATGTTTGGATAACAAGTCTTAAGCAGTACCATATACAGTATGCTAGTGTTGTTATGTCATGGACTCAGTGCAATGGCAAAAGGTGTATATTGTTTGACTAGCCTATCCATCTGTAAGTCTCTATGTCCTAACATATCCCAAATTTAATTTTTGGGGATAACACCAGAATTATTGAACAGGCATGACATTTATGCACTTTATAGGCATAATTGAACAAAATTTACTTGAGTTAGATTAATGAAATTTGTAAGACCTATTTATTTTCGTAGAAATTAACCTGAATAGATTCATAAGCTCTCACAGCAATTTTTCTATTCTTTTCACATCTCCATAGCATTGATTGAGTAAAAATCAAAATAGTATTTAGATGACCTCATTACATTTTAAGATCATTAGTTACTCTTTTTTCTTTACTTTTAAAAAAATCTTTTTGGAGTGTGATTTTTTCAGCATTAAGCTTCTTTAAATGTGATTGAACAAAAGCCATTTTTGTTAAATGAAATTCAGAAGGCATAAATGTATTTGATTTTTAAACATTACAGAGATATTTCAAGTTATCTTTTTGGACATGGACTGTTTTGAGGATAACACCTTATTAGCACAATTTGGCAAACTAATTTAGGTAGACAAATAAAATTGATGTGCCTCTTTGTATTTATATGTTGCAGGCCTGGTGCCATATATTTACAATGCTCATCAGCTTGAGTGTGCAATTATACAGTTTTTGATATAGTGAAAAAATTAATACACATACAAGACATGAAAGGGATCATGATTTATTGAGTTAAAGAATCTTGATAAATGTGTATAGAAATTTTATGAAAATAAATAAACTGGAATCCCAAAATATGAAACTTTTAGTGTGAGTACACAATTAAGTCAAAAAGTTTAGTAAATATGATGCGTGATTAGATTTGCATGCAGTGATAACAATGTCTCAAGTTATTCAGTTTTGTTGGATCTGTTTGGGCTGTGTTATAAACAAAAATCTATTCGAAGATAATTTTTTAAAAAATTAAGACAACTTTTTAATTTAATTTTTTTTTAAATTTTGCTTGCTCTAGCTGGGAAACCTTACTGGAGTGATAAATATTTTCCAATAATGTGGTATAGTGCAGATATCCAGTAGGCATCAGTAAAATTATGAAGACGTTTTAAATCCATGTATCCAATTTACCCGACAAGTGTATCTCCAACAGCTGCACACAGCATTTCTCTAAAATAAATCCATTGCCTAATAAAAATGTTATATAAGTATGAGATGTACATAAATATATCTTTAATAAATATGCAGGTTGGAATTGTAATAAGGTATGGGGCTTATTATCAGACAGATTTAGTACCTAAGCTCAATTTGATTGAATCTCAGGAATTATGATTGCCAAAATTGCAAAAACCTGCAGTGTTTTTCTCATCATACAAATACCTGCTGGGCTTGCAGCTTCTTTATTATAGGGCAGATCTCTGCATGTATATTGGTACTGAATTGCTACAATGTAATGCTAATATTATCTTGGTTTAAAGTTTCGATTAGTTGTATGTATTATTATAATTTTTATTGTTTTATTTGCTAAGAATCTTCTAACATAAACTACAGATATTGTCTAACATAAACACACTGGAACACTTGAGTAATAATTATGATAGTTAACTGTACCACCGCCTAGCAGGTACAAGTCATATGGTGTCACATAGAAATGCTTTATTATCAGAGAGAGAGAGAGTTGGGCATAATTAGATTGGTGCCATCAGACATTGGTTTTAATTGCATGATGACATTTCTTCCATTACATAATAAACCAGAACAGCTGCTTGATGCTGAAATTGAATGACTAAACTAAATGTGACCCTGGCTTAAATTTTGTCAGCCTGAACTTGTATTGTTTTTACAGTTAGATTGGTCCTTGTCATGAATCTGGAGTTTAACTACATACTGGAAATTACTCACTGGGAATTATAGTTTCAGTATTATCAAGTAAGTTTCAACATCATCAATCACAAGAACAATGCCAGTAACAACAAACAAGCAAGCAAATACTGTAGGGATTAGTGTATAAGAGATTGTTGTATTACCACATAAAGAAGCAATGCATACTCATTTTGTACATATCCATCCATATGAAAGTACATAGAATCTATAAAACTGTCATCATTGTTTCTGAACATGTAAAAGAAAATGGTTGGTTGGTTGAATTTTTATGGCACACCAGCAATATGAGGCTATTAAGCGCCTTCAAAATATTTTTCATCATTTAAAAGTGGTAAAAGGTTTTTATCGACCATCGATACAGTTGAAGATAAAATGATAAAATGCTAATGGTGAAAAATAAATAGTTTCCAGATCAACAGGAAGTTCAAATTATGTATGACAACGAAAACAAATGAACGATAATTAAAATCTAGCGATGGTATATATAGCACATAAACAAGGTGATAGCATAAAAGCTATAACTTGTGATAAATATTTACTTCCTTCAGGAATATAAGAAATGCTAACTGTATCAAAGCGCTCCCTAATGTCATGCACATTGTAATAATGATTATGCGTAGGTTGCAGGTACTCAATTGTTTGTTACAGAGATTCAGCATACTGTTGGAATCTATGCAGGATATTGTGAATTTTCTGTTTGGGATATTGCAAATTGTTTATTTAGGATATTGAAAATGGTCTTTTTAGAATATTGTGATGGTCTGTTTAGGATATTGTGAATGGTCTATTATGGGTATTGTGGATGGGCTATTATGGGTATTGTGGATGGGCTATTATGGGTATTGTGGATGGGCTATTATAGATAATGTAAATGGTTTATTATGAATATTGTGGATAGTCTGTTTAGAATATTGTGGGTGGTCTGTTATGGATATTTTGGGTGGTCTGTTATGGATATTGTGGATGGTCTGTTATGGATATTGTGGATGGTATGTTATGGATATTGTGGATGGTCTGTTAAGAATATTGTGGATGGTCTGTTATGGATATTGTGGGTGGTCTGTTATGGATATTGTGGGTGGTCTGTTATGGATATTGTGGGTGGTCTGTTATGGATATTGTGGGTGGTCTGTTATGGATATTGTGGGTGGTCTGTTATGGATATTGTGGATGGTCTGTTATGGATATTGTGGTTGGTATGACAGGGATATTATGGGTGGTCTGTTATGAATATTTAGAATGGTCTATTATCAGTATTGTGAGTAGTCTATGATATTGTTGATGGTCAGTTTAAGGTATTATGGATGGTCTTTGTAGCATCTTTGGATGATCAATTTAAGGCATTATCATTGGTGTATTGAGGATATTATGGATGGTCTGTTTAGGATAATGTGCATGGTGTGTTGGGGATGTTATACAGTAATAGGTCTTTTATGGATATTGTGGATGGTTTATCATAGTATGGTTTGTTGTTTTTTGTCCATCATCCTTCCATCCATCTGTCCAATCACTAGCATGTTTGTTGTTGCTGCTCATCTTTGGCTACTTTTAAGATTATCATGAAACTTTAAATATACATTCATCCCATGGTCTAATTGGTTCTAAATAAAAATGATGCCACTTGGACACCCAGTATGGCTGCCACAATGGCCATTTTGAATGTCTTTGTTTTCACTACTCCTCTTGAATAGATGTTTATATATACATGGAGTTTTCACTATGATATATAATTGGTTCTAAGTGAAAATAGGCTGATCTGATACTCCTTATTATTGATTTGTGGTTTCACTAAAATACTTCTTAAGGTGTTTAGTCAGTCCTAACTGAAAATGGTATTAATCTGATATCTCTTGAAAATACTATTATTTCTACTCATCCTAAAAGGTTGGTCATATCAACATGGGGTTTTCTCCAAACAACTTCTTATGATGCCTGGTTGGTCCTGTTGGTTCCATTAAAAATTTCAGTATGCCAGTCAAAGTGGCCAACTTGAAAATGCTTTTATTACTATTTCTCCAGAATGGATGGTTATGTCAGCATGGGGTTTTCACTGAAAAACTTTGTGTGATGTCTAGTTGGTTTTAAATGAAAATGGTGCCAATCTGATTTTTAGTCACAATGGCCATCTTGAAAATCCTGTTGTCACTACTTCACCTAGATGTATGGTCCTATTGGTATTATGCTTTCACCATGCAACTTCTTATGATGCCTTGTTGGTACTAAGTAAAAATGTTACTGATCTGTTATATGACCACTCAGTCTTGAAAATCTTGTTATTGTTGCTATTCTAGAATGGAAAGTCGTATCAACATCAGGTTTCCATCAAAAGAGTTTTTATGATGATACCTATCCACTGCAGCAGCTAATTTGAAAATCTCCCTTTATGAGACTCTTATTGGGGATATTCTGGAGAGTCAGTTAGGGGTATTATGGATAGTCTCTTTAGGATATTGTGGAAAGTCAATTACCGATAGGGATATTATTAATGATCTGTGTAGGATATTATAGATGGTTTGTTAGGTATATTATGGATGGTCTATGTAGGCTATCATGGCTATCTATTCCGCTATTGTGGATGGTATATTAGGGGTATTGTGGATGGTTTGTTAGAAGAATTGTGGATTGTCTGTTAAAGGTATTGTGAATGGTCTGTTAGAGGTATTGTGGATGGTCTGTTAGGGGTAATGTGAATGTTCTATTAGAGGTATTGTGGATGGTCTTTTAAGGGTATTGTGGATAGTCTTTTAAGGGTATTGTGGATGGTCTGTATGGGATATTGTGGATGGTCTGTTAGGGGTATTGTGGAAGGTCTGTTAGGGGTATTGTGGATGGTCTGTTAGAGGTATTGTGAATGTTCTATTAGAGGTATTGTGGAAGGTCTGTTAGGGGTATTGTGGATGGTCTGTTAGAGGTATTGTGGATGGTCTGTTAGAGGTAATGTGAATGTTCTATTAGAGGTATTGTGGAAGGTCTGTTAGGGGTATTGTGGATGGTCTGTTAGAGGTATTGTGGATGGTCTGTTAGAGGTATTGTGTATGGTTAATTAGGGGTATTGTGGATGGTTTTGTACTGTATTGTACCATTAATCATTTATTGGGTATGATTTACAAAATGAATATTTTGATTTGAAAACAGAAAAAAATTACTGTGTTAACAAAAGAGAACAGGCTGTCTCCCCATATGAAATGAACTAACTGGCTAAGGCACAAATTTGCCATGGATTCTGGTTACTAAACAAGCCATGTTTTTGAAATCCCAATTTTTATATTTCAGTCTTTGAAATATTCATACAGAAAAAAGAAATCTACATGGCTAAGAGGTGTGTTATTAACATGAATATTTAAATTAGCACATATGGGTTTTTAAAACCCATATCTTTATATCTGCAAAGAATAATGACATTGTTTCTGTTTGGACATGGATTCTGTGTGAACACAGATTCCATGTAGGTGCTGATTCTTTCTCCATGAGATTTTCTTGCAAACATCGGTTCTTTGTGAAGGCAGAGAATTATGTAGCTGGCATAATGGATTTCTTTTAAAACTGGAAATATTTTGGACAATGCCAACATAATAATGTAAATTAACTGATTCACCTATATTCATTCTCTAAAGAAATTGTCAAGGAGATTTAATATCACGGAAGTCTATGCAGTATTTATTTTTTTAATGTATAAACAAAAACTGAATTGCGAGACTTTTAATTAAGGGATACGTATTAAACAAAATGACTCAGCACATAAAATAAAAAGTCCATTTGCATTATTCTTTCTGCAGATGCTCTTTAACTATCTTTATTTCATAATTGACTCATTCTGTTATTGTCTCATTTATTTCTGTATTATCAGGGAACTTCAAGTTGTTAGTTTTGCACAAACATCTTACATATGGAATATGTTGCAATATGCATGTAGTCTTGGGTGGATTTATAACATGTACAAGTATCATAATAAACAAGTCCCTAATGTAAATGTGACTGAAAGTTCAGTGAAATTCAAGTAATATTTCAGCAAAATTTAATGAAAATGCACTGAAATTTATGGTAAGAATAGTGTTTTTTCAGAAATTATTGACTAGATCTCATGCAAATTTGTAACGATCATTACAAGTACTGCTCCATCACAGCTTATCCTCATTCAGTTAATCCAGATTTTCAAATAACTTGTCACATTTGCATAGCTCGTTGAAGGGTTATTTAAATTTTTTCTAGGCTTACTAATAAACTGATACCCCATGCCACTACCATGCTATGAACGGTGAAAGCAAATTCCATCGTTTATAAATTCTATTGTAAGTCTTTTAACAAAGTGATGTTTTCTGCACAGTATGTTTAGAACAGCAATAAATGCTTGACCATTGGTCAAGGTCATTGAAACCCATTTGTTCATTAATCTCAAGAATCAGCCTTACTAGTGCTACCTGCATGGAGGATTGTAACACCAGGTAGGTGTAGAATGTGCTCTCTATGGTACTTTTTATGATTGTGTTTCTTGTTTCAATATTTAACAATTCTAATTTTTAACATCTTAGGCATGGTATATGCAAATAGAAAAGTGACATTGTGATAAACATATATTACATTCTTGCATATAAGTTAGGTCAAACTGCAAGTGATACTGACTGATCTGCCATTACATAATGCACTGAAAGATCAGAGTTTATGTTGTTTCTTCCACTGATTATTCCTAACAGACTTCGTAAACCTAAGATCTGCCAGTGTGTTATAGTTTTTTGGGTTTTACGACAAGTTTTCAGCAAATGATAGTAGTCTATACATGTCAGTACATTTGGTAGAAGAGGAACCAAAGAACATAGGAAGAATCACTGGCCCATGGGAAGCCACTGGCATGTCAAGACTCAAATCCACATGGACAGAGGTGAGATGTGAGTGATCTATAAAGGCAAAGATCTTAGACCACTCAACACCACCCATTCCCACTCAACACCACTCTCATCCCACTCAACACCACCCCATCCCACTCACCAGTGGCTTCCCTCTGCTTTGTATGACAGCAGATCTGTATGCATTTGCATTTGTACTTATCAGCAAGTATATTTGGATGTTAGCTCCACTGTGTAAAGGCTTTGTTGTTGTTGTAGGGGGACTTAACGCCATTTTTCGGCACACGATAGGCTATACATTGCGGCAAGTATTAATATTGGAGGTAAAAGCCGAGAAATCCACACAAAAAAAACCACCTACCCACGAGAAGTTACTGGCAAGATTTCTGACATTTCCACATTCGATGAATCTTAGACTGAACTCATGCAGACAGAGGTGAGATGGCAGAGAGCACTTTAGACCATTCGGCCACTCTGGGCATGTCACTCATTATGATTATGGATGAACACATCAGGCTTATATGGTATTTAACTGTAAAGAACCTGCATAGACCCAGATTTGCCGTCAGTTAATGCACCCACAAATCAGGGCCTTTGCTGTTTGATTTATTGATGACTTGAAGTAAATAGTTTAGATTCAGATACAGATGATGGGTTTGGATCTATATTGTTTGCAGCTGGGACAATTCCATTGTACATGTAAAACTAAAGGTCCTTATCATCATGTCTCAGAGATCTCACCACCAGAAACTTTTGATTCTTTTTATGTATTTAAGGTAAGTTTATTATTTAATCATTACAAAATGTTTACTTTCACTTTTGTGATTAATTTTTTTTTTCTCTTGCAGTTGTTAAACCCTGTTTGCTGGCTCAGGTTATGATCATCTCTGCAAACAGCTAATTGAAGAACAGTAGTGTCAGCCAGCTTGTCCTAGCTGTTGATTGAACATTATTTGCATAGTGGAGAAATTCCAGTAGGAAAGGTAATTTGAATTAAAGAAATGTGTGATAAATACCACATATAATCACTTACAAATCCAATCCAACTCCAATCTGCACAGACCCAGAGTTGCCTTTGCATAATACACTGGCAGATCTGGATCATTGCAGTTTGTCAGGACTAATCAGTAAAGCATGAACATGGACCCAAAACTGCTGGCACATAATGCATCACCAGATCAGATGTTGCTTGCAGCTGGATCCAGTTTATGGGTATATATGGTATATTACCCAGGAAACAAGTTATACACTACATGATGATAGATATTTTCAGGATTCAAGTTTTTGTAAGAAATTCAAGCCTGTGGAGTATTGAAAAGGTGAACATGTTTCAACTTGTTTATGGATGAGCATGCTGCTTGTAAACATAAATATTTGCTGATCGTGATTAAACTCAAGTTAGGATTAACTTGAGATATATTTTCCCATAATATTTTATTGCATATATCGAGTACAGAAGAGTCCAGATTTTTATGAGTTATTACATTTAGCATTTCTTTCCTTGTTTTATCATTTGAGAGAGTTAATATCAATGCAAAGCCTGTATATGTCTGTTTTGTGAAACACTTTTTGCAGATTTTTGGCTCGTCTGCACAGAAGAACTCATACTTTAAAGTCCCAGTCCCAGGTTCAGTTATCATATAATTATTACTATCATTATTGTTGTTTATGATCTTGTTTGATTAAAATATTAGGCTGTGCATTGACATCGATGAGTACCATTGTTTTCAGCAACTATAAATATCTATGTTGTTTGTGAATAGCTTGAAAGATATTGCGCAGAAAAGTTGGTCATTGTGACCTGCTTTACATGCTCTTTCAGTGATTTCTAATTTAGCCTTATCATTCATAATTTTCATTCATATGACATAGAATTTATACAATTTGATTCACATGTGCATGTGAAATGCTTCATCTCTTTACCAAATGTGACTTTCCTTCTTCAAATCTTGTAAGATGATGAAACATTTGTGATTCAGTTATTGACCTAATACTTTGCTCTCAAGGCCATGAAAACTTGTAACACTCAGAAAGTTGTTATACCACTCTATAAAAAGTATATCACTGTGACATGCTTTTTACACTCCAGTCCCTGCTCTTTGCTGTGGAATCAATAATTTGCAAACATTTAAAACCAGGTAAGTATTATTTGTTTATATTCACATTACATTGCACATTTTGAACTTTAAAACTACTATACATGTAATATTTCTGTGCATTATTGTTTTATTGTACAATGGACAAGAATTTCTTTAATTAATGTAATAATTTTAAACTATTTCATGGACATTATTAGAGACTTGCATCAAGATGTGGGAACCCTATGTTAATCACCTTTTATATATACCATATTTTCGCTTATATAAGACGCATCTTATACAAAGTTTTATGTACCCAGCACCCAGGGTGCATCTTATATATGGGTGCATCTTATGTAAAATATTTTTTACACAAATCGTCAAACCCCGCATTTTATATACGGGTTTGTCTTATATGTGTGAAAATACGGTAATATGATTATTACAGTCAATATTCACATTTCACGATTTTCATTCCTAGTTGTAAAAGCAATTGGGTAAGTGTTATTACCATGTGTACAATTCCAATGCAGGCCACTTCAAACTTAAAATCCTTTCGTTTCATTGTTTTGTATACCGTAATTATTGCAGATCTAAGTTTAGTCGGAGTAAATGTTATAAATTTATATAATAAAGTATGTTTAAATAGTTTTGTTTATTGTTATTAGTTATCATAGCAAAAACTAAGGCAGCTATATTACCTATACATCCAGTTGGGTTCAAAGATACTTAAATTTTTAGTATCTTTGGTGGGTGAGTTCAAAAGCAGTTCGAAAACAAGACAAGAATTTGTTGAATATTGAAATTAAATACGAAAATCAGTTATACTATATATTTAAGTTTTTTATTAACCCTTTCATCACTAAGTAACTTTATTGGCATAGAGTCCTCAACACTAAGTAACTTTGGAGTTGTAAAGCAAAATGACTTGTGAACTTTGAAACAACATAACTTTGCCAATTTTAAAGATATCTGGCTGGATTATGTGTCAAAATCAAGGTTAAAAATCATATTTTGTGACTAATTCATTAAAATGTGCATATCTATTACAACTGTTAAAATGCAGGTGCAAATAGGTAACACAACAGGTAAAATACAAGTAAAAAATTATTTTATTACCTCATAGAAAACTTAGAAAGTTCTTAAAACTTGTTCAATTGACCCTAGATGTACTAGTGAATAATCACAGTAGCAACACAAGTCTTTCTTTCATGGTGTACATAATATATAAAATTCTATAAAATGAACCAAAATGATCTCCAATGTGAGATCTGTCCACACACCTATATCGTCTCTGCCACATTTGATCGTCACATTGAATTTCTTTAAACGGACAATTTTTCCAAAAACTTCATCTGAATAGAATATTTGAAAATATTGCGAAGCTTTCCTGGAGCCATCTAACATTTGGGTGTGCCCAACTCTGTCAGAAAACTGAAACAAATCTCTTTGGTTTTCCAGCTTTGTCCAAACAAAATCACATGGAGCATACAATTCCTCTGGTTCAAAGTCCTCTTCATCGCCATCACTGTTACCCACAAGTGCATTCCATTGTCTCTCCAGACGTCTTCTCTCATTTTCATCCAAATTTACCAGGTTGAAATTATTCAAATCTTCTGATAACTCTCCTCTGAAATTTCTTCAAACTCTGCCATTTTGGATACAAATCTCAGCATTCGGAAAACATGTCAAAAGTTCCTACTTTGTTAGATATTTCTAGTTGTATAAAAGCTTAACTCAGAAGATCATCCAAATATAACATCTACATTACAAGATTGAAGTTATTAGAGGTACCCAAAAAGTTATTTAGTCGAGTACTATAACGTTAAAGAAGAACACTGCCTTAGACCGAAAAGTCGGTACATAGTGTTTACGGACTTACTTCCCCATGACCGATTTTTTTTGGTCCATAGTGATGAAAGGGTTAAACACAATATAATAAACTGTTACTAAATAGTATTTTACTTAATCAAAAATCAATGTACCATATTGTTCTATTCATCTTCATTTTCATCATCATCAGTTTTGGCTTCACTGAAACTTGAATCAAATTCACTGTTGTTATCGCAGAATATCTCCATAATTGATGATAATTAATCCTCATTGGCATCAGTGGTATAGGATGCAGTGTCATCATCGTCCGAAGAACTGATATAGCTAGCTGATTCGGGAATTATCCCTCACTTTCTGAAGCCATAGATAATTGTCATAATTTTCACTTTCTCCCATGCCCAAGGAACACAATTACATACCTTTACATATGTTGTACAATGTTTTTGACCAGTTGGCATGAAGGTGTGTTTACTGCTAGTCATTCAACGTTCCCATTCCTCACAAACAAAAGTCTTAAACGGGTGATTGATGGCAACATCCAAGATCTGTAGCTTGCAAGTCAGACCACCTGGGATAACGGCTATGTGGGCTCCAGCATTGTTGATGTGCTTCTGCACAGTTGTCTCCTTATGGGCGGCCATTGCATCAAAAATCAGAAGAGATTTCTTCTTGAAAAAATCTACCTCTTCTTGTTTTGAAGCGTTTGTTAGTCCAGGTATGCATCACCTAGGTGTTCATCCAGCCCTGTTTGTTGCAAACAATGACTCCATCTGGCAACATTTCTCTTGGCATGGTTATCCTTTTAAAGATAACCATGGGTTTAAGTTTTCCTCCTGCAGAAGAGCAGGCCAATACAACAGTGGTGGTATCAATCACGACTGTCTTCACTCCTTTATCTGCCATTGATCTAGTAGCTGGAACATCGAATGACATTGGAATCTCATCCATTTTGATGATGTCATTATCTGCCAACTTTAGTTCACTTTTTTTCCTTCTGAACAAATGTATGGAAAACATCCCAATCATCCGGAAGCTTCTGTCCAACAGTTGTACATGACCAGACTGCAAGATTGTTCTTCTGTTTCATGAACTTATAAACTGCCATTAAAGTCTGTGATCTTCATTTCTTTAGCAATAATTTGAGCCTTCAATTTGATCGCTATTGTTGAAATGACTTGGTTATTGTCACATTGTGAACACACACACCCAGTTGGCTAGATTTTCTTTCAAGTTCAGCCATCTTGCATTTCTATCTCTACAAGCTCATTTCCTTGGATTCGTCTTCTTAATCTCCTCTTCATCCAACCTCCAATCACGTACATTTTTCTCTCTGCAGCCAAATTCTCTTCCAGCAACTCTGTTGCCACGCTCCTTGGCAAACTTGATGACGTCTAATTTAAAGTTGGCAGTATATGATTTTTTGCTTCGGCATTGTGACAAATTTAAAATTTTTACAAATGCTAAGCAAATTGATCTCTCATTTATGTATACCAGTAACAAGAGACTATTCCTATGTTTATATATGCTAAACACATACATCAAGCATTTATGGGTTTATGCAAGGTACTAATACCACTCACTGAATACTGGTACTTGGCCTTGCAGATCAATGAAGCCACCTTTACATCTGGACTTTATTGTTTCTAAAATCTAGATACCAGGTACTCAACCCATGAGTTCATTCAATGGGTGATGAAACATTTGACAAATTTTCATTTATGGTAAAGGAAAGGAAACCACAGGATATTAATTGCTCAATACGGCAGATGGATAGGCCTTGTGCGTCTTATGTAATTTTGCCTTATACAAATTGTCAAAACCCATGTCACACACACACATATATATATATATATATATATATATATATATATATATATATATATATATATATATATATATATATATATATATATATATATATATATATATGGGTGCCTCAGACAATTCTTTGATCTCAAATAAAAATGGTAATGAAGCCTTGGAAGCCTTGTTTACATTTGACAGGTGATGAAACATTTGACAAATTTTCATTTATGATAAAGGAAAGAAAACCACTTGATATTAATTGCTCAGGCGACAGATGGCTAGTCTGCATACATCTTATGTAATTTTGGCTTACACAAATCATCAAAACCTGTGTCTTATATATATGTGCGTCTTATGAAAAATAATTTTTACACAAATCGTCAAAACTTGTGTCTTTAATACGAGTTCATCTTGTAATTAGGTGCGTCTTATATGCGCAAAAATACGGTACTAGTCTGACCATCTATTCAGACATCTTGAAACCAGCATAACTCTGCAACCTTGCACATAATTAAATTTTTTTAAGTAGGTGAGTTATATATTACATGCAGAAGTGACTTTTGAGTTTCATCTTTTCCGGGCATAATATTAATGGACTGTTTCCTCCTTTCTCATTTGTATGTCATCTCAGTCCAGATGATCTTTGTAACCAACAAAGCTTAAGGACCAATCAACATATTATAATACAGTTTGGTGTACATATTTTAGGTTTGAAATGATATGCTGGTGCCATTTTTCAGTATATATCATGATAAACATTGATAATATATATCAATACACATTGAAAAAACAAATAGGTAAATGACTAATAATTATTTGTGGCTATTAATGATTAAAAGTAAAATTTATAAGATATCATTTTTGTTGATTTTCCTTCTTTTTTATAGGTGTGTGTATCAAAACATTAACATTATTATGTATCAATGAATTGGTTCACTCCTAGTACATTGTCTCCTAGTTCTAAATGTGCCTTTTGGGGTTCTTCTCTGTATCAGTTTCACTTTGGATGGAATTATTGCCCTTTAGTCACCCATTAAATGCAGGTGTGCCCTTTCTCTGGTTTCATCTTGTCAGGCACAATTTTGATGGAGTTATTGCACTTTGTCCATTAATATTAAATCTCATTACAAAAGATCCTTAAAACCATTGAAAATATTTTGATGCAGTTGGTTATGTACCATATCTCAATAGTTTTGTCTGTTTCACTATGGCACCCGAATGCCCATCTTCTTCATTCAAACTGCAAACAACAAAGATCTTGATCTGCAAAATGTACCTTCAGATCAGGGTCTGTATTTGTTTTTCTCATTACTCCTAACAAACTACACAGACCCACATCTGCTGGCATATTATGTGACAGCAGATCTGGGTCTGTGCAGTTTGCAGTTGGACTTTAGTGAGTTCATACAGTATATGGCTGTGTATAGAAACACTTCAGGTAATAAAATATAGTAAAAATTCAAGAGTTCTACAAATTTATATTTTACTGTTTTAGCTCCCTTGCTTTACAATTTTTCAGTCAGTTATTGGTTTGATCAGAAAAGAGACACATTTCTCTCCCTAAGACGGATAATTGAAAATTCCAGCGTAAGTCAGACCTTGTGTTGTATGATCAAATATTGATCCCTGGAATGATTATCAAGGGAAGAAAATTCTTTGTATAAAACTCTTTAGGAAAAAAAACAGGGTTTATTTATTCCTATCAAATATTGCTTTTTCAATCTGTTAAACACTCCTCCACAGTATTTTTTAAAATTTAATTTCATTCTTCGATGACTTGTGCTTGCACTGGTTAAGCAATATATATTGCTAATAGTTCATATTAAATTCTCACAATGAACGAGATAGTTGCAGTTGGTAAGTAATAACCTGAATTTTGTCTGTTTGAAAATGAAATATCATTAATTAGGTTCTTTTGATGTTCTCTTATTTTCAATAAATAATTGAATAATAATGATTGCTTTAGAAGGGTTATCAAATGTATGGATGATTATGAACTGGACTTAAAATATAGTGTCCAGTTGAAATGGGCACATATTTTAAAAGGGGGTCAGAATTATTTATCAGTTTGAATTCATTCTGTGATGTCAATATTTGATCTGATGCCTGGATACTGCATGTGGTTGAATCAGAGATTTATCACAATTCCAGTTTCTATACTCATCTTGAATAACTCACAACATTTGTTGTGTTCTAGCACTCTGCTTGTTTAAAAAATCCATATCTCATTGCTCTTGACACAGCTGTCATGAAACTTCATTCATGCATGTATATGCATCTCAAGTGGTATTTTCCACTGTACCAAAAGTAGGTCACTCTCAACTACATCACTGAGGTCACTGTGAACTACTTTTCTTGCTTGCTTTCTTTTATTATGCAACATAACCTTTTTAAGTATAATTTTCCAATAGTAATTTCTTCTGATTCTTACATGCATGTAAGTTTTGCTGTTATGTATAAGGTTATTCAGAATATTTAAATGATAGCTGTTTCAAATGCTTACAATGTATATGGGTGTTCATTTTTCCTTGTATATAGTCTGCAATCCCACAGTGCTTAAATAAAAGTGATCAGTTTTGAAAAAACACCAGAATCTAACAAGTTTATATGTGCACCTGGACAAGGTATACCTGAAAGTTTACTTATGTCACAGAGAAGAGATGAAAATTGTCTAAATAATTATATTTTTCAGCCTAGTATCAGGTACTTAAATGTACAACTGCAGACCTTTGTTGAAAACAATTTGAAGTTTCAAGAACCACTTAACTTTAAATTGATTGAGTGCAAGTGGAGGTCAATATGATACAGTAATAATTATAAATTTAGCAATATGTACATTGCTGTTTTTTTCTTTTGTTTCATCTTCTTAAGAGTTGCTTTATTTTTATATAAGTGACCCTTCAGATTGATTTATTTCATGACATGAATGTGCATTAATATATTAGGCACAAAGATGATCAAAGAATATTATAAGCACATAAATCAAATATTCCTTCAAGAATTTCCATAGTGAAACATTGTCCATGCCAAATAAAAATCTGACTATATTGTCAGTGATCCATTGAAGTTTTGATTTTTTGACTGACACAGTTTGTAATTCCAACACACTATACATTCCACTTTCAATTTTGGCAAGCTTTTTGTTTTGGCATCTTCCTTTTCATTATAATTAGTGGATTTGTCAGATAATAATATATCTTATGTTCTGATAGCAGTCCAAAATAATGTATTAAACCTTGAAAATGGTTTGAGTGAAGATACAATTTTGTTGTACAAACATTATTTTAGGGCATTAGTAGGAACCAGTAAATTGTTTATTAGAACTTGAACCAGCCACTAGCAAGAACAGAAATTCTGTATGATATTGATGACATGGAAAGTACATAACCTTATGGTAATTGATGTGAAAAGTCAGAATATTTATATTTGAATTTCAGAAGTGATCTCTGAGCCTTTCTATTGTGTAAGCATTAATGGTATTAAAATTGTTAAAACTTAGCATTTAAACACAATACTTACACACACACACACACACACACACACACACACACACACATGCACATGCACATTCTTCTTAATCCAGCCTTTCCCTCCCCTCTACTCTCTCTCTCTCTCTCTCTTTCACACACACACACATATGCACACACAGTCTTCTTAATTAAGCCTTTCCGTCTCCTTTACCTCCCTCTCACTCACTCTTTTTAAAGATATCATAAATTCACCTTACCACTATTATTGTGATTATTTTCAATGCATCAGCATTGTGACTTCTCTTTTGCTTTAATGCATAAATTAAATTTAAGTACAAGTGGTACATATGATCATAACCAAGATTTTTTTTCTTCATTTGGTACCAGTTAAAAAGTTTCAGAGTATTTACAAGGTCACTCAGAGTGAGCAATGAACCATCCCCATGTGCTTGGTATTTAAACTTTCAGGCAGGAAATATAATTATTTATTGCAACTTCAATACAGTAATGCATAAAAGTGATGCCAGGAAACTATTGCTAAAAAGGGAAATGTTATTATTAATATAGGTATGGCATTGCGGTTATACTAACACTTTTGTTGTTAAAAGAATTGATACATGTTTGAAATAAAAATAAGAAGAAAACATAAAGATTTAAAATATTTATTAATTTCTTAAAAACAATTTATATTGACCTAATTTATAAAAATTCCATCTATTCATTAACAGTAGTAGTCCTTTAAAACTGAAGTCATGTATTGTATTTTTAAAATAATGTTATGATTGATAGAATGTGCTGGTTGGAAAAAAGATACCATTTGTAAAATATGGGTCAGAGTGACCTAAGTTTACGATGAGGTTTTATTGCTCAACAAGAAACATCTCCTCACTAAAACTTTCATGAACCTAGGTTTAACAGCATATATAAATGTTTCAAAAACATATTTGTTGCTGAGCTAAATATAAAATATAATCTAAACAAGTAAAATGCTAAATATAGGTCACAGTGACCTTTTTGTAAGTTTGTTGTACTAACAGAATGCATACACTCATCTAGT
The DNA here is from genome assembly GCA_016746295.1 of Potamilus streckersoni. Lineage (NCBI taxonomy): Eukaryota > Metazoa > Mollusca > Bivalvia > Unionida > Unionidae > Potamilus > Potamilus streckersoni. Next base: position 6,478,525 of record JAEAOA010002353.1, on the reverse strand, counting down.
TTAATAATTTCACATTGTACGGGCTTGGGTTCAGTTTTCGTATTAGCTAATTGCCAGATAATTGTAGGCACCCTGTATATATATTATTGTTATTAAAATGAAAAATGTTGGTGAGGATTAAATCTTTATGTGTACTACACTATTATCACAAAAGTAGATTAATGTGATGCTTATTTTATGCTTCATTTGACTTAAACCTCAACCACTATCCATGTCAGAAACATCAAACTAAGATGATTGCATACTACCGTATTAATAATGTGCCCTTAGAATAAAAGCTTACTGTAGTGAACATTTTATATTTTTTGTGTTCTTTTTTATATATAGAAATTTATCATATATAATTTTTTTTTTCTTGTATAATATTATTATACTGGAATTTTGAAACTTGGTGACTTGTGCATTTTGATGATTACTAATTACTCATTGAATTAGTAAATCACTGTAACCCATATTTCACACTGCAATGACTTTTGTTATATGATGTGTTTTTAGGTCTTTTGTGTTTCATCTATTATCCTTCATCTGTCTCTTTATTAGCACACATTTTGTTATTCTCCACAGTGGCCATCTTAAAATTATTTGTATCGCTAATCCTCCTAAATGGATGGTTGTATGATGATTGGATTTTCACTTAAAGACAACTTGTGATTGGTAGTTAGTCCTGAATGAAATGTGCAAATCGGACATCCAGTAAAACCACTTCAGCATCCATTTTATAAATTTTGTTATTGGAAGACTTATTTTGGTGTCTAATTAGTCTTAAATATAAATTGAACCAATCTGATATCCAATATGGCTGTCACAAAGGCATCTTATTGCTATTCCTCCTAGTTGAAAAATCATATCAACATTGTTTGTCCTAAATGAAAACAGTGCCATCTTACATCAATTATGGCTACAACAATGGGCAATTTTGAAATCTTATCACTAGAGAATATTAGAGATGGATTAAACACTTGACAGTTAAAATGAAGAAATGGTCTCATCTTGAATTGCAGGAAACAGAGCATCAATCATTTCAGAAACAAAAACACTTGGTTCTATTCTTCTGTTTTAGGCATAATAGACAATGTGGCAAATAAGAGTTGTAACTTTTCCTTCCATACCAGAGTTTCACTACATGTATGAATTTCTCAACCTTGATGTTGTCTGTAGCCCAAGTGAACAATATCAGGTTCAGGTCTCTTGTGGAACCTCTAATTCGATATCATTGAATATTTTTTTGTATTATCTTATGATGATTCCTGGAGAATATTAAAACTATTGAAGAGGACTGAAGTATTCCTCAAGGACCAAAAGCAGACACAGTCCCAGTATTTCACATCATATATAATTCTCATTTACTGCAGTTTACTCCTAAATATATTTTTTCCAAATGATCATATTGTTTTGCCATAATGATGGGCCCAGGCCCTTAAATTCCCAATCAGCCAAGAAAATCCCTGGATTTACTGGTTCATTAAACTTCACATTCACCAAAACAAAGGTCTGTAGTTATTTTGTTACCTGATTTATTGCAACACTTTGAAATTGGATTTGTGTTAGAATTGCTATTTTGTCTGCTAGAGGAATTCAGCAAAAATGAACAGTGACATTAAAATCTATTGTATCATCACAAAGTAATAAAGTTTTAAAAATCATATGACATCTTGTCATAAGTTAAAAAAGCCTTCATAGGAGTGTGTGTGTGTGTATGTGTTTTCTTTCTCATAAGCCTTTAAAAGTCAATGGTGTGTGTGTGTATGTGTTTTCTTTCTCATAAGCCTTTAAAAGTCAATGGGAAGATACCATATGGGTCAAAAGTCAAAATATACCACACTGGAGTTTTGCCTGGAAGACCGTCACCAAACTGTAGTATGCATTTAAGGCCCATACAGAGGTTATATTTCACTGATGTCATTACAATGTCATGAATGGAAGTTGGACAATAGTTCCATTAAATGAAGATAAATGTATTTTACTCATGATCTTTTGACAAGGCCCCTTGGTTTGATATATTTGGTAAGAGACACATTAGGATATATAATTTGGCAGTGTTTTTCTCTCCTGGTCATAGATCAGAAGAGCTTACTGGGATGGCCTGTTCAATGTCCCTTGTCATGAAACTATATACACACATTTATTCCAAGGTCTTTAGTTGGTGCTTATGAAAATGGAGCTGCTTAGACATCCAATATGGCCACCACATCAACCATCTTGAAAATCTTGCTATCATGATTCCATTTAAATGGATAGTCATATCAACATAGATTTTTCATTAAAAGACTTCTTACGATGTCTAGTTGGTCCTAAATGAAACTGGTGTGAGTGTGACAGTTAATATGGCTGCCATCTTAAAAATCTCCATGTTGCTATTTCTCTTTAAAAATAACTTCATATGAACAGGGGATTTTCAAAGGTGATAAATTATGATATCTAATTTGACCTTGATAAAAATGGTGATGATTTGACCTCAAATTTGGCTGCCATAATGAACATTTTGAAAATCTTGATGCTAATTATTTTGAACATGTAGTTTTCACCAAAATTCTTCTGATGGTGTCTATTTTGTATTTGATGAATATGGTCATTTGTCCAGTATGCCTGTAACAGTGGCAATATATATGACATCTTTGTATGTGATGGTTTCAACTTGCATCAGTTAAAAAGAATGAATGGTTTTATCTTAAATTTCTGGACATTTTTTTCAGACAGTAGTGACATTGACAGTCCCTTCATAGAACTCTGGTTAGGTTATGATCAGAACAATATGTGACACAAATATTGCAATGCGCCATCCACAAAATAAATTCTAGCTGAGCAGGTCATAAGAGGAGGCACAGTAACAGATTTTTCCTCAATAAATCAGAGAAAAATTACATAATTGTAAATAAACAAAATGTTTGCACACTAGACAACTCTTTGTATTATCAGTATTGTACATAAAATGCCATTTGTTTTTACTACTGTTAAACAAACATATCTCATTCTACAGGACCCAAAACCAAAACAAGCTTCATTTTACTGCTCCAGAGTTATACATGTGTACTTGGCTGAATTTATTTTTTTAAAGAGTTTTCCTAATGATTTGCTGATTGGAAAAATTACACACAAGAATCTGCAAGATCTTGATGTCTTGCTATCTCAACAATTTTTCATGTATTATTATTGAAACATTTAGACAGATTTTTGTGACAAAAGAATAGCAGGAGCAAATGAAATTTGGTCTGCATATTTGTATTCATATGTAGATCATGTGATTAGATTTTCATGTTATTATAATAATGGTTCAAATTTTTATATTTTATTTTAATAGACAATAATAGCTTAGCACTGGAGGAATATGTTTCACATGTTTTTTTTAAGTTTGTTGAGAGCAACTAGAGATGAAATAGAACCCAAATTTATTTTGCATATTCCTTTATGGGTATGATCAGGTTTCAGTGCAGACAATTCTTATGGATTTGTCTGTTAATTGCCAGCAGATAGTTATCTTAAGTCACATGACATCAAACTAGTGTATTAATTTGGTTGGTGCAGTGCTGTTTTGACTTGTTTGTATAAAATCACATGTATGATATCTCAATTGCTTCCAATTTTTCTTGTGGTTCAATTCAGACTTTATATAATATTATTGTTTTTGAACCATATTTCTGAATTTTTGCTAATATTTTTTGTGTTAAACAAACCTTTTTATACATTCTTTCAATATATCTAAAACATATAAGATGATATTTTGTACCTTTAGTACCTTATATGCATCCTTTGAATTGGTGGGGTCATTTGTGTTTAATTAAGCCCCTATTTTACCCAGAAATGTTAGAAGAATAATGAAATGTGTATTGTTGTAGGACAGGGAAATCCCACCATTGTGTTCAAAGTTCACTCCTGTCCATAATTTATGACCCTTTGGTTGGGGTCTATTAACCTCTGTAGTGACATTTGCCATCTTTGGATGATCTGTTATGGCATTCCACCCAAATAACAAGGATGTGTTCTCATATCTTATCAGTTATTTCCAGGTGTGTTATTGAGTTGTTATTGGAGAAATAAAACATTGCAGATCAACTGTCAGTATATTCTGCTCTTTTTGTTCTTAACAGCTCATACTTTAAAAGTGGTGTGAGTTCTTAAACTGAGAACATGGTTCTTGTTCTTGTCAGTTCTCAAACAAGCTTTTTGGTGTTAGGTGAGAAAAACCACATGAACATTGTTCTCATGTCTCTCCCAAGGACAGTCTTTATGTGCAAAAGACAGTCATTGTGTCCCAAGGACAGTCTTGTGTGCTAAGGACAATCATTGTGCCTCAAATACAGTCATCATCATTGCTAAGGAATTTAATTGTGTACCAAGGACAGTCATAGTGTGTTGAGGACAGTCATTATATACTTAGGTCAGTCATTGTGATCCAAGGACGATCATTGTGTCTCAAGGACAGGTTATAGTATGCTAAGAACAATCATTGTGGGTCTGGAGGATAGTCATTATGTGCTAAGGACAGTCATTTTGTCCCAGGAACAGCCATTGTGTGCTAAGAATAGTCATTGTGTCCCAAGGATAGTCATTTTGTGCAAAGGAGAGTCATTCAGTTCAAAGGACAGTTATTATGTGCTAAGGATAGTCATTTTGTGCCAAGGACAGTCATTATGTGCCAAGGACAGTCATTGTGTGCCAGGGACTGTTATTCTGTGCCAAGGACAGTCATTGTGTCCTAAGAACAGTCATTGTGTGCTAAGAAATATTATTGTGTCTCATGGACAGTCATTGTGTGCCAGGGACTGTTATTATGTGCCAAGGACAGTCATTGTGTGCCAGGGACTGTTATTCTGTGCCAAGGACAGTCATTGTGTCCTAAGAACAGTCATTGTGTGCTAAGAAATATTATTGTGTCTCATGGACAGGACAGTCATTGTGTGCTAAGGGTAGTAATTGTGTCCCAAGGAAATTAATTATATGCTAAGGACATTGTTTTCCAAGGACAATCATTATAAACCAAGGACAGTGATTATGCACAAAGAACACATTGTATCCCAAAGACAATCATTGTGTGTTAAGGACAGACACTATATGTCAGGGACAGTCATTGTGTGTTAAGGACAGACAGTATATGTCAAGGACAGTCATTGTGTGTCAAGGACAGCCATTGATTGCTAAGAGACAGCTCTATGTGCCATTTTTTGCCATGGTTGGATATTAATTATTTTCTATTGTGGTCTAATTTTTGTTTCCCTTACAGTATTTGTATTATCCTTTTTATGCAGTATTGAGATCTCTAGTATTATTTTCCTGCTTAATTGTTTGCCTGTATAGAGTACTGATGATTCCTCTTGCACCATGTTTCATTAGTGTTTCATTCCAGGTTTTGGTCTTTGTATGCTAACAACAAACAGTGATTTCAAAATGTGCCGATAACATTTGCAACCCACTATAAATCATTATTTTACAACTACCATAAATCATTATTTTGCAACCCACTATAAGTCATTATTGTTAGCCTAATTATACTGACTGCCACTCCCATCTGCCTCCCACCTGCCTTTCCGCCTGTATTGAAATATAATAAAACCTGTATATGAACAAGCTATTATGAACATATAGTCTTTATATAGCTTTATTTATTTATCTGCCTATAAATATCTTCACAGGTATTAACTTCTGTATTTAAGGGGCCAGTTGTCCTTGAGCTTTCTATACAGGTGATTGTTAGATTCAGTTGATATACCAGTTTGACAGGATTCTGAAAGCTTCAAAAGAAAATGGAAATAATTGACTTGCTCTTAATTTTACATGTAGTTGGAATTGTGTTGGGTCATTATTTGCTGATTTTTAAAACTCAGTCCAAATATATTTTTGCATGTTTTTTGCAGATAACTTTTGTATGCCCCCACTGCTTGCAGCATTGTCTTTTTGATTTTGTCACATCCATCTACTGACTAAAAAGCTTGTTGGCACAGTGGCATAAAAATCTAGAAACATAATGCTGAAATTTAGCAGGTATATATGTAAGCATATATAAATGATCTGATTAGACTTGTAGACTAATACAAGACATTTTTCGTGCCCCCTGCTTGTAGCTGGTATTGTGATTTAGTCTTTTTTATCCCTCTGTTCATTTGTCCAAGTAAGCATGTTAGCACAATGACACCAAAGATATCAATGTGATCAAATGAAATTCAACAAACATATTTGAATGCATATGCCAATGACATGAGTAGATGTTTTGCTCATTTGATCTTTTTTAAAAGTTTTCATACATCTTAAAACTCTATTTGCATATACTTAGTTTCTTGTTTATACAAACCTTAATTAGCATAGTTAAGCAAAAGCCATGTAAGGTAGAAACATTAAATTTGGTAAGCTTGTTTGTTTGTAGATGTGAATGACATGTTTAGGTTATCTGGCTGTTAAAGCTGTTTTTCTCAGTTTTTAGTTCTACTGGTCATGCGATGGTCTTTTGGCTGTCATCTGTCTACCCTTCCCGAACTGTTCCTCCTACATGGATGGTCATATTAGCCTTGAATTTTGACTATACGACTTATTATGATGTCTCTTTGGTCCAAAATGTTCTGATTTAAACTCCATTATGGCCATCATCTTGAAAATCTTGTTATAACTACTATTTGCCATTGTAACTTAGGTTTTTCTTTTAAAGACTTCTTACAGTGTATTGTGGTCCCAAATAAAAATGGTACCAATCTGATGTACAAATGGCCAACATGGCAGCCATCTTGACATTCTTGGGATTTTCACCAAAATACTTCTAGTGATGTTACTTTATTCTGAATGAAAATTTTGCCACTATGTGAGCCACAGCAAATAATTTGAAATTTTGTTATCACAGAAGAATATCAGAGATGAACACTTGACATTTAGAAAGAAGAAATAGTTTTACCTCCAGTTCTTAGATATTCTTTTCATGCAGTGGTGCATGAGTCCCTTCAAGACACTCATATTTTGGAACATTTTATACACAAATATGTTTTATGAAACCCTGTTTGCATGGGTAACCAAAAACATCAAAAACATAAAAATGACATTTATTAGGCATGTCTCTTGGTATCTGTGGATAATGTGTTCAGATTTCTTACCAAGAAATCAATTTTTCAAATGTTTCAAAAATTTTTAAATTTTTGTGGATTGGAGTTGTGGCAGTCTTCTCATCAGTCCACTTAATTCCACATCAACCCATGACAGAGCTATTTGATTAGATGTGACTGAAAGAAATGGATTCAGTGAGATTGCGTATACAATTTACCTTGGAAGATAATCAGAAGTATTCTTAGCAGTTTCAGTAGACAATGACACCTTTCATACATTTGTCTTTTGATCAGTGTAAGTGGACATCATTGAAGTCACCATGTTGAAAATCTAACAGGTCAAAATAATGAACTCTCCTGATTGGTCAGTTGATTTTGCTTGCAGTATCTCTTGATTTAGAAGAATGCTTTTGACCAAGACACTGTTTTTGGCTAATTATTCTAATTGGTGATTTGATTTTGGCAAGCTAATTATACTAATTGTTGGTGATGTGATTTTGGCAAGCTAATTATACTAATTGGTGATGTTTTTTTGGCAAGCTACTCATACTAATTGGTGATATGGAACTTTGTGGATTGGTGACTCTTGATTAACCAAGTTATGGGGTTTTGTATTTTTCAAACACAAATCATTTTCAGTTTTTAAAAAATATGTTAAAAAAATTGTACCCCAGCTTTGTTAGACTATTGATCAATAATCACTTTATGTAATTAATTGAACTTTGGTAGGAATGAATGCATGTGTACACAGAGATTACCTCATTAGTTTTTAATTCCACTATAGAATATTTTCAAATTTAAAATAGAAAGGTTTTTAAACATTTGGGTTTAAGAATGTTTGGTCTGCTTTGGGAGCATGTGTGTTTTACAAACACAAATTGATTTATTTATAATCTGATAGAAACGCGTCAATTGCAAGGTTTGTTCAGAATGATCCACCCACTACACAACTATTGGACTTGGGGATACTGTAGAGTCTGGGTGCCTCCTGCATGCTATAAGAGGTATCAGATGGATGCAACCAGTTTGCCAGGTTGGTTTCCATGTCAGTTGGAAGTGTTTTGATATGAAAACATATTTGAATTACAATATTTACATATTAGAGCTATTACATCATGCATAATACAGATTCATTCTGTTGATAAAGAACAATGGAACAAACAAAACAAAAAAATTAAGAGATATAATCTGTCTATAGGTAAACAATTTTTCATTATCTGTCTGCCCCTTGGAATGATGTAACAGTATGTATTCAATCTTCTTTGTGCCTTATATATCTACCTAATTGTCACACAATTTTAACATTCAAAGATGGCAGCAATTCTTGAAAGCAAAATCAAGTAAAATAAAAATTAAAATTAAAATAATGCCCATTAGACATTTTGGTTTGTCATGGTAAGTATTTGTTCCACTTGTTGTTGTTATGTTATCGGATCCTATAGGCTATTAATCTATCTTCTCATATTTTGCTTTGTTATTGAACAATCAAAAGAAAGAAAAGTGAAGCAATTTGGTTTTTTTGTTTTGTGAATTTATCATATGTTACTGGTTGAATGGATCTGTGCAATGATACAGATGATGCTTATTTCCAAATAAAACCCATTTGTTATATTTTTCAGTTAAATCATACTGTATATGTGATACTACCATAATATACAGTATATCATAATTTTCTGGTCCTGACAACAACACCCTCCCCCCACATGAACTCAGATAAATTTCAGCACACTTGGTGGGCTTTGAGGAGCAGGGGGGGTGTACTGGTGAAATAAAGTTCTTCCATTATGGGAAAACACAACAAACAAAACAGTCAGTAGGTGGGAAACCTGTTCATTACAGGATCGAGAACGAACAATTTGTCCAGTAATTCAAATAAATAAATACTCCAAATCAAGACAGTTATATATGCTTTCTCATCACATGATTGACTAATGGGAACCAAAAAGCTTATACCTTTTGTCATAGCACTTCATGTTTCCTGTAGGGTCTGTAAAATATTACTTGTTGAACACAGCCTTCTCTTATAATCCATATAACTCATGTGATTCCTGGAGTCATTCCTCTTCAGAATTCTCTTATCTCATATATATAAAGATTGTTGCCATCACATTAATGCCTAACATCTCCCTCCAAGTTATTGTGTGAATTTTTGATTTTCATCATGACAAGAGGAATGGATATATATGGTAGTGTTAGTTTAAAGGACTTTATGCAATCATATATGGTAATTTTAGAAACAAAATTCAACATTGTTCACATATCTGATGTTGATTAACAGGCTGACCCATAGGACTTGGGTCTGTGTTTGTCATCACTGAAAAGGCAGGAGTTTATACTTTTAATGAATTCTGACATTGTTGTCTCTATTCTGTAATTTTTATAAACTATTACCATGGTGTGAAATTTTCTGTTTTGTGTAAGGGGTTATCCATAAAGGACTGAAGATAATACCTGTTTTCCTACCCCTCTTCCCTTGTCCACTTTTGTCCACTTGTGGCTTACCCCACCCCACCCCACACCCCACCCCGACCCCACACCACACCACCCCGGCTGTGGAAGTCCCCATCTAGTATTATAAAATGTTTTATGATTCATTCATATATATTTTGTGGCATGAATCATACAAATTGAAATTAACAAATAATTTATACTTCAGGATCACCCACAAAGGACATCCACAAAACATGCTAGAATACATGCAGTAGGTCTAATGCAGCTGTTCAACAGAGAATATCATAACAAAAAATACTAACATGTGGACATCTGCATGGTCCATTACACCTCTTCCCCCCTTGTTCACAGTTGTCTGCATTTGAACACTGTCCCCATCTTTGCAGATGTCCTTTATGGATGATCCCTAGAGAACAATCATTTTGAGCCCTAGCTTGGATGAACATTAAAGAATTTTCAAGTTATAACAGTTATTTCTCTGTGTGTTAAAAAGAACCCTGTAAGGAAGACGTTGTGTAATTTAAGGAATTGGGTGACTGCTGATGTTTGAAAATCTCAGGTTTAAGACCATCTCAAAGGTGAAATAATGCAACATTTGATAAAATGCAAATTTATTTCCACCAAACACTTGCATAGTGATGTTCAACTGTACCACTTTTTCTGCATTGATTTAAGCCAGGTTCTGAAGCATCCTAGCAGATCCTTTCATTATATGCCCCTGATGTGGTCAGGATAGATCATCATACAAGGAGAAAATTTTGTGTGTAAGTTGCTAAGGCAACCACTTTTCTTGTTCCTAAGACTGCTCTAAGCGGAAGAATAAGAAGGAAACACATAGTGCAAAAGATGAGAAATGCAAAAGCATTTTTGAAGCTAGAAGATTTGTGGAAGTCACAACTCCATTTAGCACTGCCAGCAAATATATGTGAATGTTGCTAGTGTGGCAATAAATGTTCCACAAGATGTTTGTACTGATGATACCTCTTAAACCAAGAGTGAAGCGGAAAGCACAAGTAATCAGTGTAACTAATTAGAAGTCCATCACTACTAAGAAATAATAAGTTATAGCCAACCAAAAAAAGAGCATTATATCAATGGATCCGTGTTATTGCATGCTCAGAACTGATGAAATGCATAATTACAAAATCAACTTGACATCCCAAAAGATCTGATGAACATGCCAAGCTTGTTTAGAAGTGTAGAATGCATGAAGACTCAGGACTCATGAAGACTCAGGAGAACCTCTCAGAAGCCATGTATTTCCAGCCCTTTATGCAATGGAATTGATGAGGTAAATATTGATGTGATAAGTCTTCTACTTCAAGACATCTGCCTTCTGAGACTTTTTCAAAGACCCAGTGGAGTTAATCTAAATTATGTCACAACTTGTAGCAACTTTTCAAGAAATTCTGCACTCCTCTCATTCAAATAAATCTCTATACAAAATTGCAGGATGTAGCTGTTTGTGTTTTCAATGCACAAAACTCTTAACACTTTTCTTAGTACAACATCCTTCAAGTAATCAATGTTAACCATTTAGTGAACAGTTACCAGCTCCTTTTGTTCTGCTTGGCAATTTTAATGACTATATCACAGAGAGGGGAAAGAAAATGACTTTGTTTCCAACCAGTCTTTGACTGTTCAATGATAAATCTTATAGAAATGTGCATCCTGCCTCACCCTTAACCCTAACTGCCTGCAATTCATCTCATTTACCTGACTTCAATTGGAATGATATATACAGACCCAGATCTGCCATCACATAATGTGCCAGCAGGTCTGGGTCAGTGCAATTTGTTAGCAGTAATCCAATATATACCCTTATCAGCATGTGCATTATACTATGGCAAATCAGGATCTTTACTGTTTGCAGGTTGACTTGACTTTTAAACCAGTGTATATTTATCAGAAAGACCCAGAGGAAAGCATAGAAATTTTATGTCTAGATTGAATTAGAAATGGGTATGGAATATGGTACAAAACATCATTACTAATTCTAAAAACAGCTTATGAAAAACAAAAAGAAATCTGATAGATGGACTATTACCATGCCGGAAATTTCAAACATATTGGCCAAAACAATCTCTAAAAATTCATTACCAGAAAACTAGTCCAAAACCATTCACCATGTCAAAAACCTGAAAGAACAGGTAATGCTATTTCTTATATCTGCTAATTCTAAAGATTGCAATAAGCCTTGCACTCTCACACAGCTAGAGACTCTCTTGATTGAACCCATCATAGAACAGCAGGCCCAGATGATGTCATAACAGAACAGCAGGACCAGATGATGTCATAACAGAACAGCAGGACCCCATGATATCATAACAGAACAGCAGGACCAAATGATGTCAAAATAGAACAGCAGGACCAGATTATGTCATAACAGAACAGCAGGACCAGATGATGTCATAACAGAACAGCAGGACCAGATGATGTCATAACAGAACAGCAGGACCAGATGATGTCAAAATAGAACAGTAGGACCAGATGATGTCATAACAGAACAGCAGAACCAAATAATGTCATAACAGCACCAAGACCTAATGATCTCACAACAGAGCAGCAGGACCAAAGTATGTCATAACAGAGCAGCAGAACCAGATAATGTCATAATAGAACAGAAGGACCAGATGATGTTATAACATAACAAAAAGACCAGATGATTTTACCTTCTGACACATATCTGATACAGATCTCAAGAAACTAATAAATATTTTCTCTAAAATATGAGAAACTAGCGAATTTTGCTGTCATTACCAGAAACAACAATGACACGCCAGTATATAGAAAGAACCATATTGATACTTCCAACTAGTGTCCCATAGCAGTAATAAGCCGTACATGTATTTCCAAAACCATGAAACATGTGATCAATTATAGATGTCCGGTATCCAGCAAACTACTATCAGACGTTAGTCTGGATTTGGACATCAGAGGATCACAAGTAATTGTCTGGTCAGAATTAAAACATTTGTTTGAGAAGCTTTAAAAAGAAAGAAGATATATATACCATCTTTTCCAACTTAAAAGAAAAATCTTATGACACCGTATGGAAGAATGATGTAATGATTGACCATTCAACCGCCTAGTTTTTCTTATTTTAGATTAAGAAAGTTTTTGATACCACAATGAAGAATGGTGTAGTGAGTGACCATTCATCCTAGGACGCTGAAGACACTACATAGAAGGATGGTGTAATGAGTGGTCATTCATCTTAGAAGCTTAAAAGACCACATCTAGGAATGGTGTAATGAATGACCAGTCAGCATTTTTTCTTTTAATAAAATGTTTTTGACACCACAATGAAGAATATGGAAGCATAGGACACCACATGGAACAATGGTGTAATGAGTGATCATTCAATCTAGTTTTGTTTTACTTGAAGAAAGCTTGGGATATCACATGCTAGTATAATAAATAAACTACTGTATATACTGACTTATAAGTTGAGTAAAACTGTAAACAATACAAATCCATTTCTTCATTGGCATAATGAACCTGTACATCAGGGTATATGTTGTTGCCTAATGATTATTCCTGACAAACTGGCACAGACCCAGATCTGCCAGCACATTATGCAATTGCAGATCTGGTGTGGACAGTTTCCAGTTGAACTCAGTCTTCTACATTAGTATAAATGATATTCAAACTAGGTCAATGGGCTGCCTATTCATTTTATATCCATTTTTTTTCAGAAAGTCATATTTCCATTGTACATGGACTTTAATAAGATCTAAACTTGATCATGGCCTGACTGTGTCTAGATTACCTTGCAAATCTTACTTGCAGGTGCTTGACATATGCTCTGCTAAGAATGTAGACTTCATCTAGGATTATTTAGAACCTTTCTTCAGTTAGCCTCAGTGCAGTTAAATGAATCATCACCTTATCTCAGACAAATCAAATTGGCTCTTAAATATACACAAATTGCCACCATCAATCTAACCCAGCATATCATGTTGTCTTAAGTATATAAATTACCACCAATCCATCTAACCCAGCATATCATGTTGTCTTAAGTACACAAATTACCACCAATCCATCTAACCCAGCATGTGATGTTGTCTTAAGTATACATGTACCACTAATCCATCTAACCCAGCATATCATGTTGTCTTAAGTACACAAATTACCACCAATTCATCTAACCCAGCATGTGATGTTGTCTTAAGTACACAAATTACCACCAATCCATCTAACCCAGCATGTGATGTTGTCTTAAGTACACAAATTGCCACCATCCATCTAACCCAGCATATCATGTTGTCTTAAGTACACAAATTACCACCAATTCATCTAACCCAGCATATCATGTTTTAAGTACACAAATTAACACCAACCCATCTAACCCAGCATGTTATGTTGTCTTAAGTATACAAATTACCACCAATCCATCTAACCCAGCATGTTATGTTGTCTTAAGTATACAAATTACCACCAATCCATCTAACCCAGCATATCATGTTTTAAGTACACAAATTAACACCAACCCATCTAACCCAGCATGTTATGTTGTCTTAAGTATACAAATTACCACCAATCCATCTAACCCAGCATGTTATGTTGTCTTAAGTATACAAATTACCACCAATCCATCTAACCCAGCATATAATGTAATATTAAATATACATGTACTTCCGATCAATCTAACCCAGCATATTTATTAAACCACATGCCAAGCCATGTACAAGTGCAAGCTATATTAAATTCTACATTTCATCATGCAAGTTCATACTTGTCAAGACATGCAAAAATTAGTCTTCCCAAAATTATGCATTCCCAGATTACTGCCTTGTGTATTAAACCCCTCAGATATGATATTTTTCTTTGCATTTAGAAAAAAGTCTTCTGCTATTTCTTCATTTTAAAGATTCAGTTCAATGTAATCTAAGCCTTTCTTTTATGACCAGATATCACTGCATATATGCAGAAAGTTGCAAAAAGAGACAAGATTGCAGCTGCCATGGCAACACCCAAATCATGATCTGAACCTGGTTACCAATTAAAGCCTCCATTTTTGCTGCAGAAATTACATTTACTCAGATCTTTAAATTATGTTGAAACCTTGTAGAAAAAAAAAGTTAATTACCATACATACTCACTTATTAGTCAAGTCAGACTGCACAGACTCAGATCTGCCATCCCATAATGCATCAGCAGATCTGGGTCTGTGCAGTTTGTTAGGAGTAATCAGTAGAACAAACAACAAAGACCCTGATCTGCATGTGCATCATGCAATGTCAAATTAGGATCTTTGTTGTTTGTAGTTTGACTTGACTTTTAAATAGGTATATACAGTATCTGTTCTGATTCTCATTCAACACTGAAATCCTTGCAGACCTTAAATTGGAATACTGAATAATATAAGGAATCTTTTTCAAATTCGCTCAATAAATAAGAAAGAAAATGTTTTGTACATCTGTCTGCCTACTCAAATTACTGTATATACTTATGTATAAGGTAGCTTGCATATAATTTGACCTTACTTTCCATAATGAATAGGTATAACTTTAAAAAAATGAATGACATGTATAAGCCAGCCCATAAGTCCAGCCATTTTGAAAAATCTTGCTACAGATACTGTCAGAATGGACAGTCTAATTTACATGGAGTGAGATCCTGTGTTAAAATAGGCATGTGATCTCATATCCGGCAATCTGCAATAACAATATATAACTGTAATCAACAAGAAAACATAAAAATGTTAAATTTAGACATTTTCCAGGTTTCTATATTTTCCTAAATTGTTTGCCTTATATGTGAGTATATAGTAGTGATAAGGGAAATGAAAATTTCTGAATGGAAGAATTCATGTATTGGTTATTACATAAAATTGGCATGCTTATTATACATAACAAGGTATTTGGAATGAAACTCCTGGCACTTAAGAACGTCAGGTCCATTAGAGTAATTAACCATGATGCCTCAGTGCTAGACATCACTATAAACTGTTATACTACAGACATTGTAGCGATATGGCTGCAAAAATTGTTCAAGTTATGTTTTTAAAAAAATCAAAGTCCAATCCAAACGAAAATAGCAACAGAAATCATGAGACTTTACTGTTTTGGACATTACTTGCTGTTTTGTATTTGTTGATAATTTTTAATTCCCAGGATCCATTGGAAGAAAAAAAAGGTTTATTCATTTAAGATGGAACCTGTCTGAAAATTTGGCAGTATTAGTGGTTGTCTTGAACAAGCTTTGAAACTTGTGAAATCTCAGAAACAGAATAATTCATATACAGCGTATCACAAATATTAACATACATTGCTTTTTTGTTGTTTTTTTTTTTTTCATTTTTGCACATTGGTGAATTCATACTTTAATCAATTTTTTCATAAAATACACAAAAAAGAAGAAATATATTTGCATATTTACAAAATATTTAGCAAAAAGTGTCTCACTAGGCATTCATTGATTGCAGGACCATCAGATATCTGCCCAAAAAGCAAGAAAATGAATTGGAATGGTGAGTAATTATTTACACATGTATCAGTTTGAATTAAACTGATTGCATTTGCAAAGAATATTCCTCATTCCATTTCAAAACAGAGTTTAATCAAGATCAGCACTTGTTTAAACCAAACGTTTCTCTTCCAGGCTTATTTGTAGATTTTTTGTTATTGTATCAACCATTAATTATAAGCCAGTTTTATTTTCCAGGAGACTAGTATATGTGTGTACTTCACAGTATAACCCCCGATTTATGAGTATTGTGTAAATGAGAAACTTTGTGCAGTTCAAATTTGAGTGTTTTGAGGTGAATTTTCCCCTAAGAAATGCTAGAAAAGTGTCCCTTAAACCTCACAATAATGACATCAAAATAAAACATTCAAACATTACATTGTTTTTTTATGTTAAAAATTTGTAAACATAACTATTCAATTACATTATAAGAAAAGCACACACACAAAAATAAACAAATGACCAACAAACAATTTTTAGTCCATCCATCAATGGGAAGCCATATTTTCATTATGTTAATGAGTGGTCGAAAGCGCTGTACATTATGGATCACTGCCATCTCACCTCTGATTGTGTGGGTTCGAGTCTAGGATTCGGCAAATGTGGATATGTGAGAAAGCTTGCCAGTAGCTTCTTGTGGGTCAGTGGTTCTTTCGGGTGATTTCCCGGTTTCTTCCTCCACCATTAATACTGGCTGCCATGAATAACTTATCATGTGCTGAAAAATGGCGTTAAGCCCAACAACAACAACATTCTGTCAATTCTCAGTGAATGAACCCCCTCGTGCCTATTGTGTGCTGAAAAATGGCGTTAAGCTCATAAGCTCAACAACATTATGTTAAACACATCAAAAGATGGCAGTGATACCTCTTTGAGAGCAAATTATGAGCAAGCTGACTCTCCCTAACTATTTGATGGGCTCAGGTTCAACTGATTAATTCAAGATGGTGCTATCCTGCTTCCTGTCCAAGTAAGACTGCATCAGGCAGTACTTCTTTTTCCTGTAAAGCTCAGTGCTGCAGATATTTTGAACACATAATGAATGAGGCATAGGGCCTGAAGACAACTCTTACCCAAGAGTGTTAAGCATCAATGCTGCTTCCACAATAGCAATACTGAGAATGAGCAAATTTTCCAAATAATCAAGTGCAAAATTTAAAATGGCCACAGGACATAAGGTTGTTCTGTTTCATGTGGATTTATAAGTCGCCTAACATAGGATTAGATATGGAAATATTATATATGTAGATTGAAAAAGAACCCATCAACTGATGGTAGATCAACAGCTGCAAGAAAAGTTTGTAATTGTACACCAATGTGTGCAGACCCATTGTCTGCAGGTTTTAATGAATAGGCAATATTAGCCCCTTAATCATCAGTTATTATCATTACAGATGTGGGGCTAATTTATTAGCCTAGATGATCTCCAGAGATATTAATGACATAAAGGAATCTTGCATTTGTTAATTTGTTATTATCTAAACCTCCTCATAAACCTATGTGTTAGACTTCAGTTATGGTTTTCTTCATTTCTTAGCATTGGAAGTGATATTCATTCATTATCAGTGGGATAGTTTTGTATTCATTACAGTGGCAACTTCATTTCAGCTTGTACTATGCCAACCTGGTTTTCTAGCTAAGAAATAGCTCCTGAACCAATTTAGATTCATAGTCTCAGAGACAATGGTACTAAATATAGCTATGACAGAGTTCCTTATCTGGTCAAAGCTGTACTTTTATGTTTGCTTCAGTTAAAATAGAAAAGAAAATGGTCACAGTATGAAATTTCTCTTTGTTGCTTCCAAAGGTACTTCTTGTACCTCAGCAGTCTATCAAAAAAGTTATCAATCTCTCACAGAGAAAGCTCTTTCCTTCATGAGAATGAAACCCAATGAGGTTCAGACTATTGCTACATCTTTGGCCTTTATTAATTATTCCTTTCTCATTCCACTTTCACTTCATTTTATCTCATTTTCTATGGTGTACCAGAGTGAGGGCAATTATTTATAAAGGCCCAATTATTTTAGCTCCTCAGTTGACAACAGGTCATCTTCCATTCTGCAAATATCATCATACTGGAAAGAGATATGTCCTTACCCACTACATTTTGCCACACATTTACAAAAATATAAGTTCCTTTTTTCTCTTAACATTTGTTTTTAAAGTGGCTTGTGCACTTTATGCAGATTGCTATGAAAATACTTTGAAAATTTGATTTTAAAAATGCATTTGTATTCCTGTCTTTCATGAGGATGCATTTGTGCATTTCATGTTTGCATTCTGTATGTCTGAAAAACTCAGTCCATTTATTTCTTAGTCCATCTGTCCATGAAATTATTCATGTCCACATTATAACTTTAAAACAATTTAAGATATTGGGATGATATGTTTACAGATAATATATGTTTAAAGATAATAGCATCACTTGCAGTCTTCATTCTCCTCTCTTCAAGAACAGTGTCAGAGTAAAGTGTCCTCAAGTTATTTCCTCTATGATGAAATCTTTAATCAGTCAGAAATAAAAGAAATGAAAATTCAAGAAAGACACAAAACATCTTGATGCAATGATAGAGAATTAATTTATTAATAATTAATTAATAATCTGATAGGTCTCAAATTTTTAGCTCTGGTCATAGACGAGAAGAATGTTTGTGATGGCTTTGTGTAAAGCATCCATCTGTTTGTGCAAAGTTTTAGTCACTACTTCTCCTAAACCACTTAGAGAATTTTCATGAAACTTTAGAAACCTATTCATTCTAAGATAAAGCTGGTCCTACTAAAAATGGTGACCCCTGCAAAATAAATTTGAGGAGCCATCTTGAAAACAGTATTGTTGTGAATATGTTGGAATAGATGGTCACATGAGGCTTGCAATATAAGATCGTATGTTTTGTTATTTGTTTATTATTATTTGTTTTGTTATTCCTGAATAAAAAAAGTGCTGATCCAGCATCCAATATGGCTGCATGGCGTTGTCTTGAAAATTTTGCTATCACCACTCCCCTTTAATGGATAGTCATAGTTTTCACTGAAAGAAGAATGCTAATGGTCCTAATGGTGCTGTTGTGACAGATAATGTGACCACCAAATGGCTAGCTTGAAACTCCTTGTTGTCACTCAGCTTATACATGTACTAAAAGAATGATAATACCATTCTGGGTTTATTTATAAATTGCTTTTTATGCAGTTTGGTTAGTCTTATTGCGGATCATCCATCCAGTATGGTTGTCATAGTGACCATATTTAGAAATTTTGCTACACCTTTTGAAAAAGATTGACTTTAGTTTCACTAAAAAATGTATGACATCTGATTTGTCACAAATGAAAATAGTGTCTATCTGACTATAGTATAGCTACCATGGCAGCTATCTTGAAAATCTTAACACTATTCCTAATAAATGATGAATATTATCAATACAATTTTATCTTAAAGATTTCTTAAGATGGCTTATTGGTCCTAAATTAAAACATCATCCTTAGACTATCCTATAAGACCTCCTATAACGTCAAGTTGATCCTAAATGAAACTTTGCTAAGCACTGGATGAATTTTTATTAAATGGTAACAGATTGTAGAAAAGTGAGAATAATTCTACATTAACGATAATTTCAAAACAAACATTTCTGTGGAAAGAATGCTTGTAAGACTTTGATTTTGATAGTAAAGTTAATTCATTGTGCAGTTTATATCTTTTACACTGAACCTCTACTTCCAATCCCTCTTTTGTAGTGTTTATTTTCAACAGTAAATGGCTGTTTTGAATATTTTCCTATAATAAGGTCAGACAATCAATATTGGCCTTATGCATGATTAAAGTTTACAATTATTGATAACAAATTGGTACATGTCTCATCACCGCTTAACATCATGATTTTGAGTTATTTTTGTTTGTCCAAGACATACATTAACATGTAAACCAAGTTATCTGCTTGTTTGGAGCCCATGTTACACATATGCTCTCGTGCACTAGTCTAACACAAGCCATTCCATTTTCAAGCAAAACTGAAAGGTAAACCAAATTACTTATTTTCTTTCTATGTGAATATATAAAGCTCGTGCTTATTCAATTTATGCCTTCAGTCTCAAAAATTGGTTGGGGTGGGTGGGTAAAAATACACACTACTGTATTTAGCAAGGTCTGAGCAGCCCACCCAGTTTATGGCTGTGATGGCCATCTTTTTTAATGCTACTGCAAGATGGCTGCTTCACCAGAATTGATAGATGTAAAGACATGGAGCTTGCACTCAAAGACTTTGGATCTGTAGTTCATTCTAAAATGAAACTGGTTCTGATCAGACCTTTAGTATGGCCATCAGGTAGCCATGTTAATATCTTGTTATCTAAGCTACTTTTTCAGAACAGTGAAAATTTTTATTTTAGATATATATATATATATATATATATATATATATATATATATATATATATATATATATATATATATATATATATATATATATATATATATATACATATATAGTTGTTTCTAATATATAAATGGTGCATATAAATGGTGACTATTTTAAAAATCTTGTCACTGCTCTCTCTGTGGGATTGATGTATTGAAATTTGTACCATTTGTACTTGCTTATAAGTTGAGTTAAACTGTAAACAACAAAGATCTTGAACTGTCTTTGCATAATGCATGTGTAGATCAGGGTCGTTGTTTGTTCCACTGATCTGCCTAACAAAGCTGCACAAATAACATGTCTTTTGGTGCCTTACGTGATGAAAAATAATGGGTCTGTCCATTTTGAAGTTGGACTCAACTTATAAGTTAGTACATATGGTATTCACTGGACCATTTCTTACAAAATATATGCATGGTAGCATTAATGGACAATTTCTTACAATATATATACATGGCAGCATTAAAGATTCCCTCCAAATTTAATTATCTCTGAAAAAAATGTATAGATGTGACTAACAATGTGTCCACACTTTTATGAAGGAATTTTGAAAACCAAGCCTAATTTACATTGGTGTTTATTAAGTGAAATTTTAATTATGTTTTGGTACCTTATTGAGTCTGTCAGCACATATGA
This sequence comes from Potamilus streckersoni, assembly GCA_016746295.1. Taxonomy (NCBI): domain Eukaryota; kingdom Metazoa; phylum Mollusca; class Bivalvia; order Unionida; family Unionidae; genus Potamilus; species Potamilus streckersoni. Next base: position 6,457,539 of record JAEAOA010002353.1, on the reverse strand, counting down.
AGTTTGACAGCACTTTGTCTTTAGTTGTATTCCAATGGACATTAGTTGGTATTCACCACTCTGATTTTAAGATCAAAGGACTAGCTTTTATCTGTACTGGCATGACAACACAAGCATGGATCAAACCCAGTTTGTGGATTATCACATAAATATGCAGAATGGTGCCACTTATTTTGTGTTGTTTTATTTTAGAATAATTTTAATTTTTGATTTTACCAAACTTGTTCTATGGGTATATCTAGACATTGTTTAAGACATGGTTTTCTGTCTATAAAATCATGTTTTAGATCCAAGGGCATAATAAAGAGCTTTACATATTGGCATCATGTTAAATTTAATTTGATATGTATATTGGAGTTTGTCAGCACTTAACAAAAAAGACTAGAAATATCTGTGTCGTAGATTCCTGGAAATTCTTTTCATACAGTAGAGCATAGCTTCCTCTGAATGAATTTACTTTAAAATATAGATTCTTTTACTCACCTTCCTATAAAAGTTTCTGATTTTGTTTTAAAATCTTAATATTTTTATAAATTTTTTTCATACTTTCATTTTTTCAATTCACATAAGTTTTTAGAAGACCTTGCATCATTCTTAGCCATTTTCAGCCCGTCTCAACTTTGCTCTTGTCATTATGCCAGTTATGACTTTCCTTCTTAAATCTTCTAATATTTTTCCCATTATTTTGAAATTACAGAATGAAGGAGGATTGCTTTTTGGATCAAACACATTATGTTATTGTTAAGAAATTCAAGTTCCAGAATTTAACTGTACTCCAGCATTAGCACATAACTTTTTAATTTTATGTTCAAAAATATTTTAAAATGATATTCCTTTTCCCCTTCATCTCAGTTTGAAAGATGAAAAATAGCATATCAAACCCATTTCTGCTCTCATAATGCATCTTTGTTTTGTACATAATGTTAAACGCTTTTCAGTTTAACTTTATCTTCAAGTACATTTCAACTTATTGATGTTAAAACTTATTTCCTGATGAACAAAATTGCGATCAGCTGAAGAAATAAAGATAGAAAAAAGAAGGAAACATTTATCATAATATTTGAAAAACTGCATAAAATTTTAGACAAATCAATTTTTGGCTGGCTTATTAGATCAAATAGCTGAAAGTTTGCAAAGCCAGACTGGTTGAATATACTGCATGATTTTAAGTACCAGTCTATTTGGCTGGCTTAGATTAAATAGCAAGACCAGGCTAGCTTGATAAATTGAATGATTTCAAGTACCCTTCTGTATTTTGATTAAGGAAAGCTAATTGTTCTCAAATTGTGAAAGTCTTGTTTTATCCAGTGAATTGTCCCTTGTAATAAAACTACTCAGAATTCTGCTGTCTCTCATATAATGTGGGTATGGGTATAGATCCTGTTAACATTTTATTTTATCACTGCTACTTAATTTATTTCACTTCACACAACATAAAAAATTGTATTTTTGTGTTTTAGCACTTTCAGGGCATGACCTTTTTTAAGATTCCCTCACTAATATGAGTCACTGCCTTGAACAACTTTAATATTTGTATAGAATATATAATATGAGTCACATCCTTGAACAACTTTAATATTTGTATAGAATATTGAATATTTATCTTATGTTGTTTTAAACTGCATGTACATATCCTTTTGTTGTTTTTTTCAACTTACAATCATATATATATATATATATATATATATATATATATATATATATATAATTTGTTTAAACATATTTCATTAAAACAATGATCAATCACTTGCATTGATTGCAGAGGTTAAGATGAACAAGTTCCAAGAAGGCTTGCAGCAGCAGCGCAAACTTGTAGAGCAGCTAAGGAACGAAGCTGCTATTCCCCGTGTCCGTGTATCTGAATGCATAGAGGACATCATGAAATACTGTGAACAGCATGCAGATGAAGATGTGCTTATTAAGGGATTTGCTCGTCCAGGGGATAATCCTTTCAAAGAAAAAGGGGGCTGTGCTATTTTATAGATAACTTATTCAGTGTTTTGGATGATTTTCTTGTGAGAGAAATATAAAGGAGGAATGTGAAATGTGTCTTTTTTACTAAGGAATTTTTAATGGAAGTATAATGCATTGCGACCTTAATTGATAAAGCCTTTTCTTTAAAAAAAAATTATAAATGGAACAATTTTTAGTACATGACAAAAACCTGCTTAATTCTGAGACTTTCGGTTCAGAGGGATTTATCCTGTTCAAGCGTATGGCATTCTGTCTACCTTCAGTTACTAAGAACAGTTTGTATTTTAAACAATTTTTATTTGTATATATGTATATTTAGTTCTGTTGGCCTTTTTTGCCTTGCAAAAGTGAGTTTAATCATGTATTGGGACATAACTCAAATAGGGAATAATTGTATTCAGAATAATTACTTTTCTATCAAAATTGTTTATGACTTTTTTTGATAAGTTCTCTTTTCAGGAGATAGGAGACAATTTAAATTCAGATCACACATATTTTGAGGGACATCATTATTTACCTATCATTGTAAAAAGGAACATAATACAGTATGTACATACATGTTTATTCCTATCATCCTATATAATATGCTATATATAATATACCATGTATTTCCCTAACCCTCCAAACCATCAGCATCTTTAATCCTTTGATTACATCTTAACTTAGTCATTAAACTGTATATAATAAATTGCTGTAAAAACTATTTTTGCTCATTCTGTTATTTTTAAAGGCTCTTTAGACGATACAAAATTTTACAAAATATTTATGTAGTAAGAGTTACTGCTCCAGACTCACATTTGCTGATTGAGTTTCTTCATTAGAGATGTCTCTTTATCTAAATGTATCAAATGTTTAAGAAAAAAAATTGAAATTAATAGTCCATTGCTGTTTTCTGTGCCACTAAGGTAAATTTTCTGGGGATCAGTGATAAAAATTGCTTTTGTTTCAACAAATTTCAAATTATGTGCAAATATAATTTAATTTCTTATAAACTGTTTAGAATTTTTTCCCTAATATATACTGAAGTTAAATCTTTCTAATAAAATTGGCATCATTTTTACAGGAAACTATCTTGAGCTTCATTTTAAATTTTAATACACACTTTTTTCTAATCCCATGTAAAATATTTATATTACAGAAATTTCTACCTTAACAGTAACCTTTGTATAGTGATCACCTGGTCTCAACAGCCATTCAAAATTCTCCTGTGAAATTTCCTCCTTTAAAGTCATGCATTAAACTGTCAGCTGCTTTCCAATGTGAACAGCTAATTGTTTCCTAACCATTGTTAAGATTCTGTTGTCTTAGAATAAGTTATAAGAAAACACAAAGAATAAATTTTGTATAATTGAAAATATTAATTTATTTCTCTAAATTACAAAGGTAAAGAATTAAAAATAACTTATAGTATGTATGGTGAATGAAATTCTAAAGTCCTAAATGTTCTATCAATACCAAAAGTATCAAGCAATCCAAATGTGTTCTTTAGGTATTTCAGCTGATGGCCAGTAATGTACTAATATATCAATAGTACAGAAGAATCACTATGTTATAATCCAAATATGTTTTTAAATTAACTCAAAGTATTTCTGATACAGCTATAAATGCTAATGTCTTTGACTCTATTCACATTATTTCCATGACAGCTATTATTCCAATTAATCTGAACTATTTCAAGCACAATAATTCCAGTGAATAATTAAATAAAATAAATGAATTCCTCTCACTGAATAACTTCCAAGACTGGTGTCTCACATTCATAATCTAAACTGTAAACTGGGTCACATGGGTTACAATAGCTAATCAAGAATTAGGCCAACTTAACCTTTTTTAAAGAAATCATGACCCATTCACATCATGACATGTTTAGCTTGATTCAGCCATGGAACTTATGATTGGATCTATGCACTATTAGAACAACTCATCCTTCATTTAGAAAACCAGTATTTTAAATATTATTGATTAAATAACCATTGCTAAATATAATCAAGTATTCTAGATAAGCATAACACCATGCAATTTAAGCATTTGTTTGGCCAAAATTGGATCTGTTTTGGTTAAGATAGTTTGTTTGAATTTATGTGTAAGCATGCTGTATCTTGCTTAATTTCACTGTACTTAAGTCAATCTGTCCATTTGATTTTAAATTGGCTAATCTTCGTTTTTGCTTTTATTCACTGTACTTAAGTCAATCTGTCCATTTGATTTTAAATTGGCTAATCTCTCCATTTTTGCTTTTATTCACTGTACTTAAGTCAATCTGTCCATTTGATTTTAAATTGGCTAATCTCTCCATTTTTGCTTTTATTCACTGTACTTAAATCAATCTGTCCATTTGATTTTAAATTGGCTAATCTCTCCATCCTTGCTTTACTTGGTCAATCTTTCATTGTGATTTTAAACTATCTAATCTCATAAGACTTTTAATAAAGCTTTTGTATTGCTTATAAATTCATGGAGTAACCACTTGAGGTAAATCATCTTTCTTATATCCCTACACCTCTTATCTAGAGAAGTCGGGGATACACTGATGCTAAATGTGTTCATAAAAAAAGAAAACTTAGAACTGTTTTACTTCAAATTTGCTTTAATTTATCAAATATGGCCTATTCAACAATTTAAGTTAATGTATGCACAAATTGTATTGTAGTCCATGGAAAAGTCTGCATTAATCTGTATGCACAAATTGTATTGTAGTCCATGGAAAAGTCTGCAATAATCTGTATGCACAAATTGTATTGTAGTCCATGGAAAAGTCTGCATTAATTTGTATGCACAAATTGTATTGTAGTCCATGGAAAAATCTGCATCAATCTGTATGCACAAATTGTATTGTAGTCCAAGGAAAAGTCTGCATCAATTTTGTGTGCACAAAATATATTGTAGTCCAAGGAAAAAGGCTGCATCAGTCTTGTGTACAAAAAATGGATTGTAGTCCAAGGAAAGCAAATAGATAGTTCAAGCTTCATTAAATATCTGTTTGATATTCAATAGGAATTTAGTCATTAGGTAACTCGTGTGAAAAATAGATGTGCTTAATTGGAAATAAATATATTGATGGGGAAAATGTTTGAATGTAAAAGGCATCAGTAGTCTTTTAACAATGTTGACCTATTAAATATTTGGGTTGCTACTTTGTTTGGTCTAAGTCTGTTCCTTTTAAAGATAACTGATTCTAGCAACAGTGTAGATGAAGCTGAGCTAGCTACTTCCTAATCATATATATTATAAAAATGTACTACATAAAAAGCAAAGGAAAATCCTGAAGAAATCTGTGAATGAAACCCTTTTCTTTTAGAATATATGAATTATATATTTATATGGTCAATAGGATATTACATTAATTATCAGAAGTAATAATAATAATAATGGTACACATATTTATTTTATGATTTTATTGTATGATATTTGTTCAAGAACCAAGTTTGAAAAGTAAACTTGCATTCAGAAGTTACCTGTATGCAAAAGCCAGTTTGGCATTTTCCATTGGGTGGCACAATTGACAGGTTTGGCTGAATATGTTTTTAATTCTTTTGTCTTGTAGACTTTTTAGTTTGAGAAGTTTTGTCTCATGAAAGGAATTAAACACTAGTTTATTGTTGTATTAATTATAGATATTTAATTCACAGATTTAGACATCAGAAAAATTTATTTTTTAGCAACTCTTTAAAATTATCTCATTGATTACATAGCATTTTTTGATAATGATAGATAAGTAATCTTTTAATTTCATACTTAATAACAAAGTTAAGTTTAACTCACGCAATTCCATTTTGACTTGTGTAACACATTATAAACAAAACTTGGTACTTTCATATTGTGCTATTTTTCGGTGAATTTTTGTTGTGCCCTAATTCTTTTTAATGGCATGTATTTAAATCATATGGTCATGGATAATTAAATGTACTGATAACTGGTGATAAATATAAAAGATATTTACAAAAAGGTATAAATATTTTGAAGAAATATATAGCAGGATTAAACTGGTACAATTAGGTGCTTTTGCTTGAATGGATTTAGTGACTTGCATCATTACAAAATTATCATTTATTTTTTGACATCTTGAGACTTTCTTCTGGAGGGCAGGAAGGTACTATTCTTCATAAATGAGCTGAAAATGACATATTTCAGAATATTTCAATATTTCAGAATAATGAAATTGACTTTTAAGTAATAGAGCAAAAGAATTTCCTGTTTGAAAGAAAGCTGCCTTAAGCTGAAAGGCAGACAACTCTAGAATTCACAAGATGACTGTGACTGAAACAAGAAAATAATTTTCATGTTACTTCTACATCATGTAAATAAATGAACCACACATTCTGAGTGGCCTCCACTTGGGGAAGGGAAGGAGACTAATTATTTTGGGGCAAAAATATCTCAGGTCAAAGAACCCTGTCAATGTCTGAGTCAAAAGGTCAGCTGTAAAGGTCATTGTGACTGACATAAGAAGAAATGTTTTCTTATGAAAATTGTTTTTGACTAAGTATAGAGTTTTCGAGTCCTTTACATGCCTTCATAGAGGATTATTGAATATGGGATGTGTGTTAATGTGCCAAGATGTCTTGAAACACTTGATAGTAAACCTGGTAGTTTCCATATTTAACCAAATTTTAACTATACACTTCTCCCTTGATAACTCATGACATTGGGCCTAAAACCCTTGGCTGCACTATAAGCAAAGGCAAATCAGATTTAAACAGTGGGCAGTTAATTTGTTCTCACAGAAATGCTCATGGACATAGCTGTGACAGTAAAATGACATTTTGATTTAGAGGGCATACTGTAATTATGATGATTACATTGAAACCGAATTAAAATAGACAACTAAAGCATACATTTCACTTGACAAAACTTATTATTACATTGGTATTGATTTTTGTAAGAAATGTTGGCATACCTCAGTGCTGTTTTCATGTCCTTTTACTAAAATTTCCTTATATGTGGTACTGGGGAAGCATCACACTACCTAAATCAGATAGCTGATCAAAATTGGTTACTCCCTTGAGCTTGTGAAATGAACCTGATCCAGTCCAAAGTACCACTGTACTTGGCAACATGAATTTTGCTTGAGTAGACAATATTAACTTCTGAAAGATCAATAAATAAGTTATGAAATGTAATAAAAGCTAATAAACATTATCTTTTTCTAATTTACATTGGAAGTCTAGGAATTGAAAATAGCCTAGACGACTGATCATTCTTTTGTGAGGTGAATGTCTGAAGTAAGGCCAAGCTGTATACTCCATAACCCAAATTACATCCATCAATAATACACCAAGATAAAGGGAAGGTAAAGTTCTATTAACAGTACTCAACTTAAACAAGGTCTTTTTTAAAATGCTAAGATAACAACCGAGTAAAACCTTGGAAATTAAATTTTGGTAAAAACTCAAACTCTGTGCAAAGTAAAAAACTGTTGATGGAACCAAATAAAAATGGTGCCAAAATGACAATCAATATGGCAACTATGGCAGCCATCTTCAAAATTTTGTTATTGCTACTCCTTCTAACATAAAGTCATATTGATATGTGGTTTTCACCAGAAGACTTTTCATGATGTGTAGTTTGTCCTGAATGTAAATTATACTAATTTTATGTCTATCTCGAAAATCTGTTATTACTACTTCTCTTGTGTAGATGGTCACATCAGCATGGGGTTTTCACTTAAAGATTCTTATGGTGTCTAGTTAGTGCTAAATGAAAATGGTGCCAGTCTGATTTCTAATATAGTTGTTATTGTAGCCATCTTGAAAAATCTTGTTATTGCTACTTATTCTGAATGCGAAGTTTACTAACATTGGGGTTTTCACCAGAGGACTTATTATGACATCTGTCTGGATCTTTATGAAAATGTTGCTGCTTGCACATCATTATGGCTGACATTATGAAAATCTTGTTAACTGTGTTCCTCCAGAATGTATGGTCATATATGGCTTTGTTATTTCTAGTTGGTCCTTAATGAAAATAGTGCTGCACCTATGGCCAAAAATGTCTCCAAACTAGTCTTCTTGATAACCTTGTTATCACCACCTCTCCTGAAGGAATGATCGTATCAGCATGGGATTTTCATTAAAAGACTTCTTATAATATCATGTTTGTCATAAATTAAATATTTGCCAATGTAACCTGAAATGTGGCCACCACAGTTGCTATTTGGAAAATATTATTATAGTAACTTTTCCAAGAGGGCTGGTCATATCAACATTTTGCTTCAACCAGAAGACTTCTTATGATGTCTTGTTGGTCCTGAATGGAAGTGGTGCATATTTTATCCGAGTTTATGGCCACCAGGGGAACCATGTTGAATATCTTACTTTATGATTGCTCCAAAATTATAAGCCATATCAACATGTGGTTTTCACCACAGACTTCTAATGATGTCATGCTGGTCCTAAAAATTAAAATAGTTCTGATCTAATGTAAAAATTAAATGCATGGAGACTATCTTGAAATTCTTGATTTTACTTTTCGTCTTGATTGGAAAGTCATTTTGACATGGATTTTCATTAGAAGTGTTCTATTGGTGGCTGGTTTGTCCTAAATGAAACTTATGCAAATGACTCTCAATATGGCAACACTGAAATTATTTTTCCCCAGCAGAGCATCCAGACAAAGGACACTTTTATAATAATAAACTAGTTCTTGACCATATAACTTGAACAAACTTTCAAAAAGAATATGGTTTCTTCATAGCAAGTTTTGTTCAAGACTGTTCATCTTGACCAAAAAGTCCATGTCACTGAGATCTGTATAGAAAAGTATTGTATGGGTGTATAATGTACCATTTTGTTGTATCCTTGTTTTTTAAATATATATTTGAACACATCATGTATCACACTTGAGTTAATTTGAGTCTTGGAAAAAAAGATGCCACTTAGATTGGTACAATTTTCAAATGAAGAAAAATTCTTAGCTTGATTTCAAGTTATAAAGATGTTACTTTGTCCCCGGTGAACTCTAAATTGGTAGATTGACTTTGTGATTAATAAACATAGGAAATACAATGTAAATACAACTGAAATTTCATTGATCAAGGGTTCAATTCTAAGTCTACAAACATTTAATTTGTATGCTTTCATTTTAGTTTAGATCATCAATGAGTACCCTGAAACTGCAACAAACTATACAGGATATATAAATTTTAAATAGACTATGAACAGTCTTGATAGAAGTTTCATCTCTCAGTTCAACATAATCTATTTATCTTATGATAAAACCATGCTGGCTGATGAGCCCAAAGTTTACAAAAAGCCCATGCTTGATGATATACCTATGCTTGCTGATGAGCCCATGCTTGATAATTTGTCCATATTAAATGATACACCTATGTTTAATAATAAGTCCATGCTTGATAATAAGCTCATGCTTGATAATAAGTCCATATTAGATGATACAACCTTGTTTAATAATAAGCCCATGCTTGATAATAAGCCCATCCTTGATAATAAGTCCATATTAGATGATACACCCATGTTTGATAATAAGCCCATGCTTGATAATAAGCCCATGGTTGATAATAAGCCCATCCTTGATAATAAGTCCATATTAGATGATACACCCATGTTTAATAATAAGCCCATGCTTGATAATAAGCCCATTCTTGATAATAAGCCCATCCTTGATAATAAGTCCATATTAGATGATACACCCATGTTTAATAATAAGCCCATGCTTGATAATAAGCCCATGCTTGATAATAAGCCCATCCCCTTGATAATAAGTCCATATTAGATGATACACCCATGTTTAATAATAAGCCCATGCTTGATAATAAGCCCATGGTTGATAATAAGCCCATCCTTGATAATAAGTCCATATTAGATGATACACCCATGTTTAATAATAAGCCCATGCTTGATAATAAGGCCAATGCTTGATCACAAGTCATTGCTTGATGATAAACAAGCTTTATAATAAGCCTATTGTTGATAATAAGCCCATTTTTGATGAGAAGCCCTTGCTTGATAATCGCATTTTTTTTATGATGAGCCCTTGCATTTTGATGACACCTCACTTGATGATAAATCCATTTCTTGATAAATGTACCCAATTTATATTTTAAAAAATTTTGAAAACAATTTGCAACAGATATTTTTGTCTGAAAATGAACCAACCCCCTACCAATCTTATAAGAGAAACATTAAGGTTTTTCTGCTTATGTTGTGCACCTTGATTTGGTACATGTGGCATTATTATGATTGTGTATCACTTATTCAGTATATTATGTGTATATAATTTTGAAGAATATAATTGCCTATTCATTCATCCTGCACATTGCTATTCAGATGAAAAGTGTACCTAATGTATACATCTGGATATTTGTCTTGAATGATGGAAATCGGGTTGGCACATAATTCCTTTAAAACCATAACATTTTTAATTAATTTATTATCTACCATATATACTCATGTATTAGTTGAGTCCAACTGCAACCAGTATAGACTTTGATCTGCCATTGCATAAAAGGCTGATTGGTCAGAGTCTATGCTCTTTGCATTTTTTATTACACCAAAAAAAAACTGCATATAACATGATATACTGGTGCGCCACAGACTCAACTTATAAGCGATCATACACAGTACAAGAGGAACAAGTTTAGAATTATAAAATGTATTGATCTTATGCCACATAAATGTTTTAAGAAATTTTGCATTTTCAGATACTGTTGAAGAATTCGTCATGCTTTGTAAGGTTGTCACTTATTTTTTTAAATGAGAAATTTATGATAAAGTTTTTTAATGTGTAAGACCAGATTTTAGAGATGTCTGCATGATTGAGAATGGATAATAATATTCACCATTAACTTTGTATTTGCTAATTAATATATATTGGCTGTAAAAGAGATGTGCATTGTCTACTTATTTGCCATGCAGTGTGTACCAAAATACTTGGATTGCATCACAATGTATACCATATGTATTATACAGCTGTCAGTAATAAGGTACATGTATCATACAGCTGGCAGTAATACAGTACATGTATCATACAGCTGGCAGTAATACAGTACATGTATCATACAGCTGGCAGTAATACAGTACATGTATCATACAGCTGGCAGTAATACAGTACATACTATGATATATAACATAAAGTTCATGGATGATACAATACATGACAAACAGTTGATACAGTACAAAAAATATGTATGATACAGTTAGCAGGTGATACAGTACATACCATGATATGTATCATTCAGCTGGCATATACTATCATATATGACATAAAGTTCATGGGTGAAACAACACATGACATATGTATCAAGCAGTTTATACAGTACAAGAAATATGTATCATACTGTTAGCAGGTGATATAATACATATTGTGATACAGGAATGATGATTAAATATGATACAGACTCCTACCTCCTTGTTCCATTTTCTTTGCACTTAATGTCTATATCACGATGTTGGCATTGTAAGCCTGCAACAAGGTTTTTACTTGAATTCATCATGACCATCTAACATAACCTGCATATGGCTTTGTTGATAACTGCACATTACCATTGTGATTATTTGACCCGGGAAATCCAAAATATTTCCAGAAAGGAGCTTCATGATTCAGGCTACCATATATTAATAGTCTTATCACTGTATATACTTACTTATAATCTGTGTCCAACTGCCTACCGCACAGATGCGTAACTGCCATCACATGATTTGCCAGCAGGTCTGGGTTGGTGCAGTTTGTTGGGAGTACTCTGTAGAACAAGGAATATAGAGCCTCATCTGCATTATGCTAGGGTTAATTAGGGCTGTTCGCAGTTTGACTCGACTTATCAGCGAGTAAGATGGTACTTCTAATGAACATGGCAAAAATTATACATTGTAGTGAATCAAAATAATAAAATAACCTAGATTACATTATGGTAATTGCTAACATTTGAAATAGTTAATAAACTAGCAAAAACTTGACCAAAAACTTAACCAAAATCCAAAACATTCCCATAAACTTTGGAATTTACCCCACGTGCAATTGCAAGGTTCAGGTTACTCACCCATGACATCTGTGACCATTATGGTCTGAATACATGACCAGAATTTGGTAAGGACATTGTGTTCCATGTGCTCTCCTGTACATTTAAAGGAGCTGCTAACATTTAAATGTTTGGGACTTAATCAATTTCTGGTGAATTGTATTATTTATGTTATTTCTGTATTTTCAGAACTTGAATTCATGTGTACAAAAATACATCACCTTCAAGAACTGTGCATTGATGTACATGTATTGGAATATTACAGCAGCAGTATCAATGGAGTATAGCAATGTGGTGCCAGTCCATATTATTGAATCATTATGCTTCTAGTAGTCTTCAAACTTGAAAATATGCAATAATATTAACCACAGCTAACATTTAAAGAAGTTCAAGTATGATTCTGTCATAACTTAAAAATTTTATTTCAAAAGTGGCTAGAAAGTTGATTAGAGCCTACTAGTTCTTTACAAAGATTCAAATGACCGTAATCCTGGATGTGCAGCAAGGCAAGAAATGAATGATTTAAGCAATTATACTAAGTTGATACAGTACTGTCTTGTGCACACAAACCTGCCTTTCATTAGAGTTGGGTATTGGTACAGGCTATAACATATTTATGTGTTGGATGTGTACCCAATTTAAGTTGCATGAATGTAGATCATCTGTTATCACATAATTTATGAGAAGATGCATTTTTCATTCTGTGTATAATTTCAAGTGTCAACCTTTATATTTTGGTGCATTATGCAATGTCAAATTTGGGTCTATATTTTTTGCATATAGGGACATGATATATATAATTATGGTATTTCAAAACCATTGTCAGCCAGTTATTTTTTTATTAATACAACTGCATTGTTTTTGCCTTAGAGACACAGTGATTTAATTACTTCCAGCTACCCTGTTGAAACGAGGATCACTATGTAAAAATATAAAATTTGAATATCAATTTATAAGGAAATTTCATTCCTTTGTGATTCTTTGGTTTGAGATTTTAAATATCTTAGATAAGAATTTCAGTAAGAGATGGTAATTACATGCATCATATTGTAAGAATTATATGTAATGATTTCATAATCATTTATTCTTCAGTGTCAAGTATTGTACCTTCATTTTAACTTACAGTTTGCCTTACTGCTATTATTTTTACTGTGCAGTCGCAATATTTTGTAAGTATACCAGTCTTTCCCCTGAGATCTATCACAGGGATTGGTCAGTCATTAATATGATAGAAATATATACATTGTAAATGTTAAATATATCTAAACTTATTAGTAATAATAAAATAGCTACTAGTATTGCATTGCTTTCCTTTCCAGGGACTCCTAGTCCACAGTTCCAGCATAATATTCCCACCTCCAATTAGTACTGGAGGGCCAGAAATGAAATTAACATGGTCCTAGCATGGAATATCTTTCTCCTTTTTGCTGTAGCACACAAGAGTCAGATCGCTCATCGAAATTTGCATTTGTTGTTATCTTTAAGCATTTCTTTTCATCCAGGCACACACGTGTGTTGATTGTTTTCCACCTCAATACATGCTTTCTTTGAGTGGTATCTGGTTCCTTTGTTAATTTTTAAGGACAGTGCTTCAGTAAATTGTAATCCCTATTATAGTTTAAGTGATAAGGTAAGTATTGCCTACCATATTTGAGTTTCAGGATTTTGTGTTTTGTGTGATTTTCTTTCTTTTAGTGCTCAGAATGTCCCAGGATGTGGGTAAGTACTGGCATTTGAAGGTTCTTTTGGGTACACACTCACTTACCAATCATGCACTGGTTGGAATTGCATGGACTGATGTTCAGTTTGTTTTCTGAACAGATCTAGTGTGGGATTTCAAGGAAAGTCACTGCATATACAGAAGGAGGAAGGTGTCTGGATTTGTTTCAGGAACTTGTTTTCTCTGTGGTTCAGAGCTTATGCAAAGGCAAAGGATCTTTTATGCTTTCTACAAAGGCATTAATGCCAGTGATGGATTGATTCTTGGTCTTTACTCAGGTAAATGCCTGAGAATGTGTCTCCCAGTTATTCACAAGCATAGCCCTCTCAATGCCAATGTTTTGGTGGCAGAGATATGCAAACCACACCTTCCTGAGAGGGAATACTAGCTATCTTGAGTGGACTCCTTGCTGGACTGGTCACTGGGTACCATTCACTGGTCATCCACAGGTCATCAGTCTTTGAGTGAAAGTTTCCAGGTTTTAGTTTTTCATTCTGATGACAGGGATTGTGCATCAGTGCCCATCAAAGGTCCATAATTTACTGTTTAATACATATGGAAATAGGGAGCTTGTACTCTTCTGGCTAGGGGTGGGATTTGAATAAACATCCCCCTTTCATATGTTTTCACTTATTAATCCCTGTGTGATGTAGAGCTCCCATAACCCAACTTAAAAAATGGGTCTTCCTTCACACCATACCACCCCAGGATGTCATGGATATATGTGACTTGGTTACAAGATATGGTCATGGATATATGTGACTTGGTTACAAGATATGGTGGATGTTACATCATATCACAGTGAACCTGCTATGTTGCCTTGGGCCTTATCTAACAAAAATATATCATGCAGCAACTCTCTTCCAGCCATGGAGAAATGAGCAGCTGTCTCATTCACCTGAAAGGACTGGTAATAGGACTAGCCCCATCATCCAAGTAAAGTAAGAAACATATACTCTTCTGTAGAATGGTGCAGTTGAGAGTCAGGAAAATAACAAAACACATGGTTTCTATTCGTTCTGCTGTTGAAAAATAGCAGAAGGTTTCAGCTAATGATCGTTTCCACCTTCAATAGATTTCTTTGGGAGAAACATTTTCAGGAAAACCATAAGGCCTTGACTGGGTGGTATTCTTTGATCTTCAAGATGCACATACCTCCATATCCTGTATTCCCACAATACCGAAAGTACCTTGTGTTTAATCTCGATCTGTAGTTATTTCAAATTTGAGCTCTTCCTTTTGGCCCCAATTCTGTCCAGAGAGCCTTTCACAGAGTGATGAGTGGGGTATCAGCCCTCTTAATGCGTCATTATGTTTTGGATGTCTCAGATAAGATATCAGTAACAGCATGTATATGATACCAGGAGTTACAAATACTCTTCTGTTTGGGTAGAAATCTGGAAAGACTTTAAGTGGACAGCCTCAGAGGAGGTAACTCCCTGAGTCAGCCATATTCTGTACAAAATAAACTAGTCTTGAGCAGAGTCACTTTTCCATAATGAACCATGCTTGTTCGCAATGAGACTGAACAGCATGTTCCTTCTTTATGACTGTCCAGTACCAGCTCGGATGATCTTGGGCATTGGATGATTTTAATCTAAAGTGAAATCAACTGTCCGTGAATGCCTCAAAACTTTTAAAAATAATTATGCAAGTCCATCAAATCAAGGTCTACACTTCTCGGCTCATCCTGGTAGCTATGGCTCCAACAGTCATGGCTGAACATCCAATGTAACCTGTTGCTCAGTGGTCCTGGGGGATAAACACAGAGGGGGGAGCTCTTGTTGCAGCATGGGATGTCGGTCCTCCACAAAAGCTCACAGGTTCTCCAACTTAACGTTTGGCTCATTTCAAGTGAGCGATCTGCCAAGAACCTTTTTGAGCAAGGTTGCTAATTGTATCATCCAGGATACGAAGCAATCTACTTCCAGGGTTTGCAAAACATTTTGGAGACATCATCCTTCCTTAATTAAATGCAGCTGTAAACTTTCTTCCCTTCCTTTTTGTGGAAAGAGACTGTTTTGTGTCCACTGTTAACAACTAAAGGAGAGTACTTTCTCAAACAAGTCCTCTAGGAGTTCTACCATTGGATTGTCTTATCTCATCAGTTATTTTGAGCATCTGAGACAGGTATCTTTGCCTGGGTGGAATCTATGTGCATATTTTTTCAGCGTTGTTAACCAATTCTTATGAACCTTTAAGTAAAGCTCCCTTAAGTAAAGCTCCTTTAATTGTTTCCTGTTCTCATTAGCATCAAAAAGTAGAAAGAGAGGGCTTTTTAGCGAAAAAGGTTTGTTAACCGATCACAACTGCTATTATCTGGCTGAGGCTCCCATTCTCAGTCACATCTTCACCGAGTGTGATTAAAATTGGCGTCATGGTTTCTTTTGCTTTCAGTAAACGGAGGAACATTCCTACTGTAAGGTAAGAGCAATTGTTTCCATTACCAGTTTTGTTGCTACCATAAGCCTTCCTTCCAATTGGCAAATTCAGCAATGCACGAGTGTCATGCGGGGTACTACAGCTATTACAATCTAGTTGTAAACTAATTGGATATGTCATATACCTGTTACAACTGCAAAGATTCAATACACTGTAGCCTCATTCCAAGTCAGTGTTGCATATGACTAAGGAAAGGAGTCGGACTAGGACCACGTTCTTTTAAGTTTCTGGCTAACTGGAGGATGGAATAATATGATGGACTAAAAGCTAGGAGACCCGAAAAAGCAATGCACTAGCAGTAGGTGAAGTATTATATATTTAAAATTAACAACACCATCAAAGAACAAGTTTTGAGTACAAGTAAAAAAAATATGAATATCATACAGTTTGTACTTAGCTTTAGTTTAAAACTTCATATGTCAAGTTATTTTTACAAAATTTGAAAAATGTTATTTCAATTACTGCGGACTAAATGGTAGACATGTTATTTATTGAGTCATACTGTCGTCAATATTTTTATATGTAAATATTTATATTTGTCTTATTATATATTGATTTTCAAGCTTTTTATACTTTACAGAATCATTGAAATTTTTATATATATGGAAATATTCTACTCTAATATATGATCAAGTAGTTTGTTCACATAGAGAACAGCTTTTTTGGGTAAACAAAAATTATTCCAAATTCAAATGAAACGTGTTTCATATGAAACGAAAAACAACATTCAGAAGTAATAATCAGATTTAAACCATTAATACCTATTGTATGGTTTGTACAACCTCAAACAAATTTAATATGAAGTATCGCCTTGAAAATTAAATCAATCTTGAAAATGTTTTATCCACTAAAGCCTATGAATTTCTTGAAAATTAACATAGTTCTATATGCATGGCATTTATCTAACTAAAGCAAACTGTTCAAAATGAATGAAATACATGCTACTTTTTTAAATTAGGAAATTTTGTTGATAATATATTTCATAAAAATTATAACTGTTTTTATGGGAGATAACTAGTTGAATGAAATGATACAGGACACAGAGTTACCAGACGGAGTAGCATCCCATTGGTCCTAAGTAATTCTGTTGAACCAGTTTGTTATGATAAACTAACGTGAAGAAACAAAATGTAATTTTAGTGATAAAAATAAATACTTCTTGAAATCTTTATGAAGTCCTTTTGAAATTAGACCATTCATATCATGGTCATACCGTTCTAAAGATGAAGGCTAAGTTCTGGCAAAGCACTCGATTTCAGTTACAGATAAACACAATATGTACCACTGAATTTAAAGTCACTCATATCTTTGAAATACATCGAGATCTTTTGAAAGTGCATGACACAAATTTCATCGGCTGTACAAACCATGTATGAAGCACGTTTCCGTTTGGATCTGTACAAACTATGTATTAAACACGTTTACTCGGCTGCTTATGTATTTCTGTGAATAAAATGATTTAGCTTTTTACATTTTGTGTTCATATACCTCTAAAATTATGTGAGAAGTGTCAAATACGTTTCATTTGTACAGTTCATTGGTCATGGCCATTTCTATCTGACTGTCTGTCTTTCTGCATCTGACCGATACTGATTGTGCTACATGTATGATGTATTCAATAAAATCATGGTACACCGAATTTGCTTGTTTTTGTTCTTATTCCAGTTAAAACTGCTTTCAGTTTTAACGAATACGTTTACATGTTATGTTGTGTATGTCATGGAATGGATTTAGATGAATAGACCATGTGAGTTTCATAATCTAAATCTGACCAGTTGGACAATTCGCAAAATCAGAATTATTTTAACGATCTCATGGCCATGTCTTGATGTGCTTAGTGTTCAGAGTAACATTACCTATTGAGTATATTGTTACGTGTCTAGATTCGTACAAACTAACAAAGAAAAGAGTGAAGCCAACAAGCTTTGTAAAATTTAACAAAAATAATTTATTTCGATTGAAAACAAGGTAAAAATATGGAAAAAAGGACTTAACGTTTGTGAATATAATCCAAAATTTAATCCTAGAATGAATAATACAAGTCCTATCACTAAAAAAGTTCTAAATGAATCAAAGTTAGAATCCCAATGTAGTTCCAAAATGGAAGGCGGTCTTCTATACTCTGTTTTGTGCTGTTGTATCAACGGTTCCTTGTTGAATTTTATGAATTGAGAATAATTCGGCTTTATAAATACGAATAAATGTCTTTGTCCAAGAATTTGATAAAGAGCACTTCCATTTTCAGGAAAAATAAATTATTTTAAATAAAAATTTCAACTCAACTAGTCACAACACAAAATACCTTTGAGCTCCAAAAGGTATGAAATACGACTGAATTCAATCACTAAAAGAATTAGTTTTAAACGCAGTTTTGGTTTACGTGATTGGGTCATTTGGTCACTTAATTCGAATGTCGAAAAAAAAACTCATAAGACAATTGACATGTACGCCATGGACGAATTTGGACGTACCGAACAAATCTTACTATAAAATGCAATAATACAAAAATAAAAACAGCTGACGCAAGAAAAGAATGACATTGATTACTACCTATGATTTTCACTCAGTGCTTACGAATTCTGGACCAGGGTCAGGAACTGGGTCAGCAAAAAATACAACGTAGCAACAGTTATTTACTAGAAATGAACTGAATTTTCTTTTAAAAAAATATAAAATCCAGAGAATAAAGTTATTACAATAACATGTAATGAAATTTTAAAAAATTAAAACTAATACACAAGTAAAGTAAGTTGACCTTTGTTCTAATTGTAAAATGTTTTTGGGCTCTGTGGGCTATTTTAAGACTGATTTCATAAAACTCATTTGTTAAGGGTTTTGTGCAAGTTTTGTAGCAGAATTCTTATTGTATGGTGTGCAGTGGACAGGCAAATGTTATGTGTCATTTACTATTCAACTGATCGGAATTATACTAGATTGATCTGCCAGTGGCGTCACTAGGATTGGTGTCACCACCTGTTGTAACTCATGGTGTTACACCCGAGGACCTCCTTTATGCAAAAAAAAAAAATTCCAAAAGTTTATAGACAGTCATTTTGGTGTCACTCCGTCTGATGGTTTCATAGGTGTGGTCCTCACCCTACGCACCCAACCCCGCCAGTGACACCACTGTGATCTGTCCCGTTAGCGGTCTTTTTGTGAGGAGTAGACAAAAACAAAAATCTGCCATAACGCATGCCTTAAAATAGAAAGGTTCTGCATTTTCTTTGGCTGGACAAGTAAACTAGCTCAAAATTTTTCCGAAATCGTCGATGTATACAGCACTTATAATTTTATAGTGTGCACATACTCTATGGAATTAGTTTTCACATTTAAGAGAATCGCGGTACCTCAGTCGGTAGAGCATTGGACTTTTAATGTAAAAGTCGTAAGGTACATGTCCATAATAGCTCGGGTTCGTTGCCTCTGGGTGTCCTTGAAATAGACACCTGGCTTCCATTTCCTCGGCATGACATAACCCATAATGTGTTAAATGTGGCTGTTAACCGCCTTGCTCTAACAAAACAAACAACACGTCAATTTGTATGCTTGAAAGGTACAAGGTCTGTTTATGCATTTTTGGTACACATTACCTATTTTAAAATAGAGTAGTAGGTCGATGTATATACATGAAGATGGCTATGTAGAATATGTAGTGACGTTAAATAACGTAGGCCGCAGGTGAAATTATGTTTTGATTTCAAAACTGCAATTACTTGTAAGAAATCATGTTACTCAAACATAACCACCTTATTCGTATCTTAAAGCCTGTAGCGCCCTTCCATTGAATCGTGAATCTGAGCTATGCTGCCAAACAGAAGTCATGCTCTCCAGAATAATGGGTCATGCCGTTTGCGTCATGTTACCGAAATCAATAGCATACGACAAATCAATTCGACGGAATGTCTTCAGCAAGAGCTACAATGTACATATACCTTCTGCTAATGATAAAAATTGCTTCTTATTCAAAACGATATCAAGATAGAGATGTTTTAATATTAAAATCTGGTATGGGCATCTTTCTCCGGACTTAAAACATACTCATACAAACTATCAATGTTCTAATTCAAACATATGTGCAGGTACATAAGTTACTCGTCATGTAATATGTTATTTTAATATAATATAGTTTTTAATGAAATCTACTCCAAACTATTATTATCACTTTAATAAAGAGGTTGAATTACACAGAGCTATGGCAACTGTATTTGATTGAATATATGTAAAACCCCTCACTTACGTATATATGCTATAAAAATTTTATAGACCAAAAACTCCTGGGGACAAATGAAAAAGTTTGGTTTTATGGTCTTATGAGGATTTACTGAGATAATATTCACAACCGGAAAAGTATTCAGTATTTTAGTTCCAAAGGAAATTAGATTTACTTTATTTTGATATTGCTTCGTGTACGTGACGGTGTATTTACAGTACAAGCTATTTCGAAATGACGCAGATAAAATAACGCAGATAGAACAAATTATTTCACTGTACTCTTGTATTACTGTAAATGTAGGGGTATGTGCATAAGCATGTGCAAACGTTAATTTCAGCAACTTGTCAGCGCAATAACTAAAACGTCTATAGGGAATTTCACCGTGACGTCATAGAACTCATGGGGGGATCCATAGTCTGGTTGGCAGAAAGACCATAGGCTATCTCTACATTCGATTGATAACACTTGTTTACCAGACCAAAAACTCCTGGGGACAAATGAAAAGCTTGGTTTTATGGTCTTAAGAGGATTTACTGAGATAATATTCACACAATATTCAAAACAGTAAAATTTATTTCAGTAATCATTGATCAGGACAGGCTTTTATACCAAGACATGCAATTAAATCACTTCAAAGCTAATACACCAACCCACATTAAATAAAAGTTTCCATGATGGAACCATTATCAGGTGTATCGTTTTGTCGTTGATAATGAATAAACCCAGATTACAATTTTTCAGCTGTTTATGCACATAATCTTTTATCAACAAAGGAAATGTAAAATTCAATGATCAACCTGATAACAACTTGCATCTCCTCTTTTTCCCGCATCGTGGGTTTATGATGACGATGACGACGAGAAACGGATAATTGTCCATATCCATAGCTAGTACGTACTAAGGAAATGAGGTTAGCCAAGTTTCCATTTCATGAAAATGTACGCGAGTGGCATATCATTGATACAGCCTGTACAAATACTTTATTTATACCACATGCTAATACACATATTTGCCTTTTGAACGGAAAGCAGAAAGGATTGCAATGAAATAGGTTTTCCTGTTAAATTGATTAATTAGTGGAAATGCATAATTAATTTTAGACTTAGAATTAACAGCACACAGTTCCAATATTTAAAAAGGAAAATTAATGTAACGGAACACACACACACACACACACACACACACACACACACACACACACATACATACATAAATATATATATATATATATATATATATATATATATATATATATATATATATATATATATATATATATATATATATATATATATATATAGATCATCTTCCCTCGTCGCCATAGTGGTTCTGCCAACCAGAGCTCTGCCAACGCTTAGTTGTGATTTCATACAGGAAATTTCCGAAGTTCCCTATATGAAGATTCGATAAAATTGTATCTTCTTAGTTATTTCAACTTTTATTAACACACATTCACATAACAGTCAATGGTCTTTGCTCGAATTGTTTGTTTTTAAGTACTAATTAGTTCTTTACAAGTTAGCTTACAACAATTTCCACCACAACATGCCCATCACAGCAGTTCCATGAACACAATGCCAACTATCAAAGTTGCACATAAGTATAAAGATATACAAATGTTATCTCCTTAAAAGTTTAATTAGTAGCTCAACTACCTTAGACATGCAGGTGAAGGTCCATTTCAGAGTCATTTTAGTTAATAATGTGTGTTTATGTTTTAAAATATTCCCTCCCAATGCAACCAACAATTTTGTCCTGCTTATTTAATACTGGTTGCTACAAAAAATTATAAAGTTCGCGTAATCCACCTGTGTTAATTAAATTGTCATGTTTATTTAATTTATAATGTTTGTTGGCTTTTCTTAGTGATTGTATGTTATGTATTTGTTTGTGCTCGACCTTGTATAAAATCAAGTTCATAGTGTACCTGATCAGTATTATTATTTGTAACAACGTAGGCTAAATATTTATTTATGTTTGTTGATTATATATTCAGATCATTATTAATGATAAACATGTATATAATCTTTATTATGACTTTAGAAACTTCTAGAATGCAAAATTGCATTAAGTTGATAGAGTGTTTACAGAAATTTTAATTATGACGTAGGTCAAGTAGAGCGTTATATAATCTTATTTATTTGAGAAAAAATCTGACTAATTCTTGCCTTAACATTTGAATCAGAATCAGTCCTAATGTTGTGTTCAGGTTTTAGTTAGAGTGGATTTATTTATTCAAATTAGAATTCACTATAACTACAGTGTTCAATAATATTATTGAATTGGAACTTTCATTTGGAATTATAGTGAATCCAGCAAGGGCATATTGGATTGTATTATTGTAATACATAAAAACAAAACTGTTGGCAAATCGTCTCACTAAGGCCACTTGCATATTAGCAAGTTCGAGACTATAGGCACATTAAATGCCTCCAATGTTGGAATTTATTATATGCTCATTTTTTTTTCTCCGTTAACTTTACATTGACAGAATCGTTCAATATTCCCAGATATTGAACACCATATTGCACTCATCGCGCTTAAAAGCACGTGAGCGCGAGGAACGCTATAAAGTTAAAAGGTCAGTGGGAGGAGCTATATGCGCATGAATACTATTATTGTGTATTGAAGGAATATACGATTGTGAACTTTAATATGTTAATAATAAAGTCATAAATTTTATAATTAAATATATTTGGTTGTGAATGTTATTATTAAGTCTTTGGTAATGAAAAAATGAGCTAATAATAAAAAGGTTACTGTATTTGAATGGAAAAATATGAACTCGTATTTTCGAATGGATATACTGTACTCCCAAGGTTGTGCAGTACAGACATCCGAAAAACTGGTTTATATTTTCCTATACAAATGCAATAACCTATAATTATTTGGAATACTCACGGAATTCAATCGGAACTTCATACATTTTGACTTTTAACAGAACTTTTAGGACTATTTTGGATATAATTCACAATATTGTAAGTTCTTTGTAAATTTTTTACTTTGTATTCTGGGGAAATAAATTATTTATTGAATTTTACAAAACTTGTTGCTTTTCGTACTTCTCTGTTACTTAAATTAATACCATAGAGTCATCGCAAAATGAAAGACGACAATTTGCCCGTGAGAGAGAGAGAGAGAGAGAGAGAGAGAGAGAGAGAGAGAGAGAGAGAGAGAGAGAGAGAGAGAGAGAGAGAGAGAGAGAGAGAGAGAACAAATGTAATTTTAATATACTAACCTTAAAATTTCAGTAAATTGTAATCAATTCATTATCTACAGGACTTGACTCACTTCATCGAATTACAGCCGTTTGATCCTGTAACTTCAATTTACATCGCAGAGGTCGAAACAGTAGGTTCATCAAAAGCTCTCTGCTACCATTATCGTTCCTTCTGGTCAAGTTATCTTAGCGGACGAACTTTGGAATGTATTTTCTACTGTCTGCATACTCCCTGTATTAAACATGACCTGACTTTTGGTTCCCATTTTGGATGCCTTGATTTTACATTACCCAAACATGTTGCATGTTTTAGCTACACAAGTTCCTGGTTATTCTGATTGTTGGGAATTTAGATCAATATATTCAAGAGAGTTGCCAAATCCCTGCTATCTGGTGCTTGGAGCTAATTTTACAGGAACAGATCAAAAAATGCCTCTTAGGGAGAAGGTTAACAAGTAGGTGAGGAGTTTAGGACGGAACCCACAAGGACCATGGAAAAGTCTTCCAGAAGAACCTGCATTTCAAGCATTTTCAGTGCATAATTTTAGGCATCTAACTATAAAGAAAACTTACTCAAGGAAATGTTCTGGTTGTTTCACTCTCATTGTGTGTGTGTGTGTGTGTGTGTGTGTGTGTGTGTGTGTGTGTGTGTGTGTGTAGGGATGCTCTTGCCGCTCCCGCCAGATCCACCCCTGTTCCGTGGTATGTTTTCATCTTTGTTAACTATATAAAGCACAATACTACAAATACTTTATCTAACTATAGAGAAAACTTGCCCTAGGAAATGTTCTAGTTGTTTCACTCTCATTGTGTATGTGTGTATGTATGTATGTATGTATGTATGTATGTATGTATGTATGTATGTATGTATGTATGTATGTATGATATGCATGTGTGTGTATGTATGTATG
Source organism: Potamilus streckersoni (assembly GCA_016746295.1). Classification (NCBI taxonomy): domain Eukaryota; kingdom Metazoa; phylum Mollusca; class Bivalvia; order Unionida; family Unionidae; genus Potamilus; species Potamilus streckersoni. The sequence continues at coordinate 6,433,086 of JAEAOA010002353.1, read as the reverse complement.
TGTGTATGTATGTATGTGTATGTATCTATGTGTGTATGTATGTGTGTATGTATGTATGCATGTGTGTGCGTGTGTGTGTGTAGGGATGCTCTTGCTCCTCTTGCCCCTCCCGCCAGATCTGCCCCTGTTCCGCGGTATTTGTTCATCTTTGTTAACCATATAAAGCACAATACTGCAAATACTATATTTTACTCAACTTTTTTATTTTCTTCGAGCGATTTTAGGTGCAAGAGAATATTAAACCTTCCATTTTGATCATTGTATTTTTGATTACGGTCGCCATTCGTACCGATTGCTGTATACCTTTAGATTTAAGGAGCAAATATAACCTAAGCATAGGGTTTCATTTACCTTCGAGGGTTTGATTTCTCGTTACTTGCAATTTTGGATTATAACAATTTTTCATCTTTACCATAGTCAGATAAAGTTAGTTTCGCATTACTTGTCTCGTGCAACGTTAAACTTCGCGCGCGCGTGCGCGCGTGTGAAAACAATTTTAGAAAACAACAATATTTTATGGTAATATAACGTCTGCATCTTCCAAGGTAACTTATTCCTGGGTGCTGGCCTCCTGGTCGTGAGCTAACATTTTATCAGTCTATGTGAGACATCGGACTAGTTGTGTTCAAACTTAAACTGTACCCTCTCTGAAATATCTTGTCCTGGTTGATCATTAAGGTGCATCTCTTTATTATTCTGTATGGAAAACTGTGACGTTCTCTATTAAATAATCAACATTTCATTGACGATTAAAAATTTGGCTTGGTACTTATTAAACCGCAGTGAAGTATAATTATAAAATATATGTCCGATATGAAGTGGTTGTTCACATGATCGTACTGTGACCTTTTTAATATGACATGAGTAACCTACAGTCAGAAGACGGTGCCGTCTAAAACTCAGATTCAGAAATGGTCAATATTTAATCACGCTAATAGCACACAAATCTGATGAACTGATTAACACGTACCATACACGTAAGCTGAGTGCGTTATACGGGTAATCTTTAATTAAGTAATGTATATGTATCACACTCATCGACCTTGCATTTTGATTCACTTACCACCCCACCTCCGAAAAGACTGAAAACTTTAACTTAAAAAGAAGATTACCCATAGTTGGACGGTCCCATATGTGGTCAGCATGTTCTCTCTCTCTCTCTCTCTCTCTCTCTCTCTCTCTCTCTCTCTCTCTCTCTCTCTCTCTCTCTCTCTCTCTCTCTCTCTCTCTCTCTCACACACACACACACACACATTATTTACTTGATCGACAACAGACCGTTTCTTTAAAACATTAAACAAAGCTCTCGGGCTGTGTAAATTTAACATTCTTTAACTTAACTTAGCAATCAACCAGAATCATATAACATCCCTTAAGAATTATCGTAAGTATGTTTTCTAAATTAAATATCACGGATCTGTCGTTTAGCGAGATTACTACTTGTGCTCGATCGTTACGAAACTGGACCCAGGATTACAATAGGCAAAATAAAAATAAATCGCAATACATGCATGAGTCACTTGGTTAAATTGTTTAATTATCTCTTATTTCATGCCAGTCGTCGTTCGGAAAGTCTTTGATTAGCTAAGTAAATCAGGCATCTGTTATCACCAGAAAATGTTTACTGCGGACATGCACATGACTTGAAGCTTATAAAACCTTTGGTGTCAACTTTGGCTGAAATCATCTGCAAAATCCTAGTTTGCTTACTTAAAATTTATCTGACCTAAAGACTTCTTACGGTTATCCAGGAAGAGTTCTCAAGCGATAAACGTACAAAACGTGAGCTCCAACAATTTCAAAAGATTGACAAAGGATTCGGACTGAAAAGTTTCGTACTTGCAGGAAAATGGAAGGTGCTCCCAGTAGGTTTGTCTTTCTTCATGTCACTGTCCATTTTTGCTTGTATTTTTCTTGTTTTTCTTTTATCGTTCGATTGCTTGTTTTATCTTACTGATTCTTTTCTTGCAAAACATACCTAATACTAAGGGAATGGCCATTTTATATAGGCGGGAGGGAAGCCTATGATTCTTAGAAACAAAAATCATAGGTCACGTAAGGCATGGGGCAACGATCCTAAGAGAGAAGAAATTAGAGGACGGCATTAATTATTAAAAAGAACCAATTAACTTTATTAAATGTGGATGTATAAGCCAATAAATCAAGGTCATCTTATTTTTGTTTCATACAATCCACGCTGTCCTGTCTCCAGTATCTTCAGTAGTCCTAATTGGCAAATCAATGCAATTTATATTCATAGCTGATCTAATCCTAATTGGCAAATCAAGAAACGTGAAACACAGTCTCGCCTCAGAAGGAACGGGGATATGTACATCAGTGAATAGCAATGACGATAAGTTAACACTTTTAATAACGGAAAATGCCTCAATGTGCAACCGAATTTAGCTTGGAGAAAAAAAAAATGTATGCAAAAGTCTCAATGGAAAAAGGAAAGTGCACCATGTGTATGAAGCAGCAAGATATTTAAACACTATATACTAAGATATAATCTGCAGCCTTTTGAAACATACATGTATATGTAACTAACGCACAAAACATTGAACGCCGTTTAAATCACCCCTTTTCTGTAGTTACATCATACTTCGTTCAAAGCTGTTTATCTGTTGCAACTTGGCGATGGGTCATTTTCAAATTCATGAAATATATCCTTTCTTACCGCATGAAAAATAATGCTATTAACTTTTGAATACAAATTTCTAACCTTTATACTTCAGTTCAAGGACGCTATGTTTACAGTCATTTCTATTTAAATAAGTGATGTGTGTGTGTGTGTGTGTGTGTGTGTGAGAGAGAGAGAGAGAGAGAGAGAGAGAGAGAGAGAGAGAGAGAGAGAGAGAGAGAGAGAGAGTTTTTGAAACTCATGACTATGTCATGAATATAACAATAGGTACTGCTAGAGTTGTTACTTCGTCAAAAAGTAATTATTAGTTGTAACAGACTGGCTGATACCTTGATTTTGGTTATGGTTTGTAGCTTTATAGCGCATTAACATAAAAAGCATGCTAAGTGTAAAACCTACTAACAAATCAGCTAAATGACGAACTAGCTATAGAGACATAGCATGTAGTGCTGATGTGCTTTAAACCACGAAACCAAGTGATTTTACTCGTAAAATGATTCCTTGACGAAGTAACCATTCTAGCAACATATGGTTTGATTTTGTGATCATCAATTCAAGACCACATACCTCAATGCTCTCTCTCTCTCTCTCTCCCCATTGTGTTGCTCTGGATACGTTCACAAATTTACAGTCCAGACTGACCCAGTGCAGTCAATCTACTCGAGATTAGTCTCTCATTTTGAAATAAGTTCATTCAGGTTTCCCGCTACTTCACATGTTCTATCCACTTCCCTTTCTCTATTTTTACTTACAGCGTACCGAGTATTACAGTTTGAGAAAGAACAATAAAACAATTTTAAAAAAAACCCAACTGAATTGTAGTGTTATGGAGATAGTTTTTATTGTAAGGCTTATAGAAGACCACAACATACACGCCAAGTCTCCTGATTTTACCGGGAGTCTTGATTTTTTACCTCATCTTTTGATCACAGGAGTGTGCAGTTTTATCAATAAAAAACGACAAAACTTATAACAACATGAAATCACCTTAACGGTAGTATAAATTAACACAAGGAATGCAAGCGTGACCACAACTCTCCGCTAGATTCGACTTTTCTCATATGTCTTTTCTCGATTCAGAATCGCACGAAGACTGCAAAACTACACATATCCATTCATAAAACAGTAATTAACGTACCAACGCATCATTCTCGGACGACCATCGCATGAATCCAATCCAGTGATTTAACTTTTATTTTCACCATTGCGGTCACAAACCCTTTAAAAATGAACCATGCAAGGAATTAGTCCATTTCTATCACGGGCTAAATGACTAATTTTACAAGATAAAATGTTTAACTTGGGTTGTTTTTTTATTATTTCAGGTTGCATCATTTAATAATTTTTGTATAAATTTCCAGAACAGAAATATGTACAGTGCTGATAGTACAAATGACAGTTAGAGCCTAGTATTAAAAGAGGACAGATTCTGCGCCTAACGCATATTTTTTTTTTTTTTTTTGCAGGGTAGAAACTAGTATAAATTGGCTACTTCCTGGTATGGTTCATTTTTCCAGTGTTTGTGACCAAGAGTGATGCGTTGGTACGTTACTGTTTTATGAATGGATATGTGTAGTTTTTAAGTCTTCGTGCGATTCTAAAGCGATAAAAGACGCGTGAGAAAAGTTTTATGTTATACTATATGTATAAATTGTTAAATTGTAAACAACGATACAAACACTGTAGCTAAGACCGGTTCTGGCTATGAATTGTAGCATAATAAATGCTATGGAGAAATGGAGATTTAAATAGCATTCAAAGTGTATCGTTCAAAATGAAATTTTGTCGAAGTGTTCTCCCAAGATACAATTTATGGAGTATGGCGAACGTACCTTTTCTACTGAGGCCTTTTCTGTATCATTCTCTGGACTAAATTTCGTTACGAATTGATGCATTTTCCACCATTAAATGTGCCAACGTATCGTCCTAGAGACGCAGTAGTGACGCTTGATTAAAATCTTAGCCTGTTCTACCACCGCACAATTAAAAATATAAGCACAAGGAACCTCAGTGTGACCAATTTTATGGATGCAAATATTAGTGACTGAAATAATTATAACAATCTCATAAACCATCAGAACAAACTTTACTTTCAGCTTCACGCATCAGTCGCGTTGAGAGAGAGATTATAGAACAGCGCCAACAAGTTGAGCAGCTCCGTCAAGAGGCTGGAATACAGCGCACGCGCCTGTCAGATGCGCTGAGTGACCTCATCAAGTACATTCAGAGCAAGGAAGGAGGTGATCCTCTGGTGAAGGGATTTGTCAAAGACAGTGAAAACCCTTTCAAAGAACCAGGACGTTGTTCTGTTGCTTAAAAATATCCGGCATAAATTATCAGAATGAAAAATGTGCGTTAGGTTTTAATTTCCAAATTATGAATGTATGGTAAATAATTACCGTGTGTTAATTTTACTTATCCAAAACATCATGTAAAACGTTGTTTACTTCCTATTCTTGTATCTGTAATTCAAATCAAAAACTGTGACATGACTAAATTGGCTAGACTTAATCTCCTGCAAGAATAAGATGTATTTCAAATGTAAAAGCCAGCGTTAACGTTGTATCAAAATCCACATTGTAAGAACACAGTAACACCATTAAATCCCCAATGCTGCCGTTATATGCAAAAATCTTGTGAGCCAAATCATCTGAATAATACTGAATCTTGAAAGATATTGGTTCTGAACGTCGTTCGGTTCCATTGAAACCAGATAATATGGACGTTTCGCCACATTATGAGCCATGTAATTTCTACCTCAATTGAATAAATCATGCCATTTTTCACATGTGTACGAATTGATCCGATGTTGATTGCCGATATCCGTGGGTCAGTAGAAAGCTGGAGTGCAAGATATGATGATGCCACTGTTGTAAACCTAAGAAGCTAACACCACGATATCGGATTGTCTTCAGCCCAAATTCGACCTTCAAATTTATTCCAGTGTCCCAGCTGATCCCCAATACTCACCCTAGTATTATTTTGATCTAATGCACGCTTTTTCTTCTCAGATCTGCTTAAATAAGTGGGCCTGCCTCTCTTCATTCCCACACGAATCGAGTGAATGTTGTTAGTCGATCAGTCACTAACAGACATTGTCACATGTATCACATCACTATTTTCGGCACACTTCCAAAAAATATTGGAATTATAAGCAACTACATTGAATGAAGTGGTGGCACCGCTACTAAATATTTGAATGTTGTTTAAACCAAACGTCTTGATCATTTCAACAAAAAAAAACTTTATGTCAGATAGCTTTTCTTTAAAAAAAAAATAAATCATTACTTTCTTTCCAAACTTGAGATAGGTTGGAAAAATAGTGAAAATTAAGATAAATGGCATCATTGGGGCTTTAAGTTTGTAATGTATGAGTCTGTTTGCTATGGCTTATTTTGTGTGTACAGTGATGAGTTTTTGTTGTGTTTTCTAATTAATTAAAGATTGAAGCGCATTTGTTATTGTCATTAGTTCCTGGACGCTATGCAAAAGAATCTCTCCATATCTTCCTGTCTCAAAGGAAGTGGACAAGAATGTGTTCTACTTAAGCGCACATGGTATGATGTACACTCTGGTTGAGGTTTGCACTTCATAAGGTACGCACTATGTGTAACCTATATGAGTTCGACACTATACCATATTGTATGCGCTTTAAAATAAGATATCTAATTATCATGATCTAAAATGATAATTCAACATAAGCTCTAATGAGCCTTTACCGACATGAAATAAAAAAGAATAATGATATTAAATGAAACATGATTTTAAAGGCATACAAAGCATAACACAATGATACAATGGGACAAATATCCCATCAAATAACTTAAAATATATGCAAGAAAAGTGTTTTAAAAAGGCACTCAGTAAAAGTGACTTTAGTGTAACACCACAGATTAGGATGACCTGGAAGATGAAACAAACAAAAAAGGACCAAGAATGGGTAGCTTAAAATGACAAATTACAATCGAAATGCAAGGGCAAAAGTACAAAATTAGGACTGTATCATGCTGAGACACATATTATGCTTTTAAAAAGAAGAGCTAAGAGTCTGGCACTTTCAGTAGTAGGTACAGTACAGTAATTGTGTCAAAACTCTTGTTCTGCCCATATTCATACATCTATTTTCAGCACTTCAAATGCATCAGCGAAAACTGAAAACAAAATCCTATCTTGGGTGGTATGATATAGAGAATTAAACATGACACACTAGTATCCGCGGAGAATGCAAGACGATTAAATAGGATACGTATTTATTCATTAGGTACATTAAGATAAGATTAAAAGATTAACGATGATGGAGCCTGTCTGAACCTAGTACAACTATATTAAAAAATTATGAAAAATATGTAGAATTTAGGGAGGAGAAAATAGAAGAAATTGGTAAGCTTATTAAAATCAGTATTTTTTGAGATGCAATTTGGCAGTATCGAATAGAAAAAAGGAACTGCGAAGTCCAAATTTTGTATTTATCCCAAATTTTTGTTTCTTTAAATTTTTGTTACATTTAGTATGTTCTATCAATACAAATCAAGGGAAGAAAAGAGCACTGAAGTTCTTAACAATCCAGTTGATGGTCACGGTAATTTATTACCTTTTGAAATGATAAAAGGAAATCTGGGCGTGACGATTTGTAATTTTTTCTTTAAAAAATTACCTTTCCTTAATATCCAAAAGCATGGAAAGATGTAATCAAAATCCACTTGATTCAATAATTTTGATAAGTAGAAGGATAAAAAACGAACTTGCAAAATGAAACACACACAAGTTTGCTTTCAAAGTTTTTTTTTCTTTCTTAAAGAAGGCAAAGAGGCAACACACTAAGCAAGAAACAGATACAAGTATTAAATAAAAATGTTAGTAGTAGGAATGGTCTCAAAACTACTACCGATACAAAGCTGATCTCTTTTAATTTTAAATTAATTCATTGAATAATTGTCACTTTTTTTAGAATAACAAAAATATATCCAATGACAACAAATGCATTTAAATGAAAACGAAAGTACTGAACATCTATTTTACGATTGCTATATTGAAAGTTTTGGTACCGTTTTACTAACCTTTTGCATCATGTCCAATTATTGTACACTTGTTCAAAAAAGATACTTTTAGTAAGTGAACAATTGGACATTCTCCGCAATATATAGGGGTGGGGTGCAAGTGGTTTAAAGTGTTGGTCTTTACTGATCACTGCCAAATCACCTCTGTGTGGTGGGTATGTGAGAAATCTCGAAGTTAGCTTCCCATGGGTCAGTGATTATTACCAGGTCTTTCACAGGTTCGTCCACCACCAGTTATACTGGCCGACATATATAAACAACATTGTACTGAAAAAAATGGCCAAGGTTATAATATAATAATTCTACATACACCTTGGCGGATCGATCAGGTATTTCAATACATTGTCCTAGCAACGTCTATTGGATTTCATGAGTTGACTCCCTACCAACTAACGAATACTAACAGCGATGCACCATACATATGCCGAAAAGGTGGAGGCAACTGAATTCAAAAGGATAATTGGTATCTTTAACATCGAAAGTATGCCTGGTTTCTTGAAGTAATGGATTAACCAGTCAAGCTAAAAGAAAAAGCTTCCTTTATCAACATAACGTGTCATGAACTCAGACGAAATTAATGCGTTGAGCATTTGTGTGGGTTTTATTGACTCAAACTAGAGCTCAGCCAAAAGTCCAAGGACATGCCAAAGTCCGTCCGAAAAGCAGAAAAAGGACGAAAATATCTCCATGATTGAGGTTACAGAGATTCAGGTAGCAAACACGTTTAGAGCATTAAAGGGACATTAATGTGTGCTACTATTTTTTTTTTTTTGTGACAAGAAACGTCATATTTATCAATATCTCGCCGTCCTAAAGACTGATGCATGGTCAGAGATGTACAAGTTATGATTGACAGCCAAAAACGTACCACACTTATATTTTTCGGACACAATTCATGTAGGAAAACACGCTAAAGTTTTGGATGAGACCATCAACAAGGTGTTTTCATCAGTCTCATCTGATGTACTTGAAGCAATAACTAATTAATTTGAAATTTTCATCAATAACTTCTAAAAATGAATAATTAACTTTGATTTTGTGTGGAAAAAAATATCAAATATGAAAATAAAGTTTGTTTTTAGAGAGCATTTTAATCTAGTCCAAAGAAATGAGTATATCTGTAATATATGCAATTTAAATGGAGGCCTTATCCAGTAACCAGCTCAAAATTATTCCATAATGTATTGAAACGGCAGATGCAACCATGTCTCCATTATTAGAACTGCCTGTATAGTGATGAACGGCAACGACTCCCGATTTATTGCATTTACTTTGTAAAGTGAGGGAGTGGCTAAAAAAATTATTTTGGATTGGGGGCATAGATAAAATATTTATGTATTGTATAGCTTAGCTTGTGCTGAAAAATGGCATTAAACCCTACATCTAATGTCATTTAGAACCATCCACGTCATAAAACTTTTTTGTTTTTAATAGTGAAAATTCAATGCTGACATGATCATTAGTTTATTAGTAATAGCGATAAGATTTTTAACATGGCTAATAATTCCTAAGAATAAAACTATATGCCAAGTTTTATCACTTTCCTCTAAGTGATTTAGGAGAAGTTGCAATAACAATGTCAATAGATGACAGATGGGTGATGTATGCTGGTCATTCAAATAATCTATTCTGTCAGTGTTACCCATGTCCATACACCCTGTTAGTGTTACCCATATCCAGCCACACTGTCAGTGTTACCCATATCCTTCCACCCTGTCAGTGTTACCCATATCCATCCACCCTGTCAGTGTTACCCATGTCCATCCAACCTGTCAGTGTTACCCATATCCATCCACCCTGTCAGTATTACCCATATCCATCCAACCTGTCAGTGTTACCCATATCCAGCCACCCTGTCAGTGTTACCCATATCCATCCACCCTGTCAGTGTTACCCATGTCCATCCAACCTGCCAATGTTACCCATGTCCATCCACCCTGTTAGTGTTACCCATATCCAGCCACCCTGTCAGTGATACCCATATCCATCCACCCTGTCAGTGTTACCCATATCCATCCATCCTGTCAGTGTTACCCATGTCCCTCCATCCTGTCAATGTTACCATTGCCCATGCATTATGCCAGTGTTATCAATGTCTAACCACATTGTTAGAATTACCCACGTCATTCCATCCTGTCACATACCCCATTTCCATTTAATAATTTCTGAAGGATTCCATGGATAAAATTAAATTTTTGTTATGCAGCTTCATGTTAAAAAGGCCAAAATTAAATTTGATTTTCACTACTTTTCCAGCCCAACAATATGGAAACGTTTTGACTCAGAACTATGCCCTTAAGTTTTGTTTCCACTCAATAATTTTTTAAGTTTGTTTGCAATTGCCCATATAAAGACCTATATAAAGCTCAACTTACAGTTTGCACACAAAACTTTATGGAGTTATGACCATGTTGGACTTTGAACTCAGCCCTTCAATTTTTTTCTCCGCTGATGAACTTTTCAATAACTTTAATGATTGAAATGAAATTTGGTACAATTTTAATAAGACCTTGGTCAAGTTCAATAGATTTATAGTCCCTATTTGATTCATCCATTTGCCCTTTAATTTGATCAGATTTGTAGGGCATCCATAGCCCATAGATACAATTCTAGTCAAGAAATTTGAACTAAAAACGTTTTAACTCGATAACCAAGTTACACATTGAGTCATATCCACTGACGAAAGTATGTAGATAGACTGACAGACAGATAAGGAGCTAATATACACACACAGCGTGTGCATATGAAGGCAGAGATGAATGGATGGATAGATAATGATGGAAGATGTTTATCAAGAAAGAGTACAATAAAACAAAGCTTGTGTCAATCTATGTAATCTTGCTACAAATACTTTGCATAAAGAGCATTTCCAAATGATGAAAAGAAAAAAAGACAAAATATACATCTCTAGGATATTAGAGTTTAAAATGTGTGCATGTGTCTGTACATTACAAAATAACCTTCAACAACAATAATGCATGAAATTGTATATGATTATCATAATAATCCATGCCAAATAAATCCCTGAATATAAACATATCAGATACTCGGCCATTATTTCATTCTTTTAATTACCAAGCAATGCTTACTTATTTCAGAGGAGATGGAGTTCAGGTTTCAAGGAAAACAGAGATAGACGGATGAGCATACAGAGCTCATAGGGGCACCAACAGAAAGACACTTTTCACAATGTATCAGCAATAGTGCGGTAAACTTAATTTACTGTAAATCCTGATAGAACGTCTTTTGTTCTATGATTGGTTGCATCGGAGTATTCCACTAAGGCAGTAATATGATTGTAAAAAGTGTTTTATTACGTGGACAATCAATTCAAGAGACAATAAATCTGGTATTTAAAGATATATTGCTGAAAGAAATGATCATAAATGATTTATTCTGGGAGTCCAGTATCCATATTGTATTGTCAGAATCTAAAACTTGCTTTTTCAAATAATAATAATAATTCAAACTCATGGATGCATCACAAAGGGTCTCAATCATTACAATTTGCTTGACAGGGCTTTATACAAAGGATCATGCATTTGGAAACCAAAATAAAACCAATGGGAAATTAGGGGACACAGCTCATCCTAATGCTGATGTGGAATGCTAGAAAACGAGTTCATTTAAGGTCCCATGAGAGTAAAGTGGCTTCATAAATCAACATTCCTTTGAAAACATTTGCTGCAAATCAAATGAAGCCGGCAGTCAAGGACCAGAATTCTTCTAAAAGATAAAGTTAAACTTAAACCAATTCAAGAATACATTGGTACAAAGCTGCATGCCAAATGTGGATGAAATTCAAAAATCTTTGATAAAGTAATGCTACAAAATCCAAAGCAAGGAGGCAAACAATCCAATAAACGATGTTGGGGGTACTGGAAATCAAACCCATTCAAATTCTCCTCAGTATAAAGCCCAAGCAAAATCTGGTTGAAATTCAAGAAAGTTTAGTAAATTATGATCCAGAAATTAAGATTCAGGCAAATGGGTGGGGTTGGGTTTAGTCATGTATTTGATGTTATGGAATGCTATAAATGAAACTAATATAAAGCATACCAACAAAGTTACGATGTGGAAACCAAATTTAGGCAGAGTTGCAATCAGGCAACAGATCAAATGGTAGAATATAAACTTGTTCAAAGTCTTATTAATGTATAGCTACAAGTCAAGCCTGTATGAAGTCCAACAATCATTGGGAATGTTAAGTTGCAGACACAAACATTAGGGGTAAGTAATCTGGGAAATAACTTGTGTAAATGCTAACACAGAAGGCAGGTATACAAACTATTCTGAGGTCTTGTCAATATATAACTGCATACCAAATTTGTTAAAATCCAACTTTTACCAGTAAATTAAGCCTGCAAAAACCAAAATGAATTACATGGACAGATCAATGAGATTACAATAGGCCAATAATATGGACAATAATCCTGCCGATTTATGTATGCACAGCTCAAATTTAGGGAACTTCTTGTGCACAGTGAAGAAAAGAAAAAAAACCTTTGAGATGTGATTGGAGCAGATCTATGGTTAAAGATATATCTACATGCTGGTTGACCATATGTGCAGATTTATTACATATACCTGTAGACTGATCATGTGTACTGATTTACTGTAAATATCTGCAGGCTGACCATGTGTGCAGATTGACCATATCTAAATTTGGCATGATCTACAGATACCCATATGTAAGATATGTGTGTCGACAATGTAACTGAAAATTTCTTTATGTATGCATATATATATGTGTGTGTATGTGTTTGTGTGTGCTTGTGTGTTACAAAAAGTTCAAATTATATAATTAAGATGTGGTATGGTCAAAAAACATTTAGTTTATATAGTTGTAAACTTAAAAAAAAAATAACCCAGATTCCCCATGTGAAATAAATCATGTTATAAAGAGCTTACACATGTGGGGAAAAAAACTTCTACAGCCAGCAAACTCCAAATACCACATTCATTTTTTAAAAATCTGAATCAGAAATATCACCTTATTTGAAAGATGTCTTCACTGACCTAAACTCCTTATTGCATATTTAGTCACTCAAGAAGAATTTCCAAGAAACTGTATTTCTCACATTCTTATGTGTGGATGATCAAATTTTTCCAGTGTATAACGATGAGGATTATCGATTTCATCGAGTGACTACTGACTTTCATCAAATGATGCACATAAAATGGCCAAATCTCAGATTTGAAACATCACCTAAACATTCTTTCACAATAATGAAATAAAACAATTTTGTTAAAGTCCCACAAACAGGACATTTTGGCAATGGATGACTTAGTTTGTTATAGATTCTAAGGTAAAGTTTAGAGTAGAAAACATTAATTTTTTAGCTAACATGTAGGTTTTGATTGTTTAATGCATGTGGATAAGTAAAGCTGTAAATGAAAATTAAAGCAACCCCAGGGAGGTGATGTAACTCTACATGCATGTCATATATGTATGTATGTATGTATGTATGTATGTATGTATGTATGTATGTATGTATGTATGTATGTATGTATGTATGTATGTATAGATGAACATGGTAAATTCAATTGTCTCCTAAGAGACATGAAAGTTCTTAAATCAATACTTTCCACTGTTTTAAATCCACTACTTGGTTTACAGTGTGATACATTTCTCTTTTGTTATTCTCGTCAGGATTCATCAAAACCCTCATGTACGGATTATGTGTGTCAACAATCATATCTTAGATCCTTTGAATTGACATACTGAATATATACCTATAATGATTTAAGTTAGTGTTCATCCATGTTAAGATGTAAACACTGATGTTCAGAAATAATCACAATCTTAAGCGCATGCCTCAGATTCATTCATTCTGGCCCTTTTATTTGTTGTTTGTTTTTTTCTTGCTGTTGAATTGTCATTTTCTTTGTTAGATGTGGAACCAGCCTTGCCTGCATGCTGAACATATCTTGTTACTGTTGAAACACCATCCACAAACTTGGTTTTGAAAAGAACATTGGCATTGTTGAACATTCCATCTTTTAGAGACACAACAATGAACTGAAGTAAAAGATGATAAAATGCCAATTAAAATGATGTGTACCATACATACTTGGTTATAAGACAAATCCAATTGCAAACTTTACAGACCCAGATCAGCTGTTGCATAAGAAGCAGGCAGATCAGGGTCTGTGCAGTTGTTTAGAAGTGATCTGCTGCACATTATGTGATAGCAGATCAAAGTATATGTTGTTTTCAGTTGGACTTATAGGTGAGTATATTTGGTATAACTTTCATACCAACATTTTTGGAACAACTTTGGTAAAAAAAAAAATTTTGGAACAGATCATACAAACTCTGACAAGTTTTTGAATTATGAAATCAGAAGATTTGAAATTTGCCAAAAGATGCATGCATTTGTATCTCTGTGCATAAAAATGTCTATTACATAAATATTTACAATTACACATACACAGTTTGACTGAATAAAGATCAGTGATCTAATTTTCACTGAAAGGCATGTTATTCCACAAGACACTTCTAAAAACTAACGTGACTTACATGTTGTAATTTACTAGAGAGAGAGAGAGAGAGAGAGAGAGAGAGAGGGAGGGAGGGAGAGGGAGAGGGAGAGAGAGAGAGAGAGAGAGAGAGAGAGAGAGAGAGAGAGAGAGAGAGAGAGAGAGAGTTAGTTAGTTACTTGTGAGTGTTTAAAGTGAGATTTGATCATCTGCCCGATGTTTTGTGTATGTGATATGTCCAGAGCTGCATCTACTTCATCCAGGATGTAAATAGGGGCAGGTTTAAACAGCAGCATTGCCAGAATCAAAGAAAGGGCTATAAGGGACCTGAAAAATATGGGAACCAAAGATGCTAATTTCTAAACCAATTGAATTTTATTTGCATTTATGAACTTATTCTGAGTAAACTAAGTTAAGCATAAGAAATAAAGACTAATTAAAATGAATGTACCACAAGGTTTACATTTTTCATGCTAACTGTAATTTAAAAGTTCAGATATAACTGATTTAAATATCCAATCTAAATTAAGTATAAGGGTTGTACAATACTGTTATTTGATTCTGACTAAAAATATCAAATTAGTTTAAACAGAACAAAGCTGTAGGGCTGTTCCATTTAAACATACATGGTAACAAGGTAAGGCAGTTTTTAAAACTATAAGTCATGATACTTGATTTCAAAGAGTTTATTTCAAATGATAATAAAATTCTAAATTGCACTATGGGTGAGTAATCCACATTAAAAGTGCCTTCCCTGGGTCCCAGGTATGTTATACTGGAACAGCTCTTAGGTATTACAGGAGTTTAAATTGAGAATTTTCATTTTGATAAAAATTGTTATGACCTGTGTCTATTGTAAATAAAGAAACTAAAAAAAAAATCAACCAAAAAAAAAATGAGGTCTGATTAGGCCTAATAGTGTACTCATGACACAATACTGGTCTAAAATAAATGTAGTTGTAATAATGCATGAGTCATGGATTAAAAGACACTTGTAATGGAGGCCACACACCACAGCTAGTGGAACCACTAGGAACAAATTCTGGTACAGTATATTCTAAGAAATATTCCTAACAAGTCTGATCAAAACTGGTTTTCTAACTGGCCTAGTTATAAGGGAGATTATGTCAAAAACTGGTTTTCTAACTGACCTAGTTATATGGCAGATTATGGGCCCAGTTATAAGGGAAATTATGTCTAAAACAGGTTTTCTAACTGGCTGCTACAGAAGCCATACCACAGCTAGGGAAGCCACCCTGACAGACCTTCTGGTAGAGCATGTCCTATAACTTCTTCCAACCAAGTTGAAGTGACATTGGCTGTTCTGGAGAATAAGTAAGTCATTTTCCTATTGCTAATGAAGATACATCATAGTCAGCAAAGCCAATATAAAACAATCAGTAAAGCATGTCTTGAGAATTGTTTCTACCAAACTTACTTAAAACAGCTTAGATTGGAACCCTTTGTTTTAAGTAAGTCTAAAATCCTGAAAAATTAATTTTCAAATATTTGGAGATTTATCTACATTAAGCTAATTATCTGCAAATTTTGGAAAGTACGATCTGAAAAAGTCATATTTACAGAAAATATTGCTTCCTAGATCTTTAAGTATCACCTTTGATAAAAATGTAAAAGATTTGCATGTAATTTTTTAAATAGTTAAAATTTATAAAATAAATATGAAAGTCATCATGAATATTATTCATTTTCAATAGTTCTTTTTACAAGATAATACATTAAAGTCTTTTGATGTGATATAATTTTTTAATTTAAAACAGCTGAGTGATATTCCAGCAAAATATACCTGGGACCCAAGGAAGGCATTTTTAATGTAGAGTTGTCATTCACAGATGCAATTTAGAATATGTATCTTTTTCTCACAAATTCACTTAGGAATCAGAATATGCTAGCACATATTTTTCAAAAAGATCCTTCTCTGGGTAGCATGCATGTTTAATAGAACTGTCCTGAGTAACCAGAGTACATTGGCATATTTTTCTAAATCATTCTGTTCTTAGGTACCATGTATATTTAATGGAACAACCCTGATATATTTGAACCATTAAAATGAACATCCTCTACAACCATAAACAATTAAATTTGGCTAATTTTATCATACGATTAATGACACTACAAACCAACACTATCATAATAAAAGGAAAAAGTAATCAATAATTCTCAATATGGCACAAGATTGTTCTTCCATAAAAACTTATTTAATATGCTACTTTATTAGAAACAGTACCTTTATGCTGTATTCCTTGAAAAATATTTCACTGTAGTAATTTATGGCTCACCTTTGTCCTCCACTAAGCTCTGTTAATGATTCCTTCCAAACATCTCCAAAACCAACTTTGACTTCTAATCCATCGAGGACTGTTTGGCCCTCAGGTGGTACCAGTTTGGCTCTAGCTCCAGGCAACAAGGTTGAGTATATGGAGGAAAAGTCCTATATGGAGACAATGATGTCTTGGACAATGACTATGGATGGCAGTGCATGGTGACTTCTTTAATATGACACAATTAATGATAATATGGAGTCTTTGGATGTGATATTTTAATTCTGAAGATAACAAAACATTTTTTTTCTCCATGTTGTTATACACAAACCGATCATCAATGACAGCAACACCTATGAAATATTTCACTGAAGGAAGCTCTTGCATAATGTATTAAATTCATTCAACTGAAAACATTAGCATGAAGAATTGTGTTTTTACTAGCGCTTCCTACAATTAATGAAATCTCAAAATGCTAATCTTGATTACCCTGTATAAAAATGAATTGAGTGCATATATAGCACAGAAAAGAACTAAAATGTATTTAAAGACTCAAACTGTCCACCTTCTGACTACAGCCATTAAATGTAAATGAGTTTCAAAAGGTAACACGTAAGAGGAAAACAATAGCAACAATTTTTCTCACAACAGAAGCATTCCCTACTTTTAAACAATTATCCTGTTGTTTTTTTTGTTTTTTTTAAAATGTAGATGGTAGGCTTCCTTGATCCATCATACAAGAAATATGATATTAAACCTACCTTGTTCACCATCTCCCAGGCTTTCTTGAGGGCCTCGTTCTTCTTCTGATCAAGCTCCAGGATGACAGCTGCGATCTTGGCCTTGTCATTCAGAACTATCTTTCTCTTCTTCATTAAATCATTGTACTGAAAAACAAATAAAACACTCTGTGTATGCATAACAAGCATATGACATTTTCAGTGGTACTATATATTTCAGCATGCATAAATGCAAAAACTGATCTACATTTTCATTTCTGATAGCTGTAGTTGACATTTTGCATGGTTTTAAATTTACAAACACAAGGAGTTCACATTTACTTCAACATGGAGAATTTATTCTCCGATTTTGGATAAAATGGTACATAGCCTAAAGAAAAATTAACAATAGTGTGATCAATCATGTAATGCGGAGGAAAGCATATAGAGAGAAATACAAAGAAACTTAATGACAGACTGCTCCCCCCCCCAAAGTAACATGAAATAGAATAAATACTTTAGTTATTACCTTAATCTATGGTATTATATATATATAGATGCAATAAACTGACGACGAACAGTACGAAACTAGTAACTAACTAGTCTAAGCGCTTTCGACTCTTAATAAGTCTTTTTCAAAGGCAAATACAAAACATAGTTACGACAAACAAATAAACACAAAAACGTTGCATTTGTAAACCTCTACATTTCTATCTTCACATGTGCTAAAACTATAAATACAACCAGCTTGTATAGACTAGTTGCGGAAACTGAAAATGTTGTATAATTCCCTAAAAGTCTACAAGCCAAAGCGACATCTATTTTTACTTTGTGTACATATGTAACGCAGATTATATCCCGGATATTTGGTTCTATACCGGTTATTCTTATAGTAAAAATTGAAGGATAAGAAGATTTAGAAAATGTTAAATTCTACTAGTGCATAGTTTTCATTTTCTAGTCTTCTTGGTTTAGACCGCTTGGTTTCAATGTTCTAAGGCGGCGTATCCAGTATGATTCCTTTTCCTTCCTGGTTTCGGAACTCCAGCTGTGGTTGTTGGCAATAGCGATAAGTATTATATCACTGAAAGTGTGGCCAGGGGAGGAGAAGTGTTCTGCGACCGGGCTTCTGTACAGCTTTTTTGTCATCCAATCAGATCTATGAAGGTTTATCCTTATGTGTAGCTTTTCAGTTTCTCCCACGTACTGAAGGCCACAGATCTTACATGTGATGAGATAAATCACATTCTCTGTTTTGCACGTTTTGTTTGGACCATGTATGTTTAGTTTTTCTTTAGTCACTGTGCTAGTGAATGTCTTGGTCTCTATCATATGTTGACAGGTTTTGCATCTTTATGAACAATAAGACTGGCAAGAGTGATGGATTCCTGGAAGCAATTTAAGGAGCATGATGGCATGTGAGAGTGACTGAGCTTCGCAAAACACAAGCCTCTGATAATAGAGTTTAGACTAAGTACTACATGGCCCGTGAACTGTATAATCTTTGTTTACTTTTATTTCATGATGCAGACATCAGAAAACAAATACACATACAAATGCATTTAAAATAATAATAAAAATTATAAAATAAAACCAGTCATATTAGTTTATAACAATTCACTAACATGCTACTTGAACGAGAATTGTTACAGCTTTGTGACCAGTTTTCAATTATGCCGATTATATAAAAATCAGTTTTGAGTACATAAATGAAATGATACACCCTATGATTCAAATAAACAGCCAATGATACAATATATTATCAATACACATATCAACTTGATGGTCATTTCATCTTTAGAAGGTCTGTCATTGGTAGGTAGTGCCTGTTATTTCTGTTGACATTATAGTTGTAATTTCAGTATGCAGAATACAGACAGACATAGAATTAGCATCTCATTTTAGTCTATCCTCATCCATGACAAGATAAGAAAAATACTTTCAAACTGTTTACTAACTAGTTGTCAGTAATTTTAATTCAACCTTTTAGGTCATTTCAGAATGATCAATTCGATCCATACATGACTCATCATGGCCACCATGTCCTTTGTTTACACACCATGAATGCATTAAAAACATCTTATTACCAATTTCATATCCACAATTAACTTAGAAGATACTATAGTGTTATCTTCAAAAGATAAGAAATAGTGCTATTTCCTAGTACAAGGAAAATCTTATCTAGAAAAAGTCCAGGTGTCATCTCATCTTTGTGGAAATGAATACCAACAAATTATATAACAATGTACTTCATATGCAAATACAAAACAACTGCACATTTTTGTTTGTAAAGGAAAACATTTGACAACACCCTTTCCCCTTCTACAATATTAATTTTTTTTTTTACTTAAGGTGACAAACACATGCAATTTGAAATCTGCCCCTTTGCCAATTCTCTGGTAATTTTATTTATCCCATGAGCCAAATTCAATCACTGTTTTATTTACTTTACAGATCATTTAATAACCACTTTTACACAAAATTTCTCTTTTGTGTTGCCAATATTTCTTGTGTGTCACGTAGGAAATAAGGTAATTTAAGTTGTGGTTGTTGTTTTCTCTGGACTGGACAAACAATAACCAGTAATCAAAGTCCAAAGTAACATATGTCACTGCTTGAGAACTGGAAGTAAGGCCATCAAATTAGATTATAGTTCTCCCTGTATCCCCAACCAAACTTTGAGTATTCCTTGCTATCTAGCACCCTTGCATATGATGTGATTGATGTTTAAGGACCCTGTCAGTCATGAGTCATTGAGGAAGAGGTATACTATTTAAAATATGAACATGTCTAGGAAGCTTACACCCACCCCAACCCAACAGAAACATAAGCCTTAAATAATGTAATTCCATAAACCTGTTCCTCTGCTTTGCCAAGCATGTTCATAGCCCTCATATTGACATTCTTGGCCAATTTGTCTTTCTGTTCTTGTAGTTTCTGTATCCTGCGTTCAGATTCCTTTGGATCATTGGCTTTGAAGTCATATGCTGTGTTAGGTTGACCAAAATATTTCTTCTCATCGGCAATCCAGTCATACTGCTGCAACATAGCCTCTACCTGAAAAGATAAGACCATGCCTCTATTATCCCTTTAAATGATGTATCTACATGAAAAGATAAGGACCATGCCTCTATTATTCCTTTAAATGGTATATTTACATGAAAAGATAAGTAGGAACATGTCTCTATTATTCCTTTAAATGATGTATCTAGATGAAAAGATAAGAAGGACAATGTCTCTATTATTCCTTTAAATGGTATATTTACATGAAAAGATAAGGACCATGCCTCTATTATTCCTTTAAATGATGTATCTAGATGAAAAGATAAGAAGGACAATGTCTCTATTATTCCTTTAAATGGTATATTTACATGAAAAGATAAGTAGGAACATGTCTCTATTATTCCTTTAAATGATATCTCTAGATGAAAAGATAAGAAGGACTATGTCTCTATTATTCCTTTAAATGGTATATTTACATGAAAAGATAAGTAGGAACATGTCTCTATTATTCCTTTAAATGATATATCTAGATGAAAAGATAAGAAGGACTATGTCTCTATTATTCCTTTAAATGGTATATTTACATGAAAAGATAAGTAGGAACATGTCTCTATTATTCCTTTAAATGATATATCTAGATGAAAAGATAAGAAGGACTATGTCTCTATTATTCCTTTAAATGGTATATTTACATGAAAAGATAAGTAGGAACATGTCTCTATTATTCCTTTAAATGATATATCTAGATGAAAAGATAAGAAGGACTATGTCTCTATTATTCCTTTAAATGGTATATTTACATGAAAAGATAAGTAGGAACATGTCTCTATTATTCCTTTAAATGATATATCTAGATGAAAAGATAAGAAGGACTATGTCTATTATTCCTTTAAATGGTATATTTACATGAAAAGATGAGTAGAAACATATCTTTATTATTCCTTTCAATGATGTATCTACATGACCATGCCTCTATTATTAATTCAAAAATTATATACCTATTCACACATATTAAGCCTATGATTTCCAACATTATCCTTTTCCAACTAACTTATAACTTATAAAGTTTCTTTTCCTCAATCACAGAAAATTAGAAAAAATCTTGTTTGTAAAAGATCTATAAAATTGTGTGAATATTTTAACAACAACCTCATAAAGCTGGGAAATTTGTACCCCGAAAATTATTAAAAATATGACTATAAATTACTCATTTAAAGACATTTTGGTTACAACTAGGACAAAGAGTCTAATTAAGTACATGCATAAAAAGAGAAATAAAGATGTGATTATTGTATCGTAACACACATTACAAGAGAAGTACATGGTGAAAAACCAGAACAGCAACAATCCCCACCCTCAAAAAATGGGGGGAAAAAAAAGACCACAGCACTTCCAACACAAAGGTACAAACACAAGAAAGATCATAACTCTTTGTATGCTCAAACCGTACCATATTTTGTGATAAACCAATCACAAAGAACCTGATCTGTAATGTTGTTTTTGATTTGCTAAAATCAATAAAGTCTAAAAGTCAAACTAAAATGTTTCATGAAATTCGGGCTATGGAAGATAAAAATAGTGGGAGGCACAGGTCATGAATGAAAACCTTTCTGGAACTGTTTAAATGTCAGACCACACTTATTTCCAAACCTGTTTTGCAGCATCTTTTGAGTCTTTCTGGAACTTGGCAATCTTGTGGTCAAGCTCCTGTAGTGTGATCTCAGCATTGTGACTCTCCTTCTGAAGGTTCCTTTGCTCTGTCACCTTCTGATGAATGTCTTTGTTACACGCCTTCAACAGCTCCTTCTGCTTGTTTACCTCAGACTGGGCCTCTTTCACAGCTTCCTACATTTCAAATAGAGTATTTTAATGCATATTACTTATGCACTGATTCTTCAAAACTGCCATTACTAAAATGCATTTGTTTAACTAAATTTAGGATCATTTGGAAGGTAAAGTAAACAGAGTCTTTTATAATCATAGAGACTATTATACAACACAAAGTAAAAAAAAATAATTGTCTCCTCTGCAAGTAAGGGCAAATTATGAAATTAATTTTTGTTTAAAAAAGTTCTGGATTCAGGCACATTCTCAATTCTATCAAAATCTAAAAAAAAATATTTTATGATCATTTTTTAAAACCCGAAATGCTGAAATAAAACCAATGTCATATAATTACAACATTCTAGACTCTACAGGTCTATACATCTTCATGATAACCTCATCAAAAGACTAGAGTTTCCATAACACAAAGATGTCTTGTTTGTATGAGCACAGATAAGTCATCTCCTACACTCCCTTCCTTTCATCCATCCATCGATCCATCCATCCCTACACTTTGTTACCTTGGCCTCTTTAATTTTGTCTCCATGTTGGTCTATCTGCTCTTCATACTCTTTGATGGTCTGTTCCATAGTTTTCAACTGCTCCTCATAGTTATTGATCTCCTTCTTTAACTCTTCCACCTCCAGTTTTATACTGTCAACCTCCTACAAAAAGGAAGCAATATACTGAAGTAACTGATGACCTGGAGGGTAACATTAGTGTTATGGACATGAATGTTGCTTGCAAGATATTGATAATCATGTTCTCTATGTTAAGATTAAACACCAATATTTATATTTCTCTGAATAATGAACTCAACAAGAATGCTATGTGACCACAATATATACTTTAATGGGGCCGAAAGTTCTTCCAGTCCAAAAATGAAAATATATAACATGGACCTTGAGAAGTATAGATACAAAGCCAGCAACGAGTTTAGTAGAGTTCAAGATATAAATGGATCTTCAAAACCCTAGAGAACTGCATTGTTTCCTACCAAATACTAGGCCAGGAACTGTGATTTTCATTGGTATTAGGAAAGCAATACTTCTATCACCATATAGAACAAATTAACAGTGCCTGTAATCTCAAATACCAGGAAACTAAAATATTTACTCAGTAATATACAGAAACATTTAAGTGTAGAATTGATAACTCCAAAATCTCTATTAAAAAAATTGCACGTCTCAGTGACATTATGATCAAAATATTTGTTTACAATTATCAACACCAATTCTTCATACAGACATAAACACTGAAAATCCTGTCATTATCAGTTGTGAACTAAAACCTAGATAATACCATAAAAACTCCAGTTCATTAATTATTTTCTTTGACCAGTCAAGTCCTTATAAAACTCATCACCAACTAACACAGCAAATCAACTTCCTGACATTGTAGGTATCCAGTGAACTACATGTGATAGCAGTAGGACTCACATCAGTAGCACTCTTTAGAACAGTGAATGTTGTTCAAAGTTTCATGAAGAGCTAACATAACAGATGCTCTTGGTGGCTTTTGTTATTGGAATCTGTCTAAATTTACAATAAAAACTTTTGAGATATTTCATAATTAAATCAGCATTTAAAATTTTTTATTTGTGGTGGTGTGATGTTTTTGATTTTTAACGTAGCTGTAAAAAAAAATTTCAGTCATATCGCTATGATGTCTGCAGTGGAAAAGTTTATAGCGATGTCTAGCACTGAGGCATCATGCTGCAGACATCTAACATGATGTCCCACCCAGTCACATTATCCTGACACCAGGCCAAGCAGTCCTAACACTAACCTCTTAATGCTTAGCGTCAAGTGAGGCAGCTGTTAGTACCATTTTTGTAAGTCTTTGGTATGACTCGACCGGGGTTCGAACCCACGACCTCATGCATTTGAGGCAGATGCTCTAAAGACTAGGCCACCAGAACGTGGTTTTTAAAATTTGTATTAAAGTATATGACTTTTCAATCTGAGTATAAAATAAAGCAACTCTATCTTAACAGTAAATTTTCAATTATCCTGTAAGAAAATCTTGATATTTAACTTGTTTTGATCTGTATAATTTTCTTAACTTGTAGATAATGGTAATAATAATAATTTGAAAATAAAAATGTCTTGTAAGCTTTGTTGCTTTGTTATTTGTGTCTAATTATTTGTACTGCTTAGGAAATGAGTTCTGAAGAATGCAAAATAGTTCTGAAGTTTCAAATACAGTATATTCAAGGATGGGTATTTTCACATTGTTTAATGAAGGTTTTAAAAAACAGGTCATATGCCATGTTTATCCCCTCTCCCCAAATATTTTTACTATAATGCCATCCTTATTTTCCCTGCTTCAATCTTTTAGCTTTCAAGACAAAATCTTTCCCAAAACCAAAATTATTAAAATTATAAGAAAAGCTTCAGGGATGCTAAATTAAGTAGCTTCAAGTAATTTTTTGCATAAACTTTTTACTCTGCATTATTATACTTTTACCAAATTATATATATAAGGGTACCACAGAAAAAGGTCAACTCCTGTGAAGTGCATCAAAACAAGTGACATAATGCATTAACTTACTGACAAGGGGTCACAAATTTGAAAGCACACTGAGTCCTTTGATATGCATACTTTGCTCAAATGAAATGATCACTATGAAAAAATTAATTTAAATGCTTGAAAAGTGCATAAAAACTAAGGACTACAGACAGGATAGCAGTGGAAAGCTTTTATTAAAACTCCATGAAAAACAATACAGTGAAAAGTGTTAAGAAAGAATGGAGTAATTTAAAAGAAACCACCTAAAAACCTTAGATCATGGAAAACATGTGCCACAGTGATATAGTTTGAGATGTATGCAATTTAATTTTAAAAAATGATACTTTTGTATCCAGCTTGGTGTGAAGAAACTGTTCAACACCTAAATAAAACAACAAAATAAGCCCTTTCCTTACATTGCAAATAGTTCTGTATGAAACTTTCCTCCTGGCAATGACTTAATTGAGATACAATAGCTCAAATCAAAACTTTGTCATACCCTAGTTTATATACCTACAACTGTTTTATATGCAACCTTATGAATATTAAAACTAATGTAACTAATCTACTCAAGTTTACATAAAATGACAAGTCTTTATTCTTATCACCAGGACCTGGTATTTCTCCTTCATCTTTTTATTTGAGTCCTCCATATTTTTTTTGGCCTTAGTGACAGACTCTTCCGCATCTTTCAGCTCCTTTTCCCGCAAAGCCTTGGCATTCTTGATCTTATTCTCCAGCTCTTTCACCTTAGATGTGTTTTTATTCTTGGTCTCCTCAGATCGCTTTAGCATGTCCTCTTGCTCATCTGTTTAAATGTAGTAATATAAAACAATGCTTTTGTTGTTTCATAGAGACATTTCTAAATAATTAAGACTGATTAGCAATATTTTGATACATATAACAAATGCATTGTTTACAGGAATACAAGATCAGAGATTGCATTTTGTGCACAAGAAAAAGTGAAAATATTTAACTAAAGCCTCAAGAAAAGTTGTTGTTGATGAAGCAGTTGGCAAAATGATCATTAAGTATTAACATTGTGCTAAAATGGACTTTATATGTAAAGGTAAACCCCTGAAGATTAAATAGGGAAATGATACAATTGAAAATCATCACAGATTTCGTGGGAGAAAATGAGGAGGGTGCTTGAAAGGAAATATTGGTGTCCACTTCATTACCATTACCTCTGTAGCAATTTTTGAACATGGTCAAGCAAATCCATAATTACCACACCAAGTCTTTTGAGCTATGTTGTGTACATTTAATTCACACTATTTGCTGACCTTTTCTTAATGATTGTATGCATTGCATATCTTTTTTATGTACTCAATCTTTGTCCAAAATCAAGTTAATGCTGTACCTGACCAGTGAAATTTATTTTGTGATCAACATAACATAATACATAACTAATATTTTTCCATCAGTACAGAGTAAAGATTCATATCATTATTAATTATAAACATGTTTACTTCAGCTTGAGTTCAAGATATAGTCATGATTCTAACCTTAGAAACTTCCCCAAAAAAATGGAAATTTCCTATTACGTATTTCCAGAAAATGGCTAATGGCTACTGAGACTGAGGTCAAATAATAGAGTATATAAAACTTCTTTGAAATAGGATCATTCATTCTTGTTTTGAGATCCAAAGCAGAATCAGTCTTATTGTTGTGTTCAGTTTTTTATTTGAGTGGATTTATTTATTCAAATTAGTATTCACTGAAATTACAGTGCTCAATAATATTATTGAACTAAAGCATTGTTTGGAATTATAGCAAATTCAGCAAGGACATATTGGATTATATTATTTTGATACATCAAAGACTGCAGCACATCATCACACTCCAGGCAAACAGGCACTTTAGCAGGTGTGAGACTATAGGCACATTAACACATTCAATATCGGAATTTATTTGGAACAACAATGAAATTTAATTGGAACTTCATAATTTTAGACTTGTGACAGAACTTTTAGGACTATTTCAGAATCAATTCACAATACTGTAAGTTTTATTGAAATATTCACGTTATATTCTAGGGAAATGAATTATTTGGTAAATTTTACAAAACTTGCTGGCTTTCTGCTTTTCTATTACTTAGTTTAAGACCATAGAGTTTAACAGCTGTCACACCTCAGTGGCCAATAGCTCCAGCTCATTTGCAACATATTTTCAACACCCCTTGAAACATCAATATCAAAACTTAATGATAGTTCATGGAGTCAAATATCTAGTAAACCAAGAAAACAACTCCTAAGCTGAATACTTGTCAAAGATTTTGAAATATGATCCAGGCAATGCAAAGCGAGGAGATATAACCTTTGTATGAAATTGTACCCACCAATGCTTTTCTGTAGAGAATTAATCTCCTCCAGTTGTTGGTGGTGTGACCCCTGCTCCATTCTGGTCTTCATTAGTTCAACCTCTTGCAGCTTAAGGTCATACTGTTGCTTTATTTGTGTGTATCTGCACAAAAAGGTGAGAAGACTATGTAATTACAGGTAAAATTCCCTTGCTTGTTGATGTATTCACAGACCTTCCTTGTAAAGAATTGTAATGAACGGAGTTACAAATTACTGTAGAAGTTTCTCTTTAAGTTTTACAGATATAAACAAAAACAAAAGAGGGTGTGGATTCAGTCAGATAATTAAGTTCGTTTTCAAGGATTTTTTAAAACATTTTATATGCCTGTTGTCCCCCAACTATCCCAGAGATTTGTCATTCATTAATATATCAACAGATATTTAAAGTATCCCTTGACTACTATGTATATACTTCACCACTAAGACATACTTCTCAGCCACTTTTTTAATGGAGCTCAATTCCGCTTCCACTTCTCCCAATTTTTTCCCTTTCTCCATTAGCTGATCTTCTATGTCTCTTAATTCAGCCAACTTCTCTAGTATAGAGCTTGTCTGTGCACGAGCACCTAAGAAAGTATAAGAGGATTTTATGGTACAAGATATATACTGAGGACAAGAAATGAGTTTAAAAAAACAACATGGTATAACCCCATGACAAGGTGTTGATATATTAAAGGGTATAATAGAATGTGGTGAGTGGTAATTTTATGATGTTACATTCCATATATGTATTAAATTCAAAAAGGCTTTCTTGAAATACAATAATAAAATATATTAATCAAAGTGTTATACTTCTTGACTTGATAATACCAAACATGAAGTGAATCTGGAGTGTGTTACTGTATGCATGTATGTACTTACAAGTGCATTATATGAATCTTCATAATATTATCAACCATCAAGTTCCTTGTTAAACAATGATAAAGTTCTTGCATTTATTTTCTTGAGTCAATTATACATCTTGTATAGTAATGTCCATATGTGCAGATAAAATGGAAAATAGAAAATATTACATACAGGCAATATAACATTCAAATAATGACAAAAAGGTCTTACTTGGTTTTAATTTATTTTGAAATATGCAACAGAATTTAATATTTGTTTCATAGTTAACACACACACACACACACACATACACACTTTCCCTGTTACAACTTCATGGTCATTAACTAACATAAATAAGTAAAAATCAATAATTTTTGTACAATTATAAATGAAAATGTGAGAGGTACTTTCATTATTATGAAGTGAATCCAAAATAATCCTGAGGAAGTTCAATGAAGTAAAAAAAGAATGAAAAGTTACATAAATTTAAAAACTAGAAAAGAACTGGTCTGCCAAGATACTGTCCAGAACTCATTTGAATAATTCACAAGTCCAAAAAAATATTCCTGTCCAGCAGAGCACTTTCTGTATCCAGTGAACAGTCCAAACAAATGTTTTTCCTCTCAATTAATCTAAGTACAACATAAATCACAGCTACAGACTTTGTTAAATCAAAAACACAAGAAATAAAAATGACTCCAAAGTAGCAATGAATCAGATTGCCCAGGTCTCTCCTTATTTACACCTTCAGTAGTCTATTACAAATATGTCATAATATATCCCACATGACAGACTGTACTACTCAATTTTGTGAAATTACTTAATTCTATTGAAACCGTCCAAACCAAACAGCCAATAAAAAATTAACTCAGTCACCAACAATTCTTATTATTAAGATTATATTATAATTAGTACTTGTTAACACATTAAGAAACATTTATTTATATGTAATTTTATGCTCTCAATAACCCTGAAAAAGACTCTGGTCACACAGGCAAAATCTAACTAAAGACAACAACTTGGTTATGAATAAAAATTAAAAGAATTAGATAAAATCATGTACCAGGAGTTACACACACACTTTGTAAATTTAAAAACTGAATTCCTTCATTAGTTGGTGGCATATTCAGCCCTAACAAATGTCTATAACACTGAACACAATTTAAATCACTACCATTTACCATTTGATAAATTAACAAAAATTATTTCAAATAACACCTTATGTGCCCCTCAAAATGAGCCATCAATAAGCCAAAGGACATGACTCCATTACCCCAACCATGATTCAAGTACATTAATGTCATGGAAAGTAAGGGAAGTATTCCAAAAAAAATGTAAAGTGGATGGAAAAGACAACAAAAATATAACCAAAAAAGTATTTTTTGACCAAATGACATTCCATTTACTGACAGTATAAGAATATGATTCGTACAAGGTAACAGATAAATTTATAATGTCATAGTTAGAGAAGGCATTGAATTTAGACCCAACTGCACCATGCAGGGATACAACAACTAAGCAATGGTGAGATGAGGAGAAAGGAAAGTATGGAATCATAAAGAATTCCAACTATGAAGTGAATATTCTAAATATGTAATACATGGGATGAAAAG
Organism: Potamilus streckersoni; assembly: GCA_016746295.1. Taxonomy (NCBI): domain Eukaryota; kingdom Metazoa; phylum Mollusca; class Bivalvia; order Unionida; family Unionidae; genus Potamilus; species Potamilus streckersoni. Next base: position 6,403,768 of record JAEAOA010002353.1, on the reverse strand, counting down.
ATGAATTAAAACATAAGAATTAAATCCTTTAGCAAATGGTGTCCTATACATTAACCCTAGAGCTTCACCAACTGATTTTACTCAGGGATTGGGGTACTACAATCCATAAGGTTTGTGTGATGTTAAATTCCAATTGTTGTTGTTGTTATTGGGCTTAACGCCATTTTTCAGCACACGATAGGCTATTCATGGCGGCCAGTATTAATGGTGGAGGAAGAAACCGGGAAATCCGCGGAAAGAACCACCGACCCACGAGAAGCTACTGGCAAGCCTTCTCACATATCCACATTCGCCGAATCCTAGACTCGATAGAGGTGAGATGGCAGTGATCCGTAACGGACAGCGCTTTAGACCACTCGGGGCCCCAAATTCCAATTGTAAAAATAACTGGTTATGGAAATATGAATGAAGAACAAATCTTGAACTAAAATATATTGCCATTATAATTTTGACAACATGGACCCACCAACGGGCAGGGGTGGTACCAGGGGCATTATGCCGCAGACATGTCTCACCCTGTCACATTATCCTGACACCAGTCCTCTTAATGCTGAGCTCCAAGCGAAGCAGCTGCTAACGCTTGCCTAATATCACTCACCAGGCATACATTGGTCTTGAAGGCAAAAAGTACTAAAGCAAATAAATTTGGTTGAAATGCACTCATGTCACGATAATTTCCATCTATATAGTTGAAACTGGTTGATATGTTTAACTATGCTTCCACTCTGAGAACTTCAGATTAACTAGGAACAGTACTGGCAATATTCAGTAGAATGTGAAAGGTGCCAATACTAGGACCTATCAAATCTGGTTTTGATATGGTTAAACAAATTGACAGAAAGTTTTTGATGAATTTAACAAAATAAATATTAGTAACAGCTGCAGTTGATGGTGGATAAGTACCATCTGTAAGTTTTGCACCTGACTGTTATGGAGGCCATACCAATTTTGATAAAAACTGACAGCCATTCTCAAGTCAAAAACCGGTTTTCTATCTGGTTTCTATCAAGGTCGTACTGCTGCTAAAGGTTCCACCATTGACAAGTTCTGAAAGACAGTGTCCTAAGAATCCTTCATATCAAATTTGATTAAAATTGGCTGATCCATTCAAGAGATAAAGATGAAGATAGATTTTCTGCCTAACTGCTAAGTAAGCCATACACTGCTAGGGAGTTACCCAAGAAACAAATATGGTTATATATATATATATATTAGACTAATTGTTCCTTCCAAGTTTAATTAACTCATTAACCCCTGGCGCCCTGATAACTCGTCACACTTTTTCTCCCCTATCTCCCAAGTGCCTCGATAGCGTGGCTGAGTTTACCAAGCTTGTGTCCCAGGCGCCGAGTTTGAGTGGCAGTATTTGTCAAGGCTTTTTTCCCTGCACGAGTTAAGTCATCACATACAATTGGTTAATTTCAAGCCATTTCCTAATTTTGCAGGCAGATGAATCAATAAAATTTTAGCTTACAGAGTGAGCACTGATGGGCCAAGGGAAAAAAATTGACATTGACAGCAGCAGAAATAGTGAAAATATTTAGATCTGAAATTGATGCAAATTTATGAGAATAAGCCACTTGGAGCAGACTTTTATTTGACAGACTGATGGAGAATTTTCAGGATTTTCATCGGATCAGATTGATAGTGACATAGAAATAGCCATTGATATAACAGTGGGAGTGATGAGAATAAGTTCAAAGTTTGTCAAGTGTTTTATTAGCTTTTACATTTTCAGTGAGAATTTTAAGAAAGAAAGAATTAAAGAGCAAGGAAAATATGTACAGTATTCACATGAGATTAAGTTCACAAGATAGATGACAAGTGGAATGTCTGTGTACATAAAATAGAATTATTACTTACATGTGTTAATTATTGTGTGAATTCCTAATAGATTTCATGGATTATTCATGGCAAGAGAAACAAATTGAATCTTTATTTTCACCTTTATGCATGAGTTTTATTTCTGCATGTAGCATGAAATTTATAAAATTAGATACATAATTTTATTGAGAACTGATGTGCCAAATTTTAGCCTAATGAAATGAATATAAATAAAATAATAAAAAATTTATTGCAAGTAACCCCCTTTGGAAAAATATGCAAGCCAAGTGCTGTCATCAAATCACAGGGATACAGGCACTGGTAAGACTAACACTGGTCTAGGTGATCTCTGCAAGTATGCTGTAGGGGACTGTTAGCTATTTGGCTCAGAGGTTAATAACTTAAAAAGTGGCTTACATGGTTGCTATGAATGTCTCACTGCTGCCAAGGGAGAGACCCCACACATAAATCTGACCAAAAAAAAAAATATAACCTAGACACTGTCCAAATAAGTTTGATCAAAATGGGCTCACCATTGTGAAATTAAAAGTAGGTTCTCCATGTGGTTCTTAGAATGCCTCCCCACTACTATCCCAAAATCAATTTTAAAAAAAGCATGTCCTCAGAACATTCCAACCAAGGTCAGAACTGGCTCTGCTGTTCCTAAGAAAAAGTTGAAAATAGGTTTTTCACCTGCTTGCTAAAGGCTAGGGGCCCCAAGTGGCTGAGTGGTCTAAAGCGCTGTCCGTTATGGATCACAGCCATCTCACCTCTGTCTGCATGGGTTCGAGTCTAGGATTCGGCAAATGTGGATATGTGAGAAAGCTTGCCAGTAGCTTCTCGTGGGTCGGTGGTTCTTTCCGGTGATTTCCAGGTTTCTTCCTCCACCATTAATACTGGCCGCCATGAATAGCCTATCGTGTGCTGAAAAATGGCATTAAGCCTAACAACAACCTGGTTGCTAAAGGCGCTGCACTATTACACGGAAAAACACCCCTGACAAAATCTCGAGAAACATTCCTTCCAAATTTGATCAAACTTGGAGCAGCTATTCTGGATAAGTTTGAAATAGGCTATCCATATGGTTGCAAGCACATCTAAACTTGCTAGGGAGTTAACCTGAACATAAAGAATGTCCTAAGGAACAGCAATTATTAAGACTTAAAAGCAATTGATAGACACTGGATGTAGGGCCATGCCATGAGTTTAATTTTCTCCCTGCATGCTCCAATAGGCTAATATATTTAAAAAAAAACAACTCAAGTCTGTGAAGGAGCTGTGGTGGATCAGTGTTCTGTGTCTTGTGACTGAATTGGTGCAGGTTTCAATCATACATTGAATAAGCAGTGCAAATTATACATGTGCTTCTATATCCAACCACCTTAGCAAACAAAAACCTGCTATGCCATAAAACATCAAACCAAACAAAACAAAAACATTCTGGTACCATACAATTTCAGACTTGTTTACCCCCCCCACCACATAAGTGTAGTTTTACAAACCCAAATGTGCAGTTTGCAACACTCGTGTAGTCAAACCATTGTGGAGAAATATTACTTCAGAGGGGAAGACAGGCATGTGCAAATTAGAAGTAGACAATATAGGCCCAAATGGGGCTATTTTCTAAGAATAAAAATAAATAAAGAAACTAATCTCTGAATTCCTTTTAGAATATTTGAATAGCCAACTTAACTCGTGTTTTTCAGCAGACTGATATCCATAACAGCATGGATGTTCCAGATATTGAGATTCTTGAAAAAAGCAAAGACTGAAGCTCCAACTCAAATGAACTGAGAAGCCATGAGGACCAGACGTTATGGTTAATCAGAATGGTGAAAATTCAGTTTTACATTTACAGTTTGCAGACCCTGTCAAACACAGATTATTCTATTATTATTCTAAATGTATAGTTTGATATGTGAATGAGTAGTCGATTTGTGTAACTACTAGAAGTAGGCAGGTCTGCAATTTGGGCAAGGCAATAAACTTAAGGTTTAACCACAGTAAGTTGATTTTGGAGCTGAGTTTCACTATAAATCAACTGTAAAACAAGTACAGGCACAAACACTTTAAAAATCATGATCACCTGACCTTTATCAACAAATAAATAGAAGGAGAAACAAGGATTTTCCAAGTAAACCCTAACCCTTACCTCCTGTCAGTGTTCCAGCTGGGTCAAAGGAATCTCCCTCAAGTGTGACAGATTTTTTCATGATTTTCTCATCATAGGTCACCTTCTTGGCTGTATTCATATCTGTGCAGACGAATGAGAAGCCAAACACAAACTCCATGGCAGGTTGAAGGTCCTTCTCATAACCGATCAAGGATAAGGCAGTCTGGACATTGTCTGGGCCAACCTAGAAAAAGAAACAAAAGATAAAGTTTATAGAAAAGTTATCATTATTCATCACTGCATTAAATTTTAGATTCTGACTACTGTGGAACTCATCAAAACTGAAATCTAAGCATACAAAATCCCCTCAAGACCTATTGCTTTTTGTCCTCATATTTTCTTTCTTTATCTTTTCCCCTCGTAAACTGAAACCCCTCAACTCTGAGTACAAAAACAAAAATTTCAATTATATGCTTTAACCCCCCCCTTTCAAACTTATATATTTTAGCTGCTAAATTCATGAAATATTAATTACAATTAGCAAGTACTGTACATTGGTCATAGGTCAGTGGACTGATCAGGGAGACAAAGACCCAAAAAATGTCCCACAGGCAAATAAGGTTAAAATAATACTTAACACATGCAATGACACTGATTAGGACTTACAATAGGATTTTATTATCCTTACAAGATAAAATTTGTCTAATCAGCAAGTTTGAATTTGTGCCAAAATCTACACTGAAGTAACATGGGGAAAAACAGCACAGGAACCGATACTGTTTCAAATATTCTAAAGAAAATTGAGTTTTACAAAAATAATTTTTAAAAGAAGAGTGATGCAAACAAGCATCATTTCAACAATGATTCAAATTTGACAAACTGAATGATCTTGTATGGCAATAGTTCAGCCAAGCTAGGACCAATATCAACTATTGATTTTTAACCCTTTCATCACTAAGTAACTTTGTAGGCATAGAGTCCTCAACTCTAAGTAACTTTGGAGTTGTAAAGCAAAATGACTTGTGGACTTTGAAACAATATAACTTTGCCAATGTTAAAGATATCTGGCTGGATTAGGTGTCAAAATCAAGGTTAAAAATCATATTTTATGACTAATTCAATAAAATGTGCATATCTATTACAACTGTTAAAATGCATGTACATAGAGGTAAGACAACAAGTAAAATACAAGTAATTATTTTATTAACTCTTAGAAAACATAGAAAATTCTCAAAACTTGTTTAATTGACCCTAGATGTACTAGTGAATAATCACAGTAGCATAACAAGTCTTTCTTTCATGGTGTCACAAAATATATAAAATTCTATCGAACGAACCAAAATGATCTCCAAGGTGAGATCTGTCCACATACCTATATCACTCTGCCACGTTTGATCGTTGCATTGAAGTCCATTAAACGGACAATTTTTCCAGAAACTTCATCTGAATAGAATATTTGAAAATATTCTGAAGCTTTCATGGAGCCATCTAACGCTTGGGTGTGCCTAATTGTCAGAAAACTGAAACAAATCTATTTGGTTTTCCAGCTTCGTCCAAACAAAACCACGTGGAGCATATAATTCCTCTGGTTCAAAACCTTCAAAGTCCACTTCATCGTAATCACTGTCACCCACAAGTGCATTCCATTGTCTCTCCATATGTCTTCTCTCATTTTCATCCAAATTTACCAGGTTGAAATTATTAAAATCCTCCGATAACTCTTTGAAATTTCTTTGAATGCCGCCATTTTGGTTACAAATTTCAGCATTAGGAAAACACGTTAAAAGTTCCTACTTTGTTCGATATTTCTAGTTGTATACAAGCGAAACTCATGATATCCAAATATAGCATCTACATTACAAGATATAAGTTATTAGAGGTACCCCGAAAGTTATTTAGTCGGGTACTATAAGGTTAAATAAAAACACTGCCCCTGTCCGAAAAGTCGGTCCATAGTATTTACGGACTTACTTCCCCCTGACCGTTTTTCCGGTCCACAGTGTTGAAAGAGTTAAAGATCTAACATATTTAGACCATTGGAAAACACAATATTCTGTAAAGGGATTTAAAGTTAGTGGCAATGTGACTTTCAGGAGGTCAGCTAATTCTTTATTAAATACATTTAAAAAAACCCAGCTCTCTCTTAATCTTATGCACTCTTACACAGAGAGTGATGCTCTCATAATTATATTCTCTCCCTCTTGACATGTAAGCACTTTGAAAAAGGCTTTTTTATTCACAAGTGCAAAAACCGCAGTAAACCAAAAACTTTATAACACTGAAAAAGTTTCTGGGATTTTCGGTTTTGTAGGGTTTACCCGTACTCTTCTTCTTATCATTATTGCTATTACTATTAATATTGTCTCACCAGAGCTCTAGACAAGCACATCATTTGTGGAATATAAACTGACTAAAAGTCCACAGAAAAATAATGCATTCAGTATTAAACAAAACATTCAGCATGTATTGTTCTTGTTGTAAGCAGTCCATATTTTATTATGGCTGTTTGATCAATATAAACAATAAACACAGAAGAAATTTACGCTGTTTGTTCATGTTGTAAAATAATATTATTTGAACACACTTTTAATTAGTTTTTGATCCCTAAAGCCATTGACAAATTCAGAAAGGCATAACTAATGTCTTGATTAAGACAGTTAGGAAAATAAACTTTGTGTTTTGTGGTGTTCACAATATACTGCACTTCATTTTAAAGAATTAAATTTAGTTTCAATCCAGGGAGTAAAAATAGCCCCTTTTTTAATAAGAGATCTGGACTTACTGTCAAAAATAAAGCAAATAGAGTCAAACTGTTCATACATGCAAATATGTCATTGTTCTCCTCCATCACATTAAACAAAAATATATGAAACTTGGGTCTATCATAGTCCCGTAAGTGTAGATGTCCTGGTTATTTTACTTAACTTAAAAATACCCCCACCCCACCCCAGCTGTTTGTCTCGTATGTTTGAGAACTGGGTATGTGTAATCAATGACCAAAATGTCACACTGACCCCCCCACTGTATAACAAGGAACACACCCCCCCCATTGTATAACAAGGAACAGGCTTACTTGGCATCAAGACAAAAAATGCACTATCCAGCTGAAATATGTCCCTGGGGCAGATTTACCCTCAGAGACCTATTATAGTCTCATACTTCAGGGAGGTCAATACAGGGAAGCATGAGGAAAATACAAAATTCCTATTATTACATAATTACTTTTGCTTATTATTATGTACATCTGTCTTAACCATGCTAAAATAAGTTCTATTTAATTTTCAAAAGTTTCAAGCATACAATAACTACTTGATATACATTTTTTCAGGATACTAATTAAAAATACCGTACCAGAGACTCGGCTCTTTTGATAACATCAGGACCAATAGCACGGGCTGATATTTTGTTCAGTGGTATGATGGTGTATCTACGTTTTAGCTCGCCTTTATTAAGAAGCTGTTTCCCAGTGACTTCTGTGTCCACTACAACATTGTACAACTGAAATGAAAAACATGATATGCAAATCTCCAAAGATGACAAATGCAGACTTAATTTCCAAAATCTAGACTACACACAAAGGTGGCCATATTTGATGGTGGATTGGCATCATTGGTATACATTAAAAAGGTCTTCAAGGTAAGATGCTTCCCTGTGAAACTTTGGTCAAATTCTCTTGAGTGGTCTTTGAATAGTCACATCAGCATTTGTGAAGACCTTCATGCCAGGATGCATTTATTTTTCCTTTATGGTCAAATTCTGTTTATTGGTTTTAGACTAGTCATTTAAAAAATTTTTAATTTTAGTAATGTGGCCACTTTTGAGGGTTCATTCTAGGTTATGTCTTTGATACAAAATAAAAGATTAATCTTTAGTGAAAACAGTGCTGCATATATTTCCCAAGCAGTGTACAAGAAAAAACGAGGTAGACTCAAATGTCCAAAATAAATTCAGGAGGGGAATGATTACTTGGGCAATGGGAATTAAAATCCATGTCCTGAAGAATCATGATAAAAGAAGGTGATAAAAATCAGACACTCTGCTTGTGGATTTATTAATTTCTGCAATAAATATGGTCTGTTCCAGCATTATATACTTTGAATCAGTTGTTGAGTCAGACTAAAGCACAGTCTGAAACAATATCCTTGTTAATTAAAATAACCACAGGTTGAAATGAGGACATGGTTATTTTATTTGAGAAAATAACTGAAGAAAACCATGGTGTAGTATAACTTTATATCAACTGGGATTCAAAGCATGTAACATTTGATAAGCGATTATTTATTGCAGAAATTATTGATTCCTGAATGCAAGTGCCTGTGATGGTGATGCAGTTAAATTTCTTGAATAAACAAAACAGGCAACTGTGACCCATATTTTTAAAGGACTCCACTTTTCAATGTGGGAGGTACCACGGGGTCTGACTGTTTCCATTTCTGGAATGAACATTGCCATTTTACAAAATGAAATATGCCAAGATTCTTTCCATAAAATGTGGTCAAATTCTATCATCTTTTATTAGAAGAACTCTTTTAAAGTTTTTTTTTTGCTTTAGCAATGACTGCCATATTTTACTGTAGATCGTTGGTTTTACACACTGGATCCCACACTTCAAATCTGGAATATAAACATTTTAGAGGGAATGTGGAAAATAATAATGCATAAAAGTGCATTAAAATCAGACAATCCTATTCACTGAGTCTTGCTACATTAACTTTGTGGTTTGCATTGCACTATCATATTTTGCTTGGACACTTACATTTATTGCAACAGAAGTTTTTTCATGTGCTTAAGTAACTTGCGAAAACAATGTAATATTTTAATACAGTGATTCCCAACCTCAGGTTGCGACTCAAATCAGGGTTGCTTGGAGTCCTAGTATGCTGGCCAAAGGTTATCAGAAAGAATTTTTAAAATTGTATCATAAGCCTGAGTGTTATAGGGTCCTATTGGTGGCCAATTTAGGATTGCAGCAAAAAAAGGTTAAGAACCATTATTCTGATATCTGGTTAATCTGAAATGAGCTGCAATAGTGAATTTTCCATTCTGGAACTTCCTCTCATTTAACTTTAGTGTACACTCAACCAGCATCTATCCCAACTTTTACTCATCTGAATTTAAAGTGTTTTTAGCAATGTACAGTCTGCATATTGCTCTCACCATTGTACTAAAACTGCCCTTTGGAAATTTAAGATACATATTTTGCTTCTGTCAGAATCTGAATTTATTAGAAAAAAGACATCAGAGTAAGTAAAGTCTGACTAAAGCAATATGACGTTAGTATGTAGCAAAGCATCAATATGGGCTGCCAAGTGTCTGAGAAATACCTGAAAATTTGACTTCTCATTATGGTGTTAGCTGACACAATGACGTTATTTAGGCAGTAAGCTGGCGACCTAAATAACACAAATGTCAGGGAGGCGTCTTACATCCCAGGACTACTTGGAGTAGGTAAATTTGATAGTTTCTGCACTAATATGCTGGCCATGTCAGAGGGATGGCTGTGTCAAAAAATTCTGTCCATATAAAGCAGTTGTCCACTGGTCAGGATGGCTGTTCAAGTGGTGAATCATTGTAGATCCTAAACACTTCTTGAAGGTAATCTTGTAAATTTTTGAACTACAACACATAATAAGCTATTATAAAGCATATGTTCAATGAGTTGTTGTTTTTGGTTTCATGCCAATTCTGCAGAAGGCTATACATGGCAGCCAGTATTACTGGTGAAAGAAGAAATCATGAAAACTCAGTGAGAACCACTGACCCATGGGAATTACTGGCAAACTTTCTTACATACCCACATTTGCTGAGCCTGAGACTCAAACCCAAGTGGACAGAAGAGAGATGGCAGTGATCGTTATATAACATGACATAATGCTCTTTTAACTTATAAGTGGCATTCAAGTTGACTTGGTTGGCAGAACACTACCTACAACTATGGCATTAAAAGTTTACTTGGTTGGCAGAACACTACCTACAACTATGGCATTTAAGTTGACTTGGTTGGCAGAACACTACTTACAACTATGGCATTCAAGTTGACTTGGTTGGCAGAACACTACCTACAACAATGGCATTCAAGTTGACTTGGTTGGCAGAACACTACTTACAACTATGGCATTCAAGTTGACTTGGTTGGCAGAACACTACCTACAACTATGGCATTTAAGTTGACTTGGTTGGCAGAACACTACCTACAACTATGGCATTCAAGTTGACTTGGTTGGCAGAACACTACTTACAACTATGGCATTTAAGTTGACTTGGTTGGCAGAACACTACTTACAACTATGGCATTCAAGTTGAACTGGTTGGCAGAACACTACCTACAACTATGGCATTCAAGTTGACTTGGTTGGCAGAACACTACTTACAACTATGGCATTTAAGTTGACTTGGTTGGCAGAACACTACCTACAACTATGGCATTCAAGTTGAATTGGTTGGCAGAACACTAAAACTATGGTATTCAAGTTGGATGAGGATGGTAGGCAAAGTCAATAACACATTGAGGACATAACAAGATCTAGGTAATTACTATTTTGCCTATTAAAGCTGCTCCAAGCATAGACCCTAAAATTTAGCTGATATTTTTTGTCCCTGACTTGTACACTTCCTATATGCTGGTTGATCTATTGTTCCATTGTCTTTAGTCCATAGAGAAACATGTGACGAATAGCAATTTTGAATTTAACTGGCATAGCATGTTAGTATGAGGAGTGCTGGTGTGTTTTGAATTTTTAACATAGCTTCAACAATTTAAGTCATATAGCTGAGGAAGCAAATACGCCATATTACTGTTAAAAAATTAACTGCGATCTTTTAAACTAAGCATAATATTTCAGAATAGTTTTATGACAGTAACAACAAAAATTATATTAAACTTGCTAATTTTCATCTACACACTTAGCCAACATGTCAAGGACCTTGTCTATTCAAATTTATGGGGGTGGAGAGCTGAAAGTGAATTTCTAATTACAAATAAACTAATTTTCATCTACACACTTAGCCAACATGTCAAGGACCTTGTCTATTCAAATTTATCTGGGTGGAGAGCTGAAAGTAAATTTCTAATTACAAATAAACTAATTTTCATCTACACACTTAACCAACATGTCAAGGACCTTGTCTATTTAAATTTATCTGGGTGGAGAGCTGAAACTGAATTTCTAATTACAAATAAATTTATTTTTATGAGGGCCATCTCACCTTGCCTCCGGCTGAGACTTCCAGAGCTGTGGCTGTTTTGACGTCCTTCACTTTGATTAAATTACAGACCAAACCATGGACCTTATTCCTGTCAAAATTCTTCTCAGGATCCTTGTACTCAAATTGAAGCTGAGGGAACCTGATGTGAGAGAATAGTATTATGAAATCAAAGATGAGAACTGAAAACTACTGTATGTTTCTTTTACCATATACTGCAGATTACTGCAAAAAGAATGCATACTGAGAATCAATAGCATGTTGCTTTGAACAAAATTGATAGACAAAGATTAGGACATTGTCCGCTAAGTTTGTTTGGATCGGTTCACAGTGATACCAATCAAAATTGAGATAGAGGGTATAATCACAATGTAAACCTGAATGATACCTTCCGAAATCAAAAGGGTAATTTAGTATTTGCCTGAAAGGATTGCAGATCAATAGGGTTTACTCTGAGAAAGAAGCCAATCGTAATCTGGCGGCAGAATTTATAGGTAGATTCTAAGGAAAGACAAAGCTTTGAAAAGGTCAGTAACTTATTTGCTTAATTTTTGCAGATTATGGCATCATAATTGTCATTATTTGCAGCATGTACACTTAACTACTAGGATTGTTCAGTAAGTAGAATAACCTTGTAGTGTTTCATTTACATGCGTATTTGAGAAATGGGCTTGAGCCTTACAAAGAGAATTATTACATATGAGGCTGAATTATGTAGATTGTTAGCTTGTGGTAAGAATTAAATTTTTAATTCGCCATTAGATTACTTGACAGTAATCCAGCGCATTTATTAATGCGTTATGTTAGAATTTACACGTGCTTGAATTGTGAATTCGAAAATTTGGTTGAAGTATGCAAGATTAGTTAATATGGATGTATGCATAAATCAGAGCATGGATATTTGAATATTTGTGTACTTTGTATGAGTTGTGAGGTGAAGAAATGCATTTGATTATTGTGATATAGTTTAGTATAACAGGATTTGGAATATGACCTGATGTGATGGAATTTTTGATGTATATATACACTGCTGTATTACAATGTTTTACCATAAGAATGAATGGATATCTCCATGTAAATGAATGTATGACTGAAGAAATTTAATAGCTGTTATCTGATGATAGGCTATTTGTAGTGTGAGATGGCTAAGGAAAAAGATTGTACCATCCTTGTGTTTTCACAGGAACCTTTTGGGTGACAAAGAACTTCCAGTTCCAATTGGTCCCAAGTCTTCAAGAGTTGGAGTCAAAATTGAGACTGTAGTCGGGACAAAGTCAAAAGACGTGTAGTTGTGGTAAGAAAGTGAAGAAGGAGGAGGAGTCTGGAGAAAGTCAAGGAGAAGAAATTGGGAAAAATAAGAGAGAGAAAGGATACAACAGATGAAATACAAGGACAGGTGGAAATCAGACTCACGCTGCTAATTAAGTTATGCAATAGGCTTAACAAATGGTCAAGTGAAAGGAGTGTAATTGCAAATTTGAATCATTTGATTACTGAACTGTTATTAAATTATTATTCATTGAATTCCAACTTTTTTTGCATGCTTAACTAACAGTCGGCACTGCTTACTGGGGGCTTGGAGCTTTACATCTATCTTTCACTAAATTTAACTTATATAACAAAACAGAACCTGGGTGGGACATTTATAATAGTTTAAATAAAAGACTGGAAGCACCCCACACCAACCATATAGTTTGTCACAAGGACCAATTAGATATCATAAAGTTAGCTAGTAATAACGCCATGTTAATATGACCATCCATTCAGGAATAGCTATAACAAGATTTTCAAGATGGCTGCTGTGGTGGCCAAATTAAATGTGTGAGTGGAGCCATTCATAAAACACCTCTGTTGAAAACACCATGTCAATAATTTTTATTCAAGAGTAGTGACTAAGATTTTCAAGATGGCTGCCATGGAAGCCCCACTGGATGTCATGTCAGCGCCAATTTTATTTGGGACAAACTAGACAGCACAAGAATTCTTTCAGTGAAAAACCACGGTTCTATCACCACCCTATAAAGAAAAGCAATAACAAGATTTTCAAGATGGATCCTATGGCAGCCAAATTAGATATCCAAGCAGAACCATTTTCATTTAGGATAAACCAATAATTGTATGAAGTTGAAAACCCGCTTCTGATATGACAGAAGGAGTAACAATAAAAGGATTATCAAGACAGCAGGCCATATCGCATGTCAGCAGCACAATTTAGGATGAACTAGACCTTGGGATGAATGTGTAAAATTTCAGGTTAATTCTCTGAGTAGTGATAACAAAACTTGTACTAATGGATGGAGAAGAACTTGGATGAACTGACAGGGATGGAAACAGCCTCCAAAAAAATAAAAAACCCTGAAAATTTTCCATTAATCTCTAGGGCATGTGTAAATTGTGAAATTTCACAAGTAACTGAAAACATGCACAACACTTTCAAAATCATCAAAATATGTAAGGAAAGACTGACTATTATTATCATTTATTAACTTGAAATAGTCTTTCATTGTTTTGACAAGTCGCTTGTGAAGAGCTGTTGATACCCCTTCTTTCAGCTTGTTTTCCAACCAGCCTCTGGTGCCTGCTGGTTTTAAATTAGGGTAGGTAGGTTATTTTTTTAAAGATGATAATGAATAATACATATAATGTACTAAGCATTTCAAGTACTCGGCTCAACCAGCTCAGTAAGGTGCACATATCATTTTCAGGTTGTTTTTTTTTTTTAAATTTTTACCCCAGGGTGAAAAGGGGGCTAGGGTCAGTAACAGAAAACGGGGATGGTTGGCTGACCAGAAACATTTCTTGCCTGCAGTCTCTGCCGTTTTCAAAGATGAAAGTGACTGAAAAACCGCTGGAATTTTTTTCATATTTTAATGTGATCTTCCCTGTCTTTACTTTTATGTTTCAGCATGGTTAGGAAGCACCTTTTGGCTAGCCGGTTCAGAATTAATGTTGTCTTTGGAGTTCATGCACCAGGCAGGTCCAGGTTCCTAAAATTTTTGAATATATTTAAAAAAACCCTCCTTATTGTGATCTTTTTCTTCTAGCCAGCTTCATCTGAACTGATTTTTACTGACAAGTCAAAGTTAGTTACACCCATAAATTGTCCTCCTTAACAAATTTCAATTCCATAAAAGCCTCAAAAAGATCTGAGTGTGTGACACATTACTTGAAACATCAGAAACAACAAACAATTCCTGCCTGCACAATTAATTTCCAGTATACAGTATCTTGTTACCGTATTTTCTACTCAAATTACATCCAGGAACAAATAATCTGATTTTTTAATTTAAAAAAACGAGACTAAAAGTATGCCAGAAATTTCACCAAAAGAAAAATTGGTCTGCATTAAAAAACAAGATTTCTGCCAAAATCCAGAAAGTTTCCATCTCTGTACAGATCATTCTATAAGTTCTCGTTTTATGACTGTTAGAGTTGGAAATGGCACAGCATCGTGTTCTAGTTAGCTTAATATTCCTCTAACCTTTCTTGCCCACTGTTAGATATTTGACCTATCATGTCGGAATGGGATGTCAGACTGCATCTATTATCAAAAGCAGAGAATTTTGGTGAACCACATGCTTGTTGCTTTATCAAGGTGTAAGCAAAATTAGGTGACCTCATATCAAACACTATCCCAAAATCTCTAAGTAGATAATTTAGCTTCTCATTCATAACAATTAAAACATATCATTGCTTTAATAATAATTGCAACACATGTCCAGTAGTCATCTGATGTCAGATCTGCCAATCATAACAAGACCTTCTTAGTACAGCAGTCGATTTTTTTTCTATAAAGTTAGACTAGTTTTCAGTAAGGTGTAATCAAATATGTACTGATATTGTCAAGCTGGAAAATATGCATTTAAAAATCTAGCAGTGTGATTCAAAACTGATGTAGTAATGATAAATATTGTGTTCTACTAAAATGTTTGTAAAGTAAACTAAGACCTTGATTACCTCCAGTACAGCTTAGCAAATTGCAGTTCCAAAATCTACGGAACTCAATGGGTTCTTGCAGTCTCACAACCTGACATAATCCCTAAATTGCTTAAAAAATTTCAAGTGGCATTGCAATCATCTTTCCCATCATGAGTGATACTCAAATCAGCACACGTCCAAAAATTATTACCCTTCCTGAATTTACCCAATATTCTGAAGTTTCCTTTAAATTCTTCTGTACTATTAAGACTAATTAGGAGGTTCATATTTCCTTTTGTCCTGAAAGTGCATTGACAGTTGCCAACCATTTTTAGAAAATTCTGAAGAGCAACATTTTCATCATGCAGGCATTTATCACAAAATACATATGGTCTAACGCATCTGAAGTGCCCTTGTAAAGTAAGTCTTCATTCCTAACCAACTTCACTAAATCTGTTTATGAAAAAACAGATTAGAATCAAACACAGACAAGATAGTATCCAAATTTTACAGCAAGCAATTGTATTTTAGTAATTTGTGCCTTTATTATGTAAGTCTATTATGTAAGTCCATATTTTAAGTGTTATTTCCATAAGACTTACAACAAATTCATAAAGGCTTGCAAATCTGTTTGATATTGGCTTGCAAATTTAGGCTGCTACAAGCCAATATAGGGAAAAGGCTGACCATAACTGGATTGTTTTCAATTAAATTCGGCATGAGATTTGGTGACCATGCACTTAAGCAATGCTGCATTGATGGGTATTTCTATTCAAATATCATCTTACCTATTGGATTATTAAACATACAAAATACGTTTGAATTGCTATATCTGTGAAGAGAAATATTATATTTACCACTTTGAGGCAGGTAAGGGTCGATAAAAGTTCGCATAATTTTGTTAGTTCCATGTGCAATGATTTTACCCAACAGACCTACTTTGTAGTTTTGGCAAAATTCCATGTTTTTTTTAAAAGCATATGATTTCCCTTGACTGATCAATTTATTTCCTGGTACTAATTGAATGTACACAGACCAATCAGGAGGGGATTCATATGCAGATGTATACTTCCATCCCTGATTCTACTGCTTAAAATGATCCATTGTTTTCATTGTCATTTTACAATAAATGCCAATGAATTTGTTCAGTGCATGGCAAAAGCTATGAAAGATGAACCCGGAAAAATATGGAAGCAACTATATAATGGAAATTATCAGCTGATATGACAATCAAAATGGAAGCAAAGATGGCAACTGTCTGTTTTTGTTGTTTCTATCTAAAATCAAGTTCTTTTGACCCCAACATTGTGTCAAAATATCTTGTAGGAGGTAAACAAGGTCAGGGAAAATTAGACTATATCCTAGTGTGTTGTGCACAGGGATTGTTTTTCATAATCAATCTATTTCTTTTTACAATGACTGTTCTGAGTTCTTTAATTACACAATCTTGGTACATATTATTTAAAATATTTATGAACACTACTGAAATAATACTGTTTCTTGACATTGGAATTTGCAGGATCATGACGAATGCAGCATTTTTCAACAAATTCTATAATCAACAATTGGATCATGCAGACACTTCGCATGAACAAATAGTGGCAGTTAAAAGCGTCTGAGTGCTGCTGTAAAGTTAGTCTGGTTCCCTGATAAATTTCACTAATTCTAATATGAAACCCAGATCTCCAAATCAAACATGGATAAACACATTTTCTGGATTTTTCAGCAATGATGTGTTTTCCTTAGTTTTTGCTTTTATGCCATTAGTCCATATTTTATTAGAAATTTTTGTAAGACTTATGGCAAAATCATAAGAGTTGGCAGGTCTGACACCCAGGCATTAAACATTGGTTCAGAGATCAAAAGAAGCATGCAGGGTGAACGAGGCATTCTCTTCCACCACATGAACACAGCTATAAGACATTGTCCACTACATTTTGATTGGAACAGTCGACAGCACATCCAATCAGAAAAAAGATTGAGAGTGGGATTAAAACTTAAAAAAGATCGGAATTATAGCTCAAACTTGCAGCAAAATTATCAGTATATCTGGAATGATTATAAGAAATACATCTTACTGTTTTATAAGAAGTAAGGATATCCTGGGGTGGGGGTGGAGGGAAAGCCACTCATAATTTGGTGGGAAATCTTAGCACCAAATTGTAAGAGAAGGAAAAGCTTCGAATTGAACCGTCGGCATTGCTGACTGGGGGATCGGAGCTGTACATCTAACTTTCACTAAATCAACTTCCAACCAAAATCAAGCCTGGGTGGGACTTCTACAATAATTTAAATAAATAATGGAAGCACCCCACCCCCAATCCCCCACAACCAAAACCTCAGTGGGGGCAACATTATAGTTACAATAATCTCTATGTGGAGCTCAAAACTATGTAGGGAAAGAAAAGATAAATTGACAGATGGAAAAAATAAAGTTCATACATTCCTAGTCAGACAAGGACAAGATATCATGTAACTGACTTAGCTTCTAATGTTTCTTTATGTTCCTGAAGTCTGTGGACCTCTTGACTGAGTTGTCTCCGCTCAGCTGCCAACATCTCATCCTTTCCCTCTTCATACGACAGCTTCTTGAGCTCAGACTGACATTATGATAAAATGCAAATTTTATCAAATGGATCCATTTATCTTATAACATTTAGTAATAATTGTAATAATTATAATTATTTTTTCAAAAATATCAACAATACATACAATGTCCTTGCTTATACATTCATCCAAAAATGAAATTGAAATTATCTTCCAATCATGTCTGAAGAAACAAAAGAGATTGTAAGATGTACAATTGGAATGGAATTTAGTTTACCATGCCAAACTTATTTAGTACCTCCATTTATCTATAATCTTTACCAATGACAGATACAAGGGCCACCAGTAATGCTTGGCTTAAGGAACTGTAGTGTTGCATAATACAACCTAGCTTGGAGAATGATGAACAGGTATACCTAAGTAGACTAAAATATGAACATCTGGCAGTTTTGACCTTAATTACTAAAATACTGATGGCATTTATCTCAACTCTGGAATTTAGCATAGTTGTATTTACAGCAACAAGTCCATGTGTGGATGCGTATGTGTGTCTGGCTTAGAGAGAATAGCAGAATTATTAATTCAAGTGCACAAATGTCAAGATTTTGATTCAAATACTAAAGTAAATGACCAACAATTTCTGACAGATTTCCACTATTATTCTTGGAAGTAATTTGTTGATCCAGATTCTCTATTGATCATTGTTATGAATCTATGCTATTTAAATTAGTAACTGAAAAGAATGAAAAGCAACAAGCTTTGTAAAATCCAACAAATAATAATAACTTTAGCAAAAATCAAATGCTGAAAGTGTTCATGTGGTTGTGAGGGCTCAAAGTGTTGATGTGCCAACAGACTTCTGTTGAAACACAGTATCATAATGCCAGGTTTGAATTCACTTTAAATGAATGTAAGTGAATGTTAAGAACATTATTTTTTTTTACAAACACTATAATTTCAGAGAAAATCACTTGAATAAAAAAATTCCAGCCCCCTTCCCATTTGTGAACACAACAATGAAACAAACTGATTCTGCTAGATCTTAAATCATGAATAACCGACTCTCAGAAAAACATCAGTTATACGACAAACTAAGATAAAAATAAAACAGTATGAGGAT
This sequence comes from Potamilus streckersoni, assembly GCA_016746295.1. Lineage (NCBI taxonomy): Eukaryota > Metazoa > Mollusca > Bivalvia > Unionida > Unionidae > Potamilus > Potamilus streckersoni. The sequence continues at coordinate 6,385,043 of JAEAOA010002353.1, read as the reverse complement.
CAAAAGTTCATTGTTCTGGAAGTAATATAAAGTTTGTTACCATTAGGTACATGGAAAAAATTATAACTATAAAAGAAATACATTGTCCTTAACTAAGCTTAAGATAATGATCTTCACTGAGAACAAAAAAAAGTTGTTTACCAAAATTGTCACCGATTCTAAACAATGTCAGCTGCTAGATGTTTCATTACCCACAACATATAATGAAATAAAAAAAACCCCAAAAAACAAACAAACAAGTAATGTGCATATATATATATATATATATATATATATATATATATATATATATATATATATATATATATATATGACCACCCTTTATGCACCGGGAAAGTGGCCTTATAAGGTGGGTGGCATTTTCTGTGAGAAGTATATGTAATGTATGTAGTAAAAAAGCTTCATTTTTAAAAAACAATTAATATATTCATTTAAAAGCAACATAAATTATTGAACGGTTCTTGTTGTTATAATAGTTGACTTATTTCAACTGAATATGCATTAATATCAATGATATATTAAACTTAGTGGCACATGTACTTCTTTCAAGAACGAAAACCTGATTTTGGGGAAACAGAAATTGAAGTACTTAACACACACTATGAATAAAATTGGTTCTGGATACATATTATAAAATAAAATGCGGCCGCTTGTGAGGGGTAAATTTTATATTTTTGCACAAATATGCTGGCTGCGTTAGACGGGTGGCCTTTCTAGAAGGGTAATTTTGAACACAAATTCGTCGATGCCTTCGGATTCTGGCCGTAAGGAGCGTGTGGCCACTGGTGAAGAGGGCCGTTCAAGAGGAGGACTACTATATATATATATATATCTACACACACACACATATACACACACACGAGTATAAATGTACCTGGATGACTTGGAATACTGAATTTCATGATTACTCTAGAAAGTTACATGACAGATTTTTTTCATTACATTAGATAGAACTTTACGACCACTTTGCTCACAAGAAAAGAGAAGTAAACATATACCTCCAATTTCTTCAAGCTTTGCTGAACATTATCATATGTTGACTGATCTTTTTTGTACTCTTGTTCTGTCTTCTTCAATTCTGCCTGTTTCTTCTTTATTTCTTGTTGGGCATGCTTCAGCCTAACAAAATTAATGAAAAAGTTTTTTTTTATAAAAAAAAACACAAGGTTATAATTTGTTGTCTTCTCAGATTTAGCGGAGATCAAGACATGGGTACCATTCTCTTGGTAATGAAATCTATCATTTTCCTAAATACTTTTTAATATCATCCAGTTTCTTTTGATGCTAATACAACCTTGACAGTAAGGCAGTCAACTTTTTTTCATAACTTTTTTCTTTTGGGTGTAATGGAATATCATAACTGCTATTGTCAAGCTGGAAAACATGCTTTAAAAGTCCAGAAGTGGAATTCATGACTGCAACAATGGTAAACATATTGTTCTACTAAAAAACCTCCAGTGCAGTTTCATAAGCTGCAGTTCCGAAGCGTATGGAGCTCAGTGATTTCTTGGTATGTCTCAACTTGATGTAACCCTTTAAAATGTTTTTAATTTAACGTGGACTATGGTAAAGGTAATCATCTTTCCCACCATGAGATATGTTCAAATCAACATAAGATGTCCACTAAACATAAATGTAGGCCTTTGTGCTTTTTTGGAGTAATGAGACAAAACACCAAAAAGGCACAACTAGTTCAAGTAGACCATGTTCTTATCAAATTTCATCAGAATATATTGAATGGTACTCAAAGTATATTGATTGTAAAAAATCACTCAAAATTTCCATGTCAAGACACGAATTTGCTCAACATGGATCACAACTCAGTTCTTACGATAAGCCAAGGGAAGATAATTCAATTAGAAATCAAAGCTGGGCAAGTGAAATGTAACTTGCTTGAGTTTTATATGAAAAATAGAACAATTACCATGCTTTTTTGCCTGCTAGGCTGACCTAATGAAAAATGTGCCAAAAAATTTTTTTTTGTGAGTTTGGGCTAGAGTTGTTTATCACGCATTTACATTTTTAAGGGTTTTCATATTTATATTTCTTTGGGGCTTTTTGAGGTTTCTAAGGTCAAAAGTTATCTTCAAGGTTTATGAGATCCAAGTCTAACCCCATATTGTGCTTTTACCTGGTATACCCGGAAACTAAACCTTCCCTAAATGAAGATTTTAATAGTATTGATGGTAATAAATCCGTTTCTTCCCAAACTCACCTCATTTGTGCTTGCTTAGTCTCTGTCTCAGCATTGCTTATTTCAGTCTTAGCAGCTTGAAAAGGAAAAAATATTTCTTCAATTACAAATATGTTCTCTTCATTTATTAATGATTTTACAGAAATGCAGCTGGAAATATTTGTACACAAAATAGTATAGAAACGAGAAATATAGATTTATTGCATTATACAATAACTATTCAACATTGCATAATCAATTACACATTTTTCCACATTTGTTATCCTATTGAATTTTATGTATAAATAAGATGTTTTAATAATCAAATTTGAAGATCTTGTGTTTTAAGTTTTGCTGTTTGCAAATTTTGTTACCATGTCTAGGTAGTGAAAAGAGCAAATAATTATTTCAAATACATCTCGATAAGAAAGATTTAATCATATATTTACTTACAAGTTGGCATGTGCTGTATGTATTAAAGGTCACTGGCCATACTCCAACATTTTTCTTTTTACATCAGATTTGCATACATGATTAAAAGTAGTTATATTCGAATAAAAAGAACAAAAGAATTATCAAGGATAAAGAAGAAATAATAAGTTAATTACTTGAAACAGAAGTATACAATGCTTCTACTACCCCTTAGCTACGATTTCCCACCTACAGAGGACACCAACCAGAAATGACGTACATTTATCCCCACAAGACAAAGTACATACTTCTTGTTTTCGAAAAAAAAAAACCTATAAACTATGGCTAGGGAACATTTAGATGAAACTACTGAAAACTAATTTACCATACAGCATTATATTAATATGTGTGCAACACGCACAAGATTGTGTCATTTTCAAAACTGTTCCAGTGTTTCAATTTGTTTTGAAATTTCCCATAAATAAAGGTAAAAAGGAATCAATGCTGGCTTCCTATGTCTGCTGACTTGATAAAAAAAAAATGACACACTTAAAAGAATCCAAAGGAACCAAACCTGGCTGTATGTCGATTGACTTTATAAGACAAAATCGGCACACTAAAAAGTCAATCTTCAGGGTTGGCTTGCTTTGCAATAAAATATTTTTTTTTCTATTTGATATCCTGTTGGTAAGCTTAAGCAAGGAGTTTACTGTACTCTGTAAGTTGTGTTTATTCATCACCCAGGCTTCTATTTGTTTGCCATATGTAATCATAACTGATGTTTGCAGGGCAAATAGTATACAAACAATAACTTGCTTTAATAATACTTTTGTAACCCATGCTAAAGATTATCATTTGCACTACCATGAATGTATTTTAAAATAATGATTTTTATTTGTAAGATATTGTCGTATTGTTAGCATGGATACAATGCAATCTTGGTCAGTGTGCTCACTGTAACTTATCATGCATGAATGACAGGTGCCTTCAAGCAATCATGTGATATTTTCATCTCATTTGCAATTTTGTTATTTGACATAATCGATACACACAAGGTCTACAGTAACAATGCATATGCAAGAAGGCATCCACTACATATGCAGAATTTGTGAACAAAATGTTTCTTTAATAAATTTCACATGATGAAAAAAAGAAGAATAAATAACAATGCAAGGTCAGTTTCTTATTATGTTTATCAATTATTTTTGCACTGTGCAAGGGTGGGAGGGGTGGCCACAAATTCAATGCAAAATTGTTTCCTTTCTTATCTGTATGGAATAATGGAGCAGGGAACGTCCTGGGCTTAGCCAATATCGCAAATTTCGATTATTTTTCCTTTTTGGCGACAAAAATACCAGTTGGTGATTTTTTTGGACAGCCTTTTTGTCAGTTTAACTTGTACATACAATCATGGATTTGGAGTGGAGAAATTCAATGGGACCAGTAAAGGAAAACACAGATGTATATTCAGCCTTATATACTGACCTATATTCCCACATAAACAAATCCGGTGTTCATATTGACCAAGCCATCTTCAATGTTACATCAGAATCTGCTAATGTTGACATCTGGCCTATGTACTGTATGCTATGATAACTCAATCATTCTACCAGGCTATACCTACAATCGACTGACCTATGAAGACGTGAACAGAAACAGCTAGAAGTAATTGAATGACGGCTAAGCCTTCCCTTTGTTTTTTCTTAAATATTCCAATATATAGTTTTGCAGACACTCAGAAGATAATTGATTTCCTTTGAAGTACCGATTGCTGTGTATAAATACCAAGCAAATGGAAAAAATCTCAAGTTAGATGTTGCATGTTCATCATCTTAGCCTAAGAGTAAATTAAGAAAATTAATAGCATTAGGATTTAATGCAAATTAATTGAACAGTCGCTGATCCTGATGTTATTCCTGGCAGTCCTGCTCACTGACCTTTTACTTTTGCCTTCAATCCTGTTACGTCTACAGAGACTTAAGCTATGCAACAAGAAATATCAACAAAAACAAGTTTTGCATAATTGAATAATTTATTTCTCAAAAAGACTGAATCCAAAAATACGCAGATTGGAACCTGCCATCGGAAAGTTTTTATATTTAAGCATTGTTTTCACATTCTCCATTTTTTACAGGTCCAATACACGTGAAATTTTCAAAAATGACATGCCATTTCTCTCTGTGGAGTGCGTTATTTGCCTACTCCTCCCAACGTGCCCCTATTTCATATTTTATACCGCAGCTAAAGGTTACACTTGAGCCTCTGCAACATAATTCAAAGACATCGTCTGTTACACAGTGAGTGAAGCACTAGCAATTAATTAAAAAAAAAGCCTCACACTTTTCAGAGATAACTAATAATGCCTAAAAAGGATATGCATTTGTTTGTTCAAATTTTGTCTCAAGCTACCATACATATAATAACTATTTTCCACATTTTATATCCCACCGTAATTCCTAATTGTTAACTAGTGGCTCCGTAACAAAAGCGTGCAGACATAGCACAATGCTAAACAACCTCGACAAAAGGACTCATGACAAAATCTTGCAGGTATAAATTAAGTTAAAGTAAACAATGTGTGTGGTATTCAATAATCCAAAGCCAAGATCATTATTCTCATTCCAATTCTAACTAACTGTAACCCATGATCAAGCAAATTTACTTTCATGTTTTCAGATGAAATAATAATAATTAACTTTAACTGACTGCCGATTATTTTCCAAAGACAAAGGGATCACATATAACTTTATCATTTAGAGTAATTAACTCAGTAAATGCTAGTTGAACCATTTGAACATGTTAAAATTACAATTATTATTTCTTATTATTTGCAATATTTGGTCTTACATAGAAGAACTATAGGCTAAGTACTCAGAAAACTATTATAAAAGTGACGTTTTTTGTTATTTACATCTTTCACAGAGTGCATGTCAGCGCGTTTTTGTCAGGTCACCTGAACTAGAATATGCATATAACAATGTTAACTCAGTCAATAACAAATTTTTTTCCTGAATTGATATGATGGTCACTAATGCCTATATATATATATATATATATATATATATATATATATATATATATATATATATATATATATATATATACACGATACATTTATGACAGGTGTTGACTCTTGTAAGTTTCATTGGTGGGAAATGGATATCCAAGTTTGCGCATCAAGAAAAACTCTACAGCATTCAGTGAGATGTACTTTGTGAAGCTAACCATACAATTGGGGAGGGGGAGATTTCATTAAAAAAATGAGTTGGACACTGTAGATGTCAGCAAAGTTGATATTTTTACATTTGATAATGCTTTTTTTCAGATGTAAAATAGTCATCATCAAGTAATGATTTTTTTAATAATATTATAGCTGTATGTCTTGTTGCCAATAAAGTAATAACTATCCTGTGTTTTTCAATTTTCAAAGCATATTACATTAACAGACTTGGAAAAATATTCACTATTTATTCTGGCAAAACTTTTTGAAAATTGGTGACAAAATATTGCAGTTGACGATTTTTTTGGAAACAACTTTTTAAAAATGTTCAACATTATTCTCTCTCTTTCCTGTGTAATTGAGTGTGTATTATATGCAGCAGTGTTACAACCAGAAGCCTAAAATTAAACATATTTGTAATATTTCATATACACTACCCTTAGAATGTATACGTACTATGTAGAGTATTATCTGTTAAGTATTATTGTTTTATAAATCAATATTGATAATTTAACCTGAAGACTTAAATTGAGAATGTCATTGTGCAGATGTATGATTTTTTAGCATACATCATATCAGTTTTTTGGCACATGGAAACTATTGATTGTTTATGGAGATTGCAGAATAGTTTTTGCATTTAAAAATGTGGTTGTTTAAGCCTAATAAAACATTTTTATGGTGTGCACACATAACAAATGCATTTTGTTTGCGACTACAATAATATCTCATGCTTGTGCAATATAGGTGGCCAGTGACCATTAACTTTTCAGTTGGATCAAACTGCAAATTACACAGATCAACTGGCTTTATGCAGCTTGTTAGGACTAAACAGTAAGGAAAAAAAAGACTCTAACTGGCCATCAATTTATGGAAAGGTAGATCAGTGTCAATGTTATATGCAGTAGGACCTGATCTATAAGCAAAGATGTACAGTAAATGTGCATCAATAATATCTTAAAACCATGAATACCACCCCCTTACTGTCCCTATACTGTAGACAATAAATAAAATGTAGTCACAGGTTAAATAATAATGAACTTATTTTGCATGCATTTATAACAATTTTAAATTCTTTCAGCAAATGCAATTATAAATGTCAAGTTTCATCTACAAACAAGACTAACTCTGCATGTGTAAAAATCCCTAATCCTGATTTTTAAAATTGATGACATAGAAACAATAGGAAGGCAGTTTCCAAAACATAATGAAAATGCTTGGATAAGAGGCTTTATATTATCTATCTTCATCCATAAACCAATTATAGGCGTCTGAACACTTAACATTCATAACAGACTCTGAAAGTTCTAAAGGGTCAAAGTAGCAAAATATGTCTAATCAGATAATTTATCGATTTCATTTGTTCTTGTCACAAATATTTACAAAATCCCTATTAACAAACATGTAATTGCAAGAAATCAAAGAAATGATAACAAACATTTTATCATTTCAACAAATTCAATTCTTATGTTGTCCCTGACTGTGATTATATCAGCATTTTTGTGCATGTACACCCCTCCCTCGATAACTCGCAGACATTGGGGTCCAAAAACATCAACCGCAATATAAGAAAGGGCGTGAGTTATCGAGGGACCTATAACAAACAACAAATATAACAATGGGATCGACGCATTGGGGAAAAAAGGGGTGGGGGCTTGGCATGTTGAGTTCTGAATTAATAATCTCGCTACGATTAACAGTGGATAAATATCTTTCCATATCGGTGTACTTTGTTTAGTTTTTCCTCACTGAGTAACATTAATTTCAGGATAACAGTATATTGTGGAAATCATCTACACATTATTCCTCCTGGTTTCCGTTTGCTTAGCACATGTACTTCACACGTTGTGTATTACGTCATTTATTTTTGTGGTGAATGGTATACATTCTAATTTCATTGTTTGATCCAAAGTAGACGGTAATTTTTTCAAATACAAAAGATCGACACATTTAAAAAAAACTAATGTCGATCGAACGATGGGTAGATTTTTATTGCAGTAGAAGTAAAATGGAAGAAAAAAATTTCACAAGGTTTATTCATTACCAACACGAATTTAATGGGTCTAAAAATTTAAAACGACATAAATTAGAACACGATAACACTTGCAGTTTAGGACACGTTTGAGAAATATCACTTCACATTTTGAAAAAATGCAAATTTCACAATATGGATTCTATCTTTACAAGCAATACCGTATTTTCCACCCTATAAGTCGCTCCTAAGTATAAGTCGCTCCTCAGCACTTACCATAATCATGTTTTTGATACCACCGACCATTGCATGCGACTTGGTAATTTCCAACTTCGTGTAAAAAATACTATACATTTGTTTAAGAGTTATATAAAAGTCAGTATTACAATAGACTTTGACTTGAGTCATATCAGAACTGATGAAAATCCATGACCTGCAGCACGCTGTACCACAATCCATTTTCGTAGATTCTCCTCAAGAACTGGCCAACTTGCTTTGCCACTACGATTTCCCTTCTTGGTTTTTTTTTGTTGACCTTAACTCGTCTTCTTTTTTATGCCAGTCACACAATCTTCTCGCTTACGTTGAATTTTCTTTCTGCTGCATGATTTTCGTTTTCTTCCGCAAATGCTACGACGTTTAACTTAAATTCTGCATTATATTTTTTCTAGTTGTTGGAGCCATGATAAATGGCAGGAATTTAATTTAAAACTAAACTTATTGATTTATGCTAATATAACAATTTTAAATCATACGTTATTGTGAAACTATATTTTATTAATGCTCCATTGTATGAACGGTACGTATTTATATATCGGTCATTTCCACAACCCAAGTGAACTTCAAAGGCACTTTATATGCTACAGTGATTTTAATACATTAACATTGCAAATTTACCTGACAATTGAAACTGTTCACCAGCCTTCCAGTCATTTTTTTTTTATTAATTACCGGTACTTTGAAGTTCTCTCCATGAAATCAGTCTTGGCTTAATCCAGAGTTTAAAACTAGAGCAATCATTAAAGGAAATATTCCTATGTTTTTTTTATAACAAGCCATTGCGAAACCAACCGAAAAAATGATTATTTTTTTTTAAAAACTACTATTAAAGTAAATTATGAAGCGCTAACAGAGGTTTCCAAAACGCTTTACAGTGACATAATTCGTTGTTTAAAATAACAAAATAATCCCAGTTCAGCATTCTGTATTTATTTGAGTACATCAAAAGAACATGATGCAATAGCTGGGCGGCAAGTTCAAAGGACTTTGACTAGCAGCTTGGGTGGGAAAATGTGCTGAAATTTATGACTGAATTTAGAGACAAAAAAGATTCTAAGATGTACATGCCGAATAATAAAGGAAACACAATGGCAATCGTTATTTCAATATTTTTTTTTATTTATTAATAACAACAAACTTTAACACATATATAACTAAATATTATTTGACTATTTAATTTGATAATCTTATAGTCTAATACTTACATGTACCATATGTAAGTTTCCAGCAATTGGCTTGCCCCTATACTGGCAGATGCATTTCACTAAAGCACAGCATCACTGCGCATCAGTCACAGTCGTCAAAAAAGATTATCGTAAGTAGCTCCTGCATATAAGTCGCACATGTCATTTTTAAGAACAAAAAATGAAAAAGTGACTTATACCCCAGAAAATACGGTAATCACCATTTTCGATGATAAAAACAAACTATGTATCAAGGTTAAATTTGCCAATTTACAATTTCTTATCACAACATTTTTCATGTTTAACACATTTTAAAATATATTTTCCTTGGGAAAAAAATCGGGAGCCATGCTATACACCACGTTATAAGCGGGTTCGCAAGTTATCCGGGCGCGAGTTATCAAGGGAGTGGTGTATTATGAAAGATCATATCTATCTTTCCATCACCCAATGTCCTTGAAACCCAAATGTGCTGAATGAGGGTGATCACATTGGTCTGATTTTTCTTGAGATGACAATAGATGACAATTAAAGTTTCAAAGATTCTTTATTGCAACCTGAATTCCACCAAGAGTCCAAATGAAAGAGAGTGTGTGTGTGTGATTAAGATTTTTAACATTGCTTTAACAAGTTTTCAGTCATATCGCTATGATGTCTGCAGTGTGACAGTTTTTAGTGATGTCTAGCACTGTTGTATCATGCTGCAGATATGTGGCATGATGTCCCACCCAGTCACATTATCCTGACACCAGGCCAACCAGTTGTAACACTAACCTCTTAATGCTGAGCGCCAAGCGAGGCAGCTGTTAGTACCATTTTCTAAAGTATTTGGTATGACTCAGCCAGGGTTCGAACCTGCAACATCCTGAATCCGAGACAGACACTCTAACCACTATGCCACCGGAGCGGTTAAATGAAAGAGAGTATAATAAATTCGATTTTGATGTTGTATGTGGATGAGCAGTTTACAATAAATGCTTTGCATCCTTTATGTAGCCCCAAAGGGGAGGATGGGGTGGGGACAAAGGACACATCTTCAAAGACAATATGGAATCTTTATTATATCCTGCATTTCATCATCAGCTGAAGAAGGGTGGTCATATTTAGTATGTAGATAACAACAAAGGTTTGGTATCCTGGATGCAGCCTTTAGGGATGGCAGGGTTAGGGGTCCAAAATAATAATAAAAAAAACCCAGACTACATTTTAACCTTTACTTTGTCTATACTGAGAAAGGATTATCAAACTTGATATTTTATTTGCAACTATTCAAATGAATAAGCCTATGACCACAAAGATATCAAATTAATATAAACAAAACAGGAGGGGTGGAGGAGGGGGTGGGGATAAATATATAAGAGACTGTTCGACAAACTGACAACATTGATATGGCAAAGACTCCTACAAAATATGCAACAGACAGAATCTCCATTTGCTGTAATCATCCTTTTATCACAGCAGTGAATATAGGATTATACTTAAGAAAAGCGTTGTCAATAATTTTTAACCTTGCACTTCCATAATCCAGTACATATCATATTTAAAAGCTTAAAATAAGTATTAAATATTCACTAATGCCCAAAGATACTAAGGTCCATTTGTTGTAATTGGTGGGTACAGAGGTGTATTGAAAAACATTGGGAAAGGGTGATAGTTTACATCAAGTGGAGTTTTAGTGATAAATAAGGAGTGAAGAAAGCAAGTTCCTTCTCTGCAACTAAAAGTACACTTACAACATAACCCAATTTTTCACTAGTCTTTGCTACATGAGCAAGCTTTTAAAAATCATCTAAATCACTTTACTGAAAAATGGATGGCAATGGTAATTTTCTGGCCTGCTTGACAAGACAGATTTTTTTTGTTGAAGATTTTACTGCAGAGCATTCTTCTAGATGGACACACTGTCAGATACTGAGCCCCAGTATACGAAATAGCTGGCTTGTGCCACTAGTCAGCTGCAGACATAATAGTACAAGAACAGAAAGTTACTGTTTTGATAAGAAATGAAAATAATATGCAAAAGAGGAAAATTGAACAGTGTCATCAAATCAGCAAAGCCTAAAGATACCTTCTCAGTAAGGCAGTATATACTGTTCCAGAAGTCAGACCAATTTTCTGTAAGGTGTAATGAAATTTGTACTGCTCTTCTTAACATGGTAATCATGCATCTAAAATGTTTAGAAATGTGATTCAATGATGTGATAGCCACAGCACATAAAACTAATAAGTTCATAAAATATACTTCAGCCCTGATGACCTCCAGTTCAATTTAGAAACTGCAGTTCAGAGGTAAATTACTTCTAGATCTTTCAACTTGACATAACCTTTATGGTCTTCTAAACTTCTCACGGCAGCAGCATTCATCTCTTCCACCATGAGCAATACCCAAATCAACAGTACATAATGTCTGATAAATGCAACTGTTGCCTTTCTGCCTTTTACTGAAGCAGGCCAAGTTACCTGAATATTGATTTTCATGTGACAGTGCTGATTATTTGGATTTTTTCAAATGACATAGTCCATTTTGCCATCAATATTTATTTTACCTAAATAATTCCAGACTATGTTTTAACCTAAATGCAAAACTTTGATCGTGTTGGCATTTTGCAAGAACATCAATGGCTGGACCCCCTCTCTGTATAGTTGGAGTGGTTCCCTGACCAAGTCCACAGTTTAATGAGAGAACTGAGATTTAGACTGAACCCAGTCGAGTCAATATATAGATCTGACTACAAAGATCATATTTTCATAATACATTCTATTGTTTTATAAGCCTGTAATTTACTGTCTTTTTTTTAGTAAGCTTATTGTGAATTCAAAAGGGTTTACAGGTCTTGGTCATAACATAATACACTCCACTAAAAATAAAAAGAGAACTCTAGTTGTAGCTACATACTCATCAATTGATCATTTAGTGTGGCAGCCTCCCCATCATCATTGCTGGACAACCCTGCACTGACAGCCTGATAATGTTTCTGTGCAGCCACATGGGCCTCTTGATCTGCCTTACTATCAGCCTGAAGCTTCTCCAGCTCTTTGGCAAGTTTGTCCAGGTCCTTACTGCGTGCTGTTACAGCTGCTGTGTTCTGAAATAAATAGCAATTGACCCTTCAGGAAGGTACAGGGCTCGAACACATAATTTCATGTGAAATTCAAGGACTTTCCCGAGCCTCAAAATTAAATTTATTGGACTTCAAACATAGACTGTATGAGTGAAAATCATATATAGAATAATAAGTGATACAAACCAAAAGATGTTAAACACTGGAGACTGGCAACTCTGAGGAGCAAGGTTGCTGATGAACCAAATCGTGCCAATATTTCAGGAAATATAAAAAAATTGGTTCAAAATAATTTTGGAGGAAGTTAAAATGATTTTCAAGGACCTGTGAAATAATAAATCAAGGCAGAACTTCCACACTTCAATACAAATAAACAGCATTGGACAATATTAGTACAACCTGCTTTAAACCGGTAAATTTCAATTTCAGATAGTCAGGTTAGCCATAAGAATATAAATTAAATGATACCCTTTTTTGTAAATAAGTTGTCAGGATTTTACATTTCCCCTATATCAATGCCTGACCTGGTGTATGGGGCACAAAACACAATGTGTATAAGTTACTTGCTTGTTTGTTTGATGTGAAAGTAAAGAAAAAAATAAGACATTGTGTACCAAAAGTTGACAATAGGGTCCACTATTTTTTAAACTCATTACTTCTATTATTCAGTCTGGGAACATATTCTTCCAGCCTTTTGTATGACAAGACACAATTTTTATATCAGGTGAGATTTGGGATTTTTGATGCAAAATGACATACTTTGATATAAAATGACATTAAGTTATGGCTTTAAAACTTAAAAGATCATTTTTTCCTACAAAACAAAGCAACAATTGATGGGTCACAGAGCACTGCACAAGTGCTCAAGGAAAATTCCATACAAATAAGCCAAGGGTAAATGGCTTGTAAAGAAATCACTTGCCCCATGTTAAAATACACTTACTCTTTAGAATTGCTATGCACAACTAGAGAAAATATAGACAAACTAATATGCCAGTAGCTTACAAAAAAAAGATGTGATGTGATGTAATTATGATTTTTGATGCATCTTTAACAATTTTTCAGTCATATCGCTATGATGTCTGCAGTGGGGTAGTTTATAGTGATGTCTAGCACTGAGGCATCATGCCACAGACATGTAGTATGATGTTCCACCCATTCACATTATCCTGACACCAGGCCGACCAGTCCTAACACTAACATCTTAATGCTGAGCGTCAAGCGAGGCAGCTGTTAGCACCATTTTTGTAAATCATTGGTATGACTCGACCGGGTATCGAACCCATGACCTCCTGCATCTGAAGCGGATGCTCTAACCAATAGGCCACCAAAGTGGTGCAAAAAAAGATAACTCTTTGCGTAATTTTGAAATGCCAAATTACCCATTATTTCTAAAGCAGCAGTACACCAACAGTAAATTGCTTCACTGCCCTTGATGCTGCTACTTTCTAATATGCTAAATGAAAAAGATGCAAGTATTGTAACAATTGGTTAAAAATTGATTCCCTTTTTATCTTGATGACACTAATTGGTTTAAGTAAATGCTGTTTTGTAATGGTGGAAATAAAAGCAATGCAAATCTTGAAACAGTACATTTTGTGTATATTCTGCAATATCTGAAATGATGGGCATCTAAAAAAGCACCAAACTGATGCACTGTACATGAATATAAAAGAGAATACTGAAGGCATGATTTTAGGTCAATGTGGGTTTTCCAGTTTCCATGATGAGATAAGTCAACAAAACTGGTAATTGTTATTCCAGAACTTATGTAAGAGGGTCAGATCATAGTAAAATTAAAATATGGTTGTAGTTTTTTTCTATATTAATAAAACATGCATGATGAGGTCAAAAATGATTTCTACTAGTGGTGATATTTGGCATACGATGCATCAGATATCAAACCGAAAGGCAACAAAAAATTCAGGAAATTAAGCAGTCTTTGCAAGTACTTAGTTTATAGTATGCACATGAATTTCAGCAAAAAATTTCATGTCAGTTGAAAAAAAAAATTTGCTTTCTGACATCCCTCTCTTATTATTTCTGGAATGGCCAAAAGATGATCTTGTTTAAAAATATGGCAGGATTTGCCTTGATTGTGTAACTAATTGTCAGAATTTTAAATTAGATGATATGTGATCTTATGAATCATCTATGTAAGGTAATGTTTGTTTTATGTCTACAAGGAAATCAGATGATAATATATATCCTTATCAGGGTCAATAATTTGTAATAATTTAAAATCATGCATTTTTAAAATCTAACCGAACAGCAATTCTCCAGGTAAAATGTCAAAGAATGATGTTTTTTTTTAAAGCTACACATGCAGCACTTAAAAATGAAAGTAAACAAAATAATTTTTTAAAAACGTACGTCAGTCAAATTCTTTGTCAGTTCCTTTTTTCTCTTATTTTCTGCCTTCAGACCCTCTTTTTTGTTATCTACAGCACTCTGTACAAGAGCCTCTTGTTTCTGTTTCTCAGCAAGTGTGGACTCCAGCTTCTGCATTACACTGCCTGACTCTTGATCTCTCTTCTTCTCTAATTCTGCTATCACATTATCAAGGTCCTTTACTTGCTGTTCTATCTGAAACATGAATTCAATTAATAGTTCAACTATCTGGCCTAATATATGCCCATCGTGACACAAACAGGAAAATGTATAATGATTTTCAAATGTAACAGACATTGCTTTTAATAAGAAAGCCTATGATAAAACATTATTGTTAAAAATGAGCCCTTGACCTCAAGATAAAAAAGCAGAGTGAGCATCACAAGAATGATTGCCTTAGCTTCATAATGATTCATCCTAAGTATGAAGAAAATCTGTGGAGCAGTTTATGAAATAGAAACAAAGAAAGAAACTGAAATAAAAACAAAAAAAAAGTATGACTGACCTTCACCCCAAGATGATAGGGAAAACATATAAAGCTGAATATACTGACTTAGGTTCATTATTGTCATACTTGGTATGATGCATTATGGAGTTTAGGAAACACAAGGAGATGCTAAGGTTGACTGACATTGATTCATACAATAATCTATCAAGGAGTTTAGGAAACACGAGGAGATGCTAAGGTTGACTGACACTGATTCATACGATAATCTATCAAGGAGTTTAGGAAACACATGGAAATGCTAAGGTTGACTGACATTGATTCATACAATAATCTATCAAGGAGTTTAGGAAACAAGGAGATGCTAAGGTTGACTGACATTGATTCATACAATAATCTATCAAGGAGTTTAGAAAACACAAGGAGATGCTAAGGTTGACTGACATTGATTCATACAATAATCTATCAAGGAGTTTAGGAAACACAAGGAGATGCTAAGGTTGACTGACACTGATTCATACAATATTAGTATCAGTCATCCATTTATGAATACATCTGATCGTAAAACAGGACATATATTGTTTGTCCATGACTGACTATTTTGTACAAACCATTAAGTGAAAAAAATTGGCTGAATAATACATTTTTAAAAGTTTTATTTTATGCATAAAAGTTTACTTGTTGCTAAATTTTAAGGTGTCTGTAAGTCTCTTTTCCATTGCATAAAGATGAAGTTTCTATTAAAATTGTTAGATTTTTAAAAAATGTCATGACATTAAATTCTGTACAAATCATTTGTAGATAACAGTAGGCAAGATTAATGTAAACACAAAGAAAAGAATGTAGTTGACACTCAAGCCGGAACAATTTACTGAGACTTCTGTGATAACTACTTCCAATTTTAGATGTAATTTTTTACATCATGCAGGGATTTCTGGCAGCTCATCAAGATTTGTACAACCTTGATGTTAGAACTTATGTAATTATTTAGTGCAATAAATATATATTTATACAAAACAAAAATTATAATGTTTGTCTTGGGTGACTATCTGCTGCTACTGATGAAACTGTTTTGGTTGATTCTGTCAGTGAGTGATTCAACAGCTACTGAATGGCATAATGTGCTTGTACAGAAGTCACAACTGGTCTGTGAAACTCCCTGACAGAATGTTACGGATAACCCTTGAGTAAAGTTTCTTCAGCAGAAACTGAAGGAGCACAGCAAAGACTGGGCTGTCCAGTGAAGGTTGGAAAAACAGCGGCAACTGTGGGGACTTCACTCAATTGGTTTAGTTTGAATACACCATACATTGTAGACATCAGATTCTTGGGTGAATAAACATAATTTGAATGAAGTGAATGCTCTTTAGGGTAAGCATCATCAGTAGCACAGACACTCACTTGTCCATTGAAAACTGTAGGCACCGAGGTGGGATGGTGGCAGGTTTTTCAACAAAATTATGCATGTTCTCACTCTCAGCTCCAAACTAAGAATAATTGAATGAGGATGCTGCACATGACAGCTAGGACAGTTTTGATTGGATGGCACATGATGTATTACTATCTCGTATATATTAATGCAGACTATTTGCAGGAATGGTAGCAAATGGGTCACATATTGCTGTGCATAAACGAAGCTTAAGCAGCACTTAAGCAACAATTTAGATTTTTCATGCAATTGATTAAAGATTGAAAATGAAAGAATACAAAAAATAACCCTGCTTGTACATTGTAACTGAAGAAAATATTCACTTTGTGCTCCAAATTTTCTCAATGGGACCATGCTGTATATAAGAACCTTTTTATCCCTTTCAGTGTGGTCTGATATACAGTTACCTCAATTATTCTGTCCTTTAATTTTTGCATACTGTCTTGCATCTCCACCAGCTCCTCAGCTGAACGTTTCTTCTTGTCCTGTCAACATAGAGCAATACCTTTTAGTAATAGTTAAAAATAAATATACACACAAAAAAAGCCCCATTATTGAGTTTACTGTGTTTAATATTTGCTTTTGAACTTTATAGGTAGATTCTGATTCAGTTTTGTTAAAAATGAATTGTAGTGCCAAGTATTATGTTCTCAACTATACTGTATCACTAATTAGAACCAATTATAAATTATTATGACAAAACCAGGAACAGTATGTCAACATATATATGATCAATTAACAATGCCATTATTCCCCTTCTCTGGTTGGAACTAAATCTCTTGGATAAAATGACTTGCTCCTAGTCACTATTACAGCTACTGTATTTACTGTATATAATGGGACAAGATAAAATAAAATTTGTATTGCATTTGTGCTCTCACCTCAAATGCATACTGCAATAAAATAGATAAACAAAACGCTTATTTGACAATAAAAAGAAACTAACTTTGTATTGTTACCATTTATTCCTTATTTTTCAACATGAGTATTATGCAGTGTCTGCTTCCATACTGTAGTGTGTATCACTTATGTCCGCTAACACACAAAAGTTGTTCACTGACATCGAGAAACAACTCATGATATTGTTCTCAAAGGTTTGAATGTTATCAGACTGAAAAGTAGATCCAACAAAATCACAAACAAGAGGGAAATAACTGATATCTTGAAGACAACCCTCATTCACACATGACTGTTAGGTGCAAAATAACCAAGATTGAATTCTATCCAGGTCCACTGTATATCTCGCAAGTAAAAATCTTTTCACCAGCACAGGTTACAAAAGTATCATTAAAACAAGTTGCTGTGTATACTATTTACCCACAAACATCAATGCTCCTTTAGTTTAATTATAACTACAGATGCTAAACACATAGAAGCCTTGGTGGTGAATAAACACAACTGACAGAAGCAGTAAACTCCTTTAAACGTACAGACAGGACATCAAAGGTTATTTTTATTACAATGCAAGCAAACTTTGGATACTTTGAAGTTGTTTTTTTTTTAAATTTTTTTTTTAAAAAAGGATATCAATACCAAATTATTTTATTGCAAACCAAGCCCACATCAGAAGCCAACTTTGGATTCTTTTAAGTGTGCCGATTTCTTTTGGTTGATTTTTCATTTTTATATACAATGACGGCCAAGATATGGAAGCTAACTTTGGTTACTTATCACCGATATTTACAGGAATTTTGAAAATAAATTGAAACAATGGAACAATTTTTAAGGGACACAATATAGTGCTTTGTATATGGATATCGATGGCCCATTGTCAACCAGAATATTTTTGAAAAAGTAAAATCATGTGATGAACTTTTGAAGACTAGAAGAGATGCAGGCCATTTCACAAATGAGAGGGAAATAATTAAGCCATTCACGCATGGCATGGTGTTAAGTGCAAAAAACATACCCAAGACTCAATTATATCCAGGGCAAATGTATTACATCTAGAAAATAAAAATCATTAGAAAATACATTCATTTGAGTGCAAGTGACAATCTTTTGCTAACACGGGTTAAAAAAGTATTATTAAAGCAAGTTATTGCTGTATATACTATATAACCATTTGTGATAATAATAACTAGAGATGCCAAGCACATATAAGCCTGGGTTGTGAATCAAAAAAACAAGCACTGAGTAGGAACCTCATTTTATGATCTTAACGACAGGACATCAATGACAAAAATTATTTTAATCACAATGCAAGCTGACCTCAGAAGCCAACTTTGAAACCATTTTTTTTTAAAGGACATCAATACAAAGGTTATTTTATTGCAAAGCAAGATGACCCTGGAAGCCGACATTGGATTCTTTGAAGTGTGCCAATATTTTATTTAATATACAAAGACAGCCAAGATATGGAAGCTAACTTTTCACCAGTATTCACTGAAATTTTGAAAATAAATGGAAACAATGGAACATTTTTTAAACTGACACAATATAGTGCTTCATGCATGGACATCGATGACCCAATGTCGGACAGAATATTTTTGAAAAAAGAAAATCATGTGATGAATTTGTGAAAGCCAGAGGAGTAGCAAATGATTTTGCTGATCATTAACATGGATGAAATTCTAGTGTACTTTGATCACATTCCTGGACAGATTGACAATAAGATGGGGTATCAAAAGTGTGAGAATTAGCAAGACTGGTGCAGATTTAAAAAGATCTGACTTTATTCCTTGCAGTTTCCGCTTCATGTGATATGTTGCCTCTAACAATTTTTCACGGTCCGAGAAAGCTAATAAAAATATTCATGCACCGAAAGAATGATCGTAAATGTGCAGGAGAAGGGTTGTACTTCTAAAAAAAAACATGCATCCCAAAACATACAGTGCACCAAAAAATTACTTTTAAATTAAAATTCATTTATGGTATCCCAACATATACCGTAAACATGGTATATGCTTACTCTTACTGCCATGTTGGGACATTATATTAAAAACAAGCGTACACTTTAAAGTACATACCTCAACACAAACAAAGACATATGCAATGTGTAGTTTGTTAAGGTGCTCCAGCTCTCGATTGATTTTCTGGAACTCTAAGTATGAGGACCTCTCATCCTTCAGCTTGGTTAGGGTAGGAGTTATGTCCTCTTTTAAAATCTGAAAGTTTATTTCACTGAATCATCAAACTGTGGCATCAAATTTTCTATATAGTCTCTGCACATGTAAAAGATAGGTTTTGTAGCTTCAAATAAACTTTATATCATTACACATCCTTATCTAGGATGATTTTGTTAACAATTAGCTTCACACAAAAACTTAAACCAGAACACCATCTACAATGTATGATTCACCTGTCCTGAACTTTCAAATCAGCAATATAAAGTTAGGATTATCCTGACATGCCATTAAACCATACTGGTTCACAGAGCTATTGAGAGTTGTTTTAAGCAATTCTTATAGACATCCAAAGCTTCAAGTATTACTGCATATAGAAAATGAATTTTGTTTAACACAATATAAATTAAAACAAGTAGAAGAAAAAACACATTCTTAAAGAGCATTTATTTATTCATTATTTGCATAAAATACATTTTAAAAACCCTAAATTGTTAAGTTAAAAAGTTATATATTTGGATATCTTCAGATAAATTTTAAGAATTATCCAGCTGTACCTAGATACATACATATGGACACCCTCACACATGGGATCTTTTCAAGAACTTACATTTTAGGGAAAATCATCCCCCACTCCCTTTTATAAAAATAGGAGTTTTATAAATTTAGGGGGAATATAATTAAGAAATAATGGTGGGACCCGAAAATATGCTGCATGATTGCATGCTTATGCCTTAAAGATTAGTGTTAATCCCACATCCTAGCATATACCCTGCATATGTAATAGATCTCTCCTGGAAAGGCAGTATTACTTAATGGGTGTGTCATGACATCTTTTGAATAAATATGTGTCACTTGATTAATGTAGTTGTATCAAGACTTACTGTGTCAATTTCTCTGAGCTTGGCATCCTTTTTTTCAATTGTTCTTTGGGCGGCCTCCTTCTTACTTTCGTAGAGTCTGGTGCCAGCTGCTTCCTCTATCATGGCAAGAATCTGTAAAATATCATTTAAGTTGTGAAATACCTCAGTGTTGCAGCAACTTTTGAAAAAGTACTTCTAATACTGCAAAGTTTAATATCATATAAACTCTTATTTATAACATATTCACAACACATATTCTGATCACTTTCTCTTTAATTCATATATAAGCGATTATCTGTGTACACACAAAAAATACCCCACAAAAAAACAGAACAATTAAAATGCAGTGCTCATCCTGCTATGTAATTTACATCTTTTTTCAAACATGGCATACAATTACATTACATATGAACTAAAACAATAACTTTCAACCTTCTTATAAACAACTTTTTCTTGGATATTATATAAATATACTATGGAAATGTACAACACAAAAAATATTTTTAAGTTAATGATCTAAACACATACAACCTAAAATACTCTGGCTTCCATTCATCTTGTCTTTTGACTCGGATTTGTTTGCTTGAAGTATATCCTGTTTAGGATTTTGATCGAAAGAGTTTGAATAAGGTGGTGACATAATTGAAAAGGCTGCCTTACCTCTGGTGGTTTCATATTCAAAACTTTAGTAATACGTCCCTGCATGATAAGGAAGTGTGGGTTGTTCACATTTAACTGCACAGAGCGGAACAGATCCTGCACTCTTGTATTGTTTGCATTGCTCCCATTTATCAGGTACTTATTTCGACCACCAACAACAACCTAAAATGTATAAAGAATTCTAAATTGTGAGACAACTGAGCACTAAGCATTATTTTCAGTAAACACAATTTTAGTCTTAACAAACTAATGACTGATGAATTTCTATCTTTAATGATTTTTGTCACTCACTGCAAATTCACTTTATAAAGAAATGTCACTATACTTGGGCCTTAATTAAAAGAAATACGAAGGCAAAGTAAAAAACTTGTCTCCTCTTACCTGACTGATCCTTTTAAAATCCCTTAATCCATTTTTGTATTATTTAGTAGTGACTACTCAGAATATGATGTAGTTCTTCACACTAAGGATCTAATCAAGAACATACAAATTTGTATATTTAACAATATTAAGAAAATTTAAAAATAACCTACATACTTTAATTCAGACAAAACTTTTTTCCAAAAATTTTACATGAAAGATAATTTTTCTTATTTGAACTACAAAATGTTGGAGTAAATATCCACCCAGAGATCTGAATTAGATTTTGAAATGGAAGTCATAGAAAGAAAAAAAAAAACGAAACAATTAAATAGCATGATTCAGTTTCTAAGTTTGTAGCCTCAAGTCTAAGTAAATGTTTGTACTCAATTTTATTGAGAAAAGACTGAAAATGTGTTCCAAAACATGAATACTCAACCACCCATTTTTGGTATGACCATGCAGTTAACTGTACATCAGAAACTGACCATATACACTAAAACAGAAATTAAGTCACTGAAGCATAAAAGTCGGGTCACAGTAATCACCAATTCTTGGTACCATGGTGTTATACTCCCCAAGACTAATATACATGCAAACTTTCATGACTATGGAGTTACCAATTGTCAAGAAACCAACTCCAATGCAAAAAAACCCCCTAAAACTAAACATAAGTCACTGAAGCATGAAATGTTGGTCAGTGGCCTAATTTTGGTATGATTGTATTGTTATCACCAAAATGGATTTACATACCAAGTGTCATGAATCTTACTAACAATGCATAAAAAATATACCTGCATGCAAACCCTACTGGAAGTCTATAAAACACTAAATATAGATTATGGTGACCTTTTGGAATAATACTGATGTACTTAACAAGATGCATCTACATGTGAAGTTTGTATGACTGGGCAATCAAATCAAAGAAACTGACCTAAACGAAAAGCTTGTGTGCTGAACAGACAGATGGACAGACAAGTTTAGTGTCATATGCACAGACCACATTCATGATGGGGCATAAAAAAAGACTAAATTTTCAGTTTCAAGGACAAGAGAATGGAGGTATAGTGATTCTTGTTCCTGATAATTTTGTTGGCCCTTTATTCTGTCTACATTTCTTATCAGGAAACTTCATAATTTCCAGAGATCTATAACAATGACAGTAATCTTTCCTTACAGAATAGCACCCAACAGCAATATTTTCAAACTTACAGTATTCTAATCAGTCATGGTAAAGTGAAAACCTCATTTTATAGTGGAATACAAAATTCACATTCAATCAACATTTATTTTTAACAGCTTAGATGCCAACCCTTCAACATTTTTTTGAATGTAGGAACCATCTCTGAAATGGACAACACATTTGTTAAAAAGTAACTTTTGGAGTAGTTAAAACAATGTAATACTTACCAATCACTTTAGCATTGTTCATCTTTCTCATCTATATAAAAAAATGCCAAATTGCCATTAGATGAAAAGTTTCTTAAGTTCAGAACCAAAAAGAACATAGATCCATGACAGTTCCTCTCATCACATGCCCATGCACGGTAGCAGTCTTCCCTTTTAGAAACACAAATGACCGCTTGTAGGTTCAGAGTTCCTGCAGACTTAACAAAAACAAATTCCATGACTTTTCCAAAACTTTTCCAGGGCCATTTCATAAAACTCAAGGACCGCGCTATCTTGCATTGTCAAGTAAATAACATAAAGAATGACATCTTTCAATCTAAAATAACAAATAAGTTAACAACAAATATTTTTAATATGTACATTTTAAATTTACCTGGATTAGTACTCTCTGACATTATGTTGTAATTCATGTCATAATCTTCAATGTAATCTTTGTATGTGTTCCTATTTACAATATTAACAAAACACATTATTTTCCAGTTGCTTTCTTTTTTTTTAGTGAAATACACCAGAAATCACGTGATACTTCCATTAAGGGAACTTACTCTTGTTATATGAATTGAAACCATTTATTGATTGTAATTTTACCATTTTATTTAACCGGTTCACGGTGCTCTATGAAATTTGAAGTAATTAATTTTTTTAACACCTTTGTCACATATTCCATGACTTTTCCAAAACTTTGCAAGGTTTTGACAAATTCCATAGCATTTCAAGGCCCTTGAAATTTATTTTTTAAATTCCAAAACTTTTCCAGGATTCCATGACCTGCAGGAACCCTGTAGGTTGGAAGAATCTAATCAAGCGTTAGCGACAGGGAAAGATCACATCATAAAAATTAATCTTATACCTAACCTACCCACCAATGGCCCTAGGTGGCTAAGTGGTCTAAATATTCACCTTTATCAATCAATACCATCTCACCTATCTATGAATGGGTCCAAAAATCTGGCTTTGCCAATGTAGGCATACAAGAAAGCTGCCATTTGCTCCTTGAGTTGGTGGTTCTTACTGAGGTACTCCTGGTTTCTTCCTCCACCAGATACACTGACTGCCATATATAGCCCTTCTTGTGCCGAGAAATGGCATTAAACCCAAACATTTCTTTTCTGGGTCCGCACTTTTTCCTATCTGAACAAAGTCAGGGCTGAGCAAATATTTTTTTAACCACTAGTCCAGGACAAGTGGTTTCAGACAATTTATTAGTCCCACCTTTCTCTTCACTAGTCCCACCTTACTCTTTTCTAGTAAACCCTGATGAGTCTGTCTCAGTAAGGCAGTTGATTTTTTTCCCTCCATTTTCAAATAAATTTACATTCTCTAAATCACAATTATTACCTTCCTTACGAAAATAGTTTAACAAACTCATTTTATCCACAGTATCTATCAGCTTGCTTGGTAACTACTACTAAAGTGATCATAACTTCATTTTTCTCTTTGAAATACGAACTGAAACCGCTCATTAATTATAGTCTGATGCTACATCCCCATTTGTTTGTACCCCTACCAATTTCAATAACTAAAACATAGTGATTAAAGCACGAAAATAAGGAGTAGCCAGACTCTTTTAAAAAGCACTTGTCCCGGACTAGCGACTTGGAAATTTTTATTTGCTGACTTCAAAAATTATTAGTCTGGGTCATCGGGCTATGGGATTTGCTCAGCCCTGAAAGTTATTAAATTTTTAGTTTGCAGCAATCCAGTCATGAGTGCATTTTGCTTCTATGCACCCATTTATTTGGAATACTAAGAATGCATGGCCTAGCTAACTGATTTATATGAAAAGCCAAGTCTTGCCTGTCGAGTGATAGTAATTTCATCATACTGCTCATAACCAAGTGGACACTGGCTCTTGTCTGTGTTGTCAAAAGTGATGCTAACAGTTGCCTTGGTGATTCCAGCCTGTCCATTTTTGTACACCAGTTCCTGTAGGTTTGTTGCTCTAACCTGGAAGAGAAATTCAAAAAATGTATGATTTATGAAATATATGTCCAACTGAAGATAATATATTTATGCATAATAATTAAACATGCATTTGCAAGTGAGAATCATGATTGTCTCCAAGCAATTAAGCGTGGCAGTTGACATCTGGGATATTGATGTGCCATGGAGTATGAAAAATGTTCAATGCCATTGCATCAGCATACTCGGTTATAATTTGGGTCTAACTTCAAACAATACTGACTCTGATCTGCCGTCACACATTGTACTGGCAGATCAGGGTCTGTTTGTTTGTGCTAAAAAACGACATTGACCAGAATCTGCTGGCACAAAATGTGATGGTAGATCTGGGTCAGTGAAACTTGTAAGTGAGTACATGCATATACATTGTATTTTCATGATTCATGAACAAATGCTTTATGGTCCAGTAATTTCTAACGCTCATCCATTTCTGAGTGCTTAAATTTAAAAACTATTCAAATACTCAAACTATCAAATTTTATAAAACTTCTACTGGATACCTGTCAATCCTAATGATCAGTTACCTGGATACCCGATCAAAGGGAAATTGTATTAAATGTGAACCCGAAATGCATTCTTGTAGCTTCAGGCATGAAAACTCCCAAGACAGGTATAAGCATAATTATTATTAATATATGTTGCAAAAAGCATAATCTGAGCATAAAAAGAGCAATCTTGATATTAATGCCATAATCACTGAAAACTATGCAAAATGTACATTAAGTTTTGCTACTTACCTGGATCTGCAGTTAAAATTCTTGTTACAAATTATGTGGAATAGCAATTAGTACAAGAGAATTGATACAAAACAAACTGACAAATTATTTATGCATAACACTCATTGAATTAGTCTACATGTGTAACTTTTCCTGAATTTTCATGAAGTCCACAAATTATGGATGCTGTATTACATCGTGTCAAATTTTTCTAAATTTGTAAAGTGCTACTGATTTGTCCTTTATCTTGATGCAGCACATTTTAAAATTTTACATGCACAAGTCAAATCAAAAACGCCTGTTTTCCATAATGTCTGGTGCCTTTTTTTCCAATTTAGACTGGTTTATTATGCATGTGTCAAAATATAAGGAATCTGCGACACATGGTTTCACCTTCAAGAAATCCACCTGTTCTCTACAATCTATTTACAGTTACTGTAAATAGAAAATAAGGAAACTAGATGAAAGTCTGATGGATAAATGTGCATAGATAAATTATGTACTGTCTAAATCGCTATGTTATGAAAGGGATAGATTATGTGCTGTCTAATGAAGCTACGTGTTTTATATTCAGTGCATAATGTACACAACATCACAGCCTCTCCTGGGACATACTTCTGTCATATGTGTTCAATTTCTAAGTCTCTTTTTTGATCATATTTGAGAAAGCTCTCTCTCTTATCATCAGACTTAAATAATTAAAGTAGCATCTGCACAACTCACCAATACTTGTCAATGCACAATCAACAGGGATATTAATATTAAAACATATGGTTTAGTGTCATTCTGGATTACTGAATTAGTGAATACCTTTTCCAATTGGTCAATAGTAGCCTGTTACCAAAGCTTGAAAGTGGTAGTCTGCCAGCCCAAGACTAGAACATTTCCTGTCTGACTAGTAACTATGGTAACATTAGCAGTCAGATGGCTATAAGTTTTCACTAGTAACCATTTATATATGCTATCAATAGCATCTGTTCCCATCTTCTCATAAAGCTAACTATGTAAATCCTGGAGATTAAATTGCCATTTAATCAGTTAAAACAATTGGGATTTGACTTCTCATATTAAAATATGAGGCTGTTTCCAGCATTTCTATACAAGGCAGTGGCAAGTAAAAAGGGTCATTTTTTAGAGGGTATTATGCCAGCAGATAAAAAGCAAATATAGAATGAAAATGGCCAAGAAGATTTTTAAATAAAAACCTGAACTAATGTTTCAGCAGACAGAGACAAGACTGGGAATGGCTGACTCATCATAAGAATAACAAAGTTATACTGTGTTACTTGTACATGAAATTTGGGAAAGACAGAAAAAGTCCAGTTTTGTTGCAGGTTGTTGGACCAAATTTGTTATCAGAATTCATACATGAAAACTTAGCAACAAATAAATTATTTAGGGAGAAGCATAGCAAACAATGCAATAAGAGCTAACTGTTGTTAAAATTTTGGAATGTTCAAATCAGAACACATTTCATAGGCAATGAATGTTAGATAATTTGGAACAGGGCTGCTTCAGACCAAATGCCAGACTGATTTGGACGATAAAAATATTATTTAAAAAAAACAGTAGAAAATACACACCCGTTTTTTTTGTTGTTATTTCTGGGGGGTTTTTTCAACAGTTTAAAATGATAATTAATACAAAGTCCTAAAAAAGTCCAAAAGATTCACAAAATATTGATGCATCACACTTTCTAGTTAGTAATATCAGAATAAAATACAATATACAGTATAAAGATATATCCTATACAAATCCAGTAAACATGTTACTGTATGGGCCCAGTTTTCATGATCTTTTCCAATGTAAGAAATTGTATTTATTTAATAAACAATTTCATTTATGCACAAAGATGAACGATCTTAGATTATTTCATTTGTTCTGTATACAGAACTACACCACTGGCAGTATCAGTGTTAGAAGCAGAAAAATCACCACCTGAACTTCACTAATGATATCAGTGGCTTTCGTATTAGATGAAGAAGAAGTGGAAACTTTAGAAAACCATCTCAACCAAGCATCACTAAGGTATGGGACAGACTTTGCTTTAAGACCAAGATGACAAACAACTAGAGTGACATCCAAAAGAAAATAAGAATAAATGGACATAAGCTGGACAAAGTGACCAGGGGTCACACAACCAGGCAAAGTGGGTGATCAAGTCAACTAAAAATGTTAACTTCACTTCTGATTTCTATTAGACTTGCAATAAGTTACAGCAGTTTTTATGATTTTTTTAAATGCTCCCTCTCTGTACCCAAGAAATTCTGACAGTGAAGTATTATAGCCCAAGGCAAAATGTATTGTATGTGGTGTTGATACCAACTGCACTGGCAAACTATTGCACATTTACAGGCATGTGTTTTAATAGCTGACTGACCATTAACCCTTTCCCAAGAAAGTTATTACTGCTTGATTTCTACAAGTTAGACCCACTATTGAATGATAAAACAACTTTTGTTTTGATACTTAAAACATCAATATGTAAAATATACTTTGAGTTTTAAAAATCACTGAAAAGCAATTTCTAATTTAATTTTTTTAAATGACGAGTTTATCTGTCATCTGCATTATTTTCTTTATAAAATCAGCATGAAACTTAAGTGAACCTATAATGGTAGACATCACTGTGTCAAGGAAATGCTACTCCATCAGTGTGTTTTCATGAAATCAGCAAACAGATTTAAGGAAAATATAGAATTCATAGAAGGCCAAATCCAAATATTATGATAAAGATTTAGCTTAAAAATGTAATCATATACTGTAAGTCAGAAACATAATGTTATGTTATGGAATTCAGAGAGCACTGCAACCTTGTAAGGTCAATGTTGTTTTCTCATTTATTTTCATGAAAATACCAAAAAAAGCAGCAAAGCAGATACTATTTAACCATGCATAACATTATTATAAATACACAGGCAATTAATATGCCAAAAATTTGCAATCTTATCAATTGTTTTAACAAAGCTAAAAATTGAGTTTTCATATTTAAAAAATTACTTATTTTAAACTAAATACATGTTCTTGGTTGTATCAATTCAGTTGGAAAAAGGGTCAAGTTAAGTAATATATTGACATTCATGTATAAAATGTCTTAGTAATGTTTAATCAGCAACAATGAAATCACAATATGGTATTAAGTTACTTGTGCCTTTGTTCTATGTACAGGTAAATGGGGTTGTTTCCAAGTAATACAAACTGTCCATTTTTTTAAGAACCTCCAAAAAGTAAAAATAAAAAAAATAAATGGCAGTTTAGCCTTTTACTGACTTATATGACTTTAATCACATTAATCCTATTAGTTAAAAATTACAAACGTGGTTCTTAAAAGTTTTATGTCCACAATACACTGCATGTATCTCTATCCAAACATGAGGTTTGTAACAGGACTGCACAAACAGCTGCACTGACTAGGTTGAAATCTGAAAGGACAGCAACATCATATTCAGGTCCAAGATCAAGCTTATATGCTCTCGTGTCATGTACATATTCCTTTACAAATGTGAGACAAAGACCATGGTAGCAGAACTAAAGAGAAGAATCTACACCTAAAAGATCTGATGTTATTTAAAGATACTCATACATCTCATACTTAGACGTTTCTAATGAGGTGTGCATTAGAATCCAAAGTGCAACTAAATCAGCTCACTACAACAAAGAAACACAAACTAAGATTGTATTGCAGCATCAAATGCTCCTCTAAACTGCAAAAAAAACCAAAAACCAAAAAACAATCCTGCATGGTACAGAGAGGGGAAAGAGAAAACTAGACAGACAGAAGAGATGGGAAGATAACATTAAAGAGTGGACAGGATCGGACTTTGCAATATCCTAAAAAAAGCAATGAATAACAGCAAATGGAGAGAGACTGTCGAAAAGGTGGCACTCACTGGTTGAGTGATATATGCAAGGCAGGGGTCACGTTACCAGGCGAAGTGGGCAAAAAAGTCGCCTGAGAAGTGTAAACTTTGCCGTCTTCTGTTTTTTGAAATCGAAAATGACTTGGCCCTCTGATTTTACGGACGTAATATGACTAGATTATGACTCTGAGATGCCACCTAGCTGTAGCCAGTAAGTTCTGGTATTGTTGTAACCCAACGCCAAACATATTTATGTGGTGTTGATATCAATCAGGTTATGGCAACAAAGAAATTCTTGCACATTAACATGCAAGTTTTAATAGCTAACTGACCACTAACCTTTTTCCAGAGCAAGATATCACTGCTTAATTTCATGAAATTGGGCATACAGTGCTATGATGAAAATATACCAAATTATGTTTCAAAATTTAAACATCAATATGCAAATAGTAATTTGCTTTTAAAAAAACTATCGATGAAGAGCATTTTCTGATTTATATCCTATTATTAAATGGCGATTTTAATGGCCGTATTTGCGTATTTTCTGTATAAAATCAGTTTTAAACCATAAATGAAATTTTAATGGAGGACATCACTGCGTATTTGATATATCACTTCATTAAACTGTGAAAATATGAAAATTATATATAACAAAGCAAAAAATATTTAACCAATGGATGTCATTATTACCACTAGGTAGACAAACCATAAATATGCAGAACTTTTAATGGATTTTTGTAAGGAAGCAAGAAAGTGTGTAGTTCAAGAAAAGCATTCCATCTAAAAATAGACACACTTGCTCTGTGCAAGACCAATTCTTGGATTTTCAGTTGGGGGTAAAAAAGGGTCCAGTTTAGTTATATATCGACTTTAGTGATTCAGTGTGTTGTCTATGAATGTTTTATCGGGAACAATGAAATCAGGAGGAACAGTATGGTTTGAAGTCACTTGTGCATTTATTCCTATGTACATGTATTAGGGGCTGTTTCAAAGAATGCTAGAAATCTTTTTGACTGCAATTGTACACAAAACTTAAGAAAATAAAATAATTAAGTGGTAGTTTATTAAACATTTTTACCAACTTGCAGTTACAAGGCTCTAATCTTGTTACTTCTATCAGTGAAAATTAATTACAATGTATAGCTTCAGATGTGATTTTAAAGTCATAGTCAAAATACACTGCATTTACTTTAATTCAAAAACACATACTAAGTATGAATAGAATGGGTATGAATATAATTTTTTTTATATGCTTACAAAATATATTGATACTCACAAAAACATTTTCAACTTGAAAATAAGGCATTGCTTAAAACTGTTAAAAGCATACCAAGAAATAGAGCACATCATTAAAATAAGATAATGCAGCTCTCTGTGTGTGTGTGTGTATATATATATATATATATATATATATATATATATATATATATATATATATATATATATATATAGTTTATTGTTTCGGTCTCACTTCTCCCTTATTAACTACCACTTCTCCCTGTTCTGACCAAAAGGAGAAGTCACTTCTTAAACTTTAAGTAAAGCTTGACCCCTGATAAGGTGAAGTTGTTTGCATTTTAAACATGCACAGTGGGGAGAATGTTGGTATATCTCTATGCTACTTTCATGTAATGTGGCTGAAATTTCTTTGGATATTGTACTACTGAATGAATAAAAGCCAGAAAAAAAGTTTTGCTCCAACTTCAATAAAACTGATTACCTCTGAAGTACCAACATATACAAAGGAATTTTTTTTTTAAATGGTCTCAATGTTCTACAATTATTTGATGTCACAGCAATAACAAACAGGTATTTGTTGGGTCCTTCAAAGGGAGCCTTTAGCAGCAACTTCAACAACACATGCACCTTCATCAAGGCAAGCCAGGGAATTTTGATCAAAGAAGTCAGCAACAAATTAAAATCAAAGCATTGATTCAGTTTTCAGTGATTAGAACATATTTATTTTGCTGCAAAACTTTCCTATTTGCAATAAAAATGTGGGTACGGAGGACTCGTGTTGGTGATTTTCTGCATCCCAA
Organism: Potamilus streckersoni; assembly: GCA_016746295.1. Lineage (NCBI taxonomy): Eukaryota > Metazoa > Mollusca > Bivalvia > Unionida > Unionidae > Potamilus > Potamilus streckersoni. The sequence continues at coordinate 6,353,545 of JAEAOA010002353.1, read as the reverse complement.
ACAAAAATCTTGCTTACAAATACGCGAAAGTGTTTCAGAGATCTCTGACCCATATTACACCCATCAATCATACACCAAAATAAAGGGAATTAAAGGTTATTTGAACAATACCTAAGATATACAAAGTCTTTTTTAAATACCCAGTATAACTGGTGAGATAACCCAGAGGAATTCTTTTTCTTTAAAATTCTAACTCTATGCTAAATATGAAACTGTAGAGTGCCACCAATCTGTGACACCCTTATGGCCAGCCAGGTCATTTGAGAAATGATGTACGATAATGATAAAGATACTTCCCTAATGGAAACCCAATACAAAAAGTCTTAGATTATTTAATTTTATCTGTATAACTATAACATTATCTCCCAAAAGATTAGGTTATTTTTTTCCTTAAATGCAGTTTTAAACCGCAAGAGTACCTGGGAGTTAATGAAGTCTTAACACCACTACCTTTATAATTCATGATTTTATAACTTGCAAAGCTGCTTATAATGCAGTCTGGCGTCAATCCCACTTTTGGAATACCAGGAAATAGCAAAACACTGATCCCTGTTTTTGAACTTGAAAAAAATTACAATCAAAATTGGTAACTTAAACATTGACATATTACTTGTTTTATGTTAAAAATAAATAGTAGATAGGACCTGGAAATTTTAATCAACAATATGATATAATCAACTTTTAATAAGAAGTCATATAAATATTTGTTACATTTTCTTTCTAAATGACATTGTTAGTGAACCATAACTAAAGATATTCAAGGAAATTTTGATCAATGAAAATGTTACTTTGGCCAGGTGTAGGCAGTACATTAATATTTAAATGCCAATTAAATAAATTTTACCACATGAAATTTGTTTTAGTTTATCTGTTAGGTCACTGGCCACCTATTTTTGTAAACATGTGATATTATTAGTCATAAAAAAAAATGCATTTGTTATGTATGCACACTATAAACATGTCTAATAAGACAATCTGCTTTTTAAAATGAAAATATTATTCAGTAAACTCCATAAAATATGTAGTTTCTGCATACCAAACACAGATATGATGTATATTTATCCCTTCTATTCATTCTAGCCATTCAAGTGTTTAATTTCCCCATACAAATGTCTATGTGATATCTCTTACAATCATGTTTTTATATAGCATATATGGTGCACTGTGTTGCATATGGATGTAACCAAAAAAGTTATGATGGGATAAAAATGTTCTTTCTTCTTCCAAAAAATCCTATTTGCCTGAAAAAAGTGGACTGAAGCTGTGGGATTGAATCAGGTGAGAAATGGGAAAGTTGTACCATTTATGCTGGATTATAGTCAATTTGGCCAAAATTAAGATAATTCAGCCCAACTTAATGATAGCTTGGACAAGTTCTGTTTTATATATATATATATATATATATATATATATATATATATAGAATACAAATCATATGGCGAATACAAGCTGGTTGTATTTATAGTTTTAGCACATGTGAAGACAGCCATGTAGAGGTTTACAAACACGTTTTTGTGTTTATTTGTTTGTCGTATATGTTTTGTATTTGCCTTTGAAAAAGACTCATTAAGAGTTGAAAGCTCTTAGGCTAGTTAGTTACTAGTTTTGTACTGTTCGTAGTCAGTTTTTTGCATATATATATATATATATATATATATATATATATATCATTTATGTAGGAAAAAATGTGCTTGACAATTTTTACAGATTGCAAAATAGTTGTTGTGGGGCGTAACACCATTTTTCAGCACAAGATAGGATATACATGGCAGCCAGTATTAATGGTAGAGGAAGAAACCAGGAAATCCTCAGAAAGAACCACTGACCCACGAGAAGCTACTGCCAAGCTTTCTCACATATCCACATTCACCGAATCTTAGACTCGAACTCATGCAGACAGGTGAGATGTCAGTGATCCGTAACGGAAAGGGCTTTAGACCACTTGGGGCCCTTTGTAAAATAAAATAGGTTTTAGGAAAAATTGAACAAATTTAAACAAACTAAACTATCTCGATATTCTTTAAAAGAAACTAATATTTTGTAAATGTACATATATGTTGAGAGAAAACACAAACTGACATATCTTGCTCATTCTAATTAAATCATTTGACACATTTATTTTTTATGCTAAAAAGTGTATGCATCTGCACGACATTCTCAGTTTAAGTCTTCTGGATATATTATCAATATTGATTTATAAAACAGATATTATTCTACAGAATACATTTTTCTAAGAGCAGCATACATGAGATATAACAAATATATTTAATTTTAGGCTTCAGGTTGTAACACTGCGTTATATAATACACACTTGATTACGAGAGAGAGAGAGAGAGAGAGAGAGAGAGAGAGAGAGAGAGAGATCCAGTCAATATGGTCCTCATATTTGCACCATTATTTAATACAAATAAAAAAATATTTTTTTGTTGAACTTGTGTTCAGATCCAACACGGTGCAATAAAATATATAAACACTTATTTGTAAATAAAATGAAAGAAACTAACTTTGCATTGTTATCATGTATTCCTTCTTTTTCATCATGCAAAACCTGTTATAAAAAAAATATATATATCTGCAAACTCTGTACATGTTGTACTGCTTGCCTATGCACCCTTACTGTTGTGTTTATTGTTTATGTCAAATAACAAAATCACAAAAGAGGTGAGAATATCACCTGATTGTTTGAAGGGGCCTGCAATTCACACATGATAAGTTATAAGTTGCAAAATGACCAAGATTGTATCCAGGTTAACTATATGAAAGTATCTTGCAAATAAAAAATCATTATTTTAAAATATATTCACTCTGAGTGCAAATGATAAATCTTTTCACTAACATGGGTTACAAAAGTATTATTAGAGCAAGTATTGACTGTGTACTATTTAACCTGCAGGCATCAAATAGTGCAAACAAATAGAAGCCCTGGTGATGTATAAACACAACTGGCAGCAAGCAATAAACTGACAGGATATCAAATACAAATGTTATTTTATTTGAGAGCAAGCCAACCCAGGAGACTGACTTTGGATTCTTTAAGTGTGCCAATTTTTTTATGAAGTTGGACAACATAAGGAAGCGAAGTTTGATTCCTTTGGATTCTTTTAAGTGTGCCGATTTTTATCTTGGCTCACAAAATCGGCTGAGATATGGAAGCCAGCACTGGTTCCTTTTTTACCTGTGTTAACGGGAATTTGAAAATAAATTGAAACAATAGAACAGTTTGAAAGTGACACAATTTAATGCATCATGAATTCATATCAATATAAGGCTGAACAGTAAATCAGTTTTCTATAGTTTCATCTAAATGTTCCCTAGCCATAGTTTATAGTGTTTTATTTTTCCACAACAATAAGCATATACTTTGTCTTGTGGGCATAAGTATATGTCATTTCTGGTTGGCGGCCACTATAGGTGGGATATCGTAGCAAAGGGGAAGTAACAGTGTTGTATACTTCTACTTCGAGGAATTAAATTATTATTTCTTCTTTACACCAAATAATTTTTTTAATTCTTTTTGTGTGAGTATAACTACTCGTAATCATAATGCAAATCTGATGCAAAAAGAAAAATGTTAGAGTATTGTTGGTGACCATTAAGTGTAATTGTTATACAGTGTAAATGCAAGGTGTATTTAAATGTAAAATGTGTCAATCTAATGTAACAGCTATGTCCATCGGCATTTCTCAGAGAACCTAAGTGCCTACTGTTTTGATAACTGACTTGCAGAAGTATTTGTTATATTGTTGCACTGAATAAAAACCAGGCATCTTTTGAATTTCAACATTACGTCCTTTGAATTAAATTAAGGAGGTGGAATAAAAAAAGTTAAAAATTGAGCATATACATGCTTAAGATCTAGCAGGCCTGGTTATGTCGAGAGAATTCATTTCAGTTGATCAATCAAACTGTTATAAATGTCATTGTGTACATCATCTAATTAAACTGCCTTAAAAAAAAAGAACTTATGCATATTGATCTTTCACTTCATTATAAAAACATTATAAACAATTATTACTTAAGTTATTGTGAATGAGGATTTAGACATTAAACAATCCAGCTGGCTAGCCCCCTTCCCAAGGTTTTCTTAATATCAAGCAGATTTTCTGGAGGTCCATCTATAATTCACATATTAGTTCATAATGCAGTCTATGTTTGTGAACCCAGCTGTGCTCTAGTTATCAAGGGAAAGGTGTTTTTGAACAATCACATTTTTTAAATTATATCAATGAAATCATTTAAAAGCATGAAAAGAATCTGGAATGAAATGAAGGTATATTTCTTCTATATTATATAACTATTTTTCATTTTGTTAAAGATGTATACTTCAACTTAACCCAATTTTGGCATTCCTGACTTTCACTGCATTCCAGCCAATGAAATGTAGGCCAACAAAACTTCAAAATAGGCCTATTTGCTTTTATGAGAATTTGAATTTTTTACAAAAAAATATCAAAGTAAAGTCTGACTAAAACATTATAATATTAATTTGTAGAAAAGCACCAAGATGGGCTACAATGTGTGAGATATTCCAGAAAATTTTAATTTCTTTATGATGTTAGTCAACATCAAACCACACTACACAGCGCCATCATTTAGGCAGTAACACCTTGACGCCCAAAACATATTAGGGTTGACGTCTTATATTTTAGGACTAGCCTGGCAAGTAGCTCACTTAGAACACAGGATGGGTCCAATCTAAAATTAGATGGCAACGGGAATATAGTCCAACATGTAAGACCCCTATGATGATATCTATATTTTGAGTGTCTAGATCTTTCTGCCTAACTAACAGTGCTGTGTAGCATGTTTTGGTGTTGACTAACATCGTAATGAAAGCAAAATTTTCTGGAATATCACACACAATTGGCAACTGATAACAATGCTTTTCTACAAAAAAAAGTCATAATGATTTAGTCAGTCTTTAACTTCCTCTGATGTTTTTTCTCTAATAAATTCAAATTCTCACAATAGAAATGGACCCATTTTCAAGTTTTGTAGGCCTATATTTCAGTGGCTGGAAAGTGATGAAAGCCAGGAATGTTGAAATCGGATTAGGTTGAAAAATTATTCTTTAACAAAATGAATAAAGTTAGATTATGCCTATTGGAACTGTAAGCAACATATCATTTCATTCAAAAACATCCTGCACATGAACCTACTTGAACATACTTCAGCATACATTGACAACCAGTCACATTTTAACAAATTCAAATGTATATCAACATGAAAATGCATTCATTTGCTAGTGTTTGATTTTGATTCCACCAGGATGTAGGTCAGTATATTACTTACATATCAGTTTACTTATCCATATAGGCTGTCAAGTGTGTGAGATATTCCTGAAACTTTGACTACTCTGTCTGATATCGTTGACATTGGAATTGGTAGTCAAAGTTTTAGGAATATCTCACACATGTGATAGCCTATATCGACACTCGTCTACTAACTTTTACTGTGCTTTTTTTTATCCTGGTGGCATCAAAATATGACGTCGGAACTGGGCTATGTAAGGAAGTTATAAGGGTCGTAAGACAGCACTAAAACAAAAACATATGCTGTCTTATATTGTAGGACTAGGACTACACTACTGTACATGTTCTTTAACCTTTTAGACTACAGTAGTCTTAGTCACTGGGATGGTTCCCCGACTAACATTTAAACTACATATAATAATAATAATAATAATAATAATAATAATAATAATAATAATAATAAAGATTTATCGCAACTTTGTTTCAATCTTACATGCGAGAGGTTTGTTATTCCAAGAAGAAAACAGATCGAGTCTAAAATGTTGGACTTTCCACTGCCGTTCAGTCCAGTAATCGCATTAAATAATTTATCAAATCCATTGATCTCTGTGCGCTGGGCATAAGATTTGAATCCATCAATGACCATAGACTTTATGTGCATGTTGTTGATGTGCGTTGTGATTTAACGTTTATAAACAATCACGTATACAGATTGTCTTCTCAAATCTGGCGCTTCAATTTTAAGCCTGCGCGCTTTTGCTTTTTAGACTGGTAAGCGCATTTTATTCAAATAATATCACAACATCTGCTTCCGAATACTAAATATGGCGATAGTTGATTTAAAAAGAAAAACGGAACTGATTTTAGATGCTTTATTCACTTTAACGTTAAATAGTCTTAATAATTATCTTTTCCCATAAAAATTGTATAATTACGCTTATTTATTGCTTGCTAATTAATCATAACCGCATACCACGGGACAAATTACCTATATTACATATCAAACATCAATCTCCTGTTGCACCCAGTGCCGGATTTAGGACAAATGAGGCCCTGTGCTAGTTCAGTTATGAGGCCCCTTACAATGAAAAATTCATGGTAAATTTATCTTTGGCCAAGAAGATGGACTCCCTGGCCAACAGGAGGCCCTGTACTTATGCACACCTAAGCACAATGGTAAATCCGGTAATGGTTGTACCCATTAATTCCTAACTTAATTAAATGGATATTTTTTTTTTATGTAGGTGGCACATGTTCATATGGAACCTACTTTTTTGTGCAGACACATGCAGATTATTACCTCTTAACTTTTCTTTTAAATTTATAAAACAAGCATTAAATGAATTAATGGTCATATTCAAACAACCATTTAGAAGTGTCATCATCATGTATGATATAGATATACTTAACTGAATCCATGATAAATTTGACAAGAGATTTGGTCTGTGGTCCCAATTAATGAGACTCATGAGATTTATCTTGCCTGAGGGTTTATTATATGCTTGACAGCGCACCACCACCCACCATTTATAAACAGTTTTGGGATCATTTAACACAGTTTCACAATATTTTCTCTGTTTTCTACTATTTGTAGATATATTTTAAATATTTTAGTCATTACTGGTACAGTATATACTCCTGTCAATCTTTTGTAATCCCAGTTTTATCTGATGAAAAATAAGAATATTTGTACTTCAAATGACAGTTGCATCATTCATAGTTACAACAAAAATTAAATAAAATTTTTACCAAAATTTGTCCACATTTTCTGAATATTAAAATGTATGTACATTTATTGTGCTTGCTTTTCTACATATTCAGAAAGATATTGCAGAGTGGGAATAAATATGCACTATACATTGGGAATGTGCAGACATTTTCTTCCTTTAGCTTCCTTTAGCTTATTTTTATCTAAATCTTATACAGTACAATACAGTACAATATTTCCTTTTGTATATTTTCTCTTTTTTTGTTTCTTCTACCATCTTTTTTTTAAATTATTATTGGAGTCAATAGTCACCCTATTGTGGCCTTTATTTATTTTTTTTAAAGAGGATCTTTTATACAGTATATTTAGTTATGGAGAAAAAATTCTGTATTAAATATATATATATATATATATATATATATATATATATAAATATATATATATATATATATATATATATATATATATATATATATATATCCCAAACATAATTCATATAAAAGGGACATACTGCAATGTTGTAAAAGAAACTCTTTACCAATCATAGTTTTAGAATTGTAAGAAAATAAAATTCTGTATTGATATGTATATAGCTCAAACATAATTCATATGAAAGGGACATAATACACTGTGTTAAAAACAGCTCTTAACCAATCACTATTTTGGAGTTGTGGAGAATATAAAATTCTGTATTTGATATATATAAAGCTCAACAATAATTCATGTGAAAGAAACATGTTGTATCTCTTAACCATTCATTTTATTAGAATGTAATATGTCTTTAAATTCCCTTATTTTTTAATTTCACACTTACCATATTATATACATTTTATTACTCAGTCAATAATTACCAATAAGAATCTTATCTCAAAAACTTAATCTTTTGTTACTTTTTGGTTTTCTGCCTTGTAGACAGACTAAATTCTCTTAGGAGTTGTTGTAATGCAGTGGTTACTATGCTTAACTCATAACTGGAAGGCTGTGGGATTTGAAACCTACCTTGGATTATGGCCTACTTGTCTTGGTGTGTCATAAAACACCAATCAACCAACCAACTTAATACCTCTCTCAGTTCAAGAGATATTAGATGACTACTAACTAATATTTTTATAAACTGAACTTTTGTGGTCATAATAAATATATTCACTTTTCCATCATCTGGAACCTTAACAATATATCACAAGTTTAAATAAAATGTATGGAAAATCCTGGTTGTGCAGTCATTTTGGTAGACGCAGATTTATGTTCAATGAATTGTCAATTAAATATGCATAGTCAATGTATTAATATAATATAAAATGCTATATGTATTTGAAAACAAATTTTTTGTGAGAAAGTTAAACAATAGTGTATTCCTCTAGCAAAATTTTGCTTTTAAAATACTTGGTTTTTTATTTATTCAATTTACTGTATTTCATTTATTTATTTGTAAATTGGAATAAAAAACAACACAGTGATAATTCTGAGCAACTAGTTTCACATTCAATTTATGCTTCTTCAGTCACAAAAATGTTTTGAAAGAAATGGAAGATGCCATTATATTTTAAAATAATTATGTCATTATGTAATGTCATAAATGATATTCATCATAATAACAATTTTATACATATGATAGGATCGAAAAGATACAAGAGTCCCTAATGAAACCTGAATCAGTAAAATAATGAAATAAAATAGAGACATTTAACAGTTAAACATAAAATTATGATGTTAGAAAGGATATACAGTTTATCAATTTTAATTAGTTTTTTTTACAATTTTATATAGTACATTGGTGATAAGGCCATAATGATACAACATATCTAACTTATGAATCCAATAAGTTTCTTTTAATAGTCTATTCATGTCTCCGTGCACAATATCTATTGGCATGAAAGAAAAACTGGGTGATCATTATTGACATTAAAATGTGTTTAATTTTAGAGGAAAACTGAGGATCTCAAACAAATTTTATGTGAAAGCATTATTCATTCTCTTAAAAGCTTGTTGAAGTGCTTGTCCAATATATTGCATATTACATTTTTTTTTACGGGTTATCAAATACATTACATCAGTTAATACAGTTAGTGATATAATGTAGAGAAAATACTTCTTTTGTATTAGTGCTACTGAAAGAATTACTTTCTCTTATATTTGCACATTGAGAGCACCAGTGAATGTTGCATTTTGATGACAAAAATTTTCTTTTTTTATTTTCTGTCTGTTTAGTTTTAATTAGAAAATCTTCCATTATTTGTTGACATTCCATATGTGTAGCAAAGGGAAATTACTCATTTTCTGGAGCACATTTTAAATGAAAATAGTTTCGGCCAAATGAACCACACCTCGAACCAGTTAAAACAAGTATCTCCAATTACAAAAAGAATAGATAAATACTTTTTGTCATAAATTTACACATCGGCTTTCGCTTTATAAAAAAAAAACTGAAACCGGTTTATAATTAGATATATAAGAATTTTTTATGAGTATGTGTCGCAAGATTGTCTTTAAACATTTATTTTTATTATTAATCGTTTTATTCCTTTTTTGCACCTAACTCTACGATAGCCTCGTTTTCGTTGTCACTTCCGGTTAGTGTGAAGAAGTGTTGACGATAGTGTAAACATAGACAAAAAAATACTAATAATTTTGCAAAAGGTTATTTTTTACACCGTATGTGGGATCTTAGGAGAGTTATGAATATAGTTTGTTCGAAAGGATACAGAAATTTACTGAATTCAGGTAAGGTTCACTCCAAAACGTTTGTTTATAGTTGTGTTGCTAACCACGCTATCACGTTAACTCCTGGATGCGCTGTTTATAGTTTCACAAGTAATACATGTTTACAAATGGTGAAAATTTTTCTGTGATACATAATCATAAGCCATGTCATAGATTTTCTTTTGAAAAGACAAAATAAGAAAGTTTATGTCTTTGCATATGTACTTTTTAGTTGTATTCTCTCATAGCATCATGTGTCGTGTCATTTCAAATGACTTTTAGCTGGATATCATGTTCAATATTTGAATATTATAGTTCAGTGATGCGTGTTGATGATAGCAGACCGAATAAAGAGGTGATAATGGCTTCAGACTAATGTTTTGTGCACATTAATATCTTTATCATAAGAAAACATTTTCAAAATAATCTGTATGGAAGATAGATTGGTTTTGGACATACATGCAGCTATATATAAATTACTTGTTTGTTAAGTCTAGGAGATATACTTACACACCTCCATTGTCTTGTGCTTTTGTTGGCTATAATGGGTTTAAACAGTTGGGAAAGCATAATGACCAAACAACTGTATGGATTAATTATGGGCATGTTATTTGTCCAGTGGCACAAATGTCAAGTGACAAAACAATTTTTGTTGAGCTTATTTGTCATTCATGCAAACACAACCATTTTAGTATCTCTCAATATATATATATATATATATATATATATATATATATATATATATATATATATATATATATATATATATATATATATATATATATATATATATATATATATTCACTCAGTCTGTCTCTTATATAAATTATTAACTAATTTTTAATCTTTAATTGAAGAAAAGGAACTGTATTTTATACATACTCTGCATCCAAATCTTAATAGCTGAAGCTAATTATTTATAAAAAAAAAATTAAGGCGTGAAAATTGGTATATCATACCAATACACTGATACATTTTCATATTATGATGACAGAATAACTTTTTAATTATACTAATTTGTATGGATCACAGTTTACTGTGTATCAGTACATTAATACACATCTTTTCAATATTACAAATTTAATTTTGTATACAGGTGGGATATACAGATTTTGGGAAGTTGTTCATGTCTTGCTATATATAAACTTTGATGTAATCAATATTATAATGGTATCAAATTGTTTTTTTTTGTAGAAAAATATAGTATAGAAATTATGAATTTCTCCTAAAGAGCATCCATAAAGATGATGCAAAGGTGCTATTAGGAATAAAACATGGATATTGTTTCATTCACTAACTTTTCTATGTATTATCCAGCACATGGACAAATTAATATATATATATATATATATATATATATATATATATATATATATATATATATATATATATATATATATATATATACACGTATGTGTGTGTGTGTGTGTGTGTGTGTGTATGTGTGTGTGTGTGCCCACAGTAATCTAGTCCTTTAGAAGGTGTTTGTTGAATGACTTAAATAGTAAAGGAAACAAGGTGGTCATTATAATACATGCTATGTACAATATATATCACGTGTAGGCTCTTAGATTCTGAATTTCTTGTAGCAGTCCAGTGAAATAAAATGATATAAATAATTTGATAATTTGATATTTATCATTCGTAAGTTATTGATACAGCATTTATTGTTGATAAGGTCATGCTTGATGGTAGGGTTGCCATACATTTTCTTTTCCTAGACATGTCCTCCTTTTTGGTCCTTACATTTCTGTACAGATACTGATACAGACATACCGACTCACCACATTGTCCTCTTTTTTGAAAGTTCAAATATGGCAACCATACCTGATGGTGTATCTGCAACTACTTTTACCAAATATGGGTGAGCATTTACCAAATTATTTTATCTGGTTCTAAGACATACACCCTTCTTCAGTTTTTTAATTTTTTTGTAAAACCACTCCTCCACATATCCCATGTTATCAGAGGAGAAACATTGTTTTCATGTACTATATTTTAGGTGAATCTACAGACAATTATCAGTTGTTTAGGCTAATGATTTGTGAGTAGAGATTTGGAACATTAGCTGATTATTTTACTTTCCTCTGTTAAATAATTAATTAATTTCCTCCAACATACCTCATGTGCTACATGCTTTTGATGTAAGAAAGACCATGCCAGAGGAGATAATATACTGGATAATAGGTCAATGCATGAAAAAAATGTTATACAAAGTATACACATATGTGAGTTCTTGTTTTTAGCACCATTAAGTGCATGTGGAACAATTTAATTCAATAAGTCAGGAAATGTAGGACCTTTCTCTGTAAATCTTGTTATTGTAGGAGGCAGTTAGTTTGAAGATATGACTTACATGGTTAAGTTACAGTATAGTATTTTTGACAAAAACTGCAAGGCCAGAAAGACTAGCCTTTATGTTCATGTCCTAAACAACATGGTAAATAACTATTCCTCTAACCTTTCAACACTGAACTGTATCACTACATATTGACTATTTTCTATTATGGAATGTTATTAAATTCTGAACAGAATTAAATCAATATCTGTGAATTCCTGATAAAAGGAATGAAAAAATGTAAATATATACATCATCTAATTTTATGTACTTTGTGTTCATCATTATAGATGTTCAAATGGAAAAAGGGCTGCAGATGAATTTACACTTCAGTATTCATCTAGATAAATAATTATTTCTTTTGATGAGTTGGTGTTAGAAAATATAAATATCCATACAATTTGTTAAAAGTTGCTAAGGCCTCACAACTTACATTCATGCTAAAGTTCTTTTGTGTTTGACCTTGAACTTCAGTTTAGATCACAGTTCTGAAAAAAGGTATGTTGTATTTAATAATGGTGGTGATGATAAATTTGATAATGATTAAAGTGGTAATTGTTTTATAATCAATAGTGGTTGCAGTATATTCATCATTAGGAACAGATACTTTCTAGAACTTGTCAAAAGTTCTATTTTTAAGAGATTGATTATTTTAGACAGAATTGGAACATCAGTAAAGATAAAATATAAATTTGTGAAAAAGGAAAAGTGAAAAATAATTAGGTAACTAAAATAAATAGTATTTTACCAAAATTAAGTTTAACAGTATATATACCATGTCTCATCAAATTGGTATGTGATTTGATTTTTATATTATGGGAGCTGGATATTGTTTAGTGTCAGTGAGCCTCATATATTCATACTAGTGATTGTAAATCACATTTATTTATTTATTCTGTGTATACCATACAATGAGATTATGTGGCTATATTAAGCACACTGCTTAACCACTTTGCCCTGTGGATGTACATGTACTAGGTTAGATCCCATAGGATGTCAGATACATAGTAATGTTGGCTGGGAATTATTTTTTCAAACCATTAATATTTTACAATTTGGAAATGGTTTTAGTGTTGGCATAAAGGAAATCTGCTCTATAATATCAAACAGATAGAAATTATGTTACTTGCATAGGGGAATCATGAAAAAAATATTACATGTAGTACAGTGTATATAGGACTTCATCAACCAACTTTTATCCGTACTGCCAGGTCTTCTTAATATTCGGGAGGGTTAGGGTTAGGGTTAGGGTTAGCTGCTGCCTTGCTTGGCACTCAAACATTAAGAGGTTAGTATTAGGATTGGTTATCCAGGTGTCAGGATAATGTGACTGGGTTGGACATGATACCACATGTCTGTGACTTGATGCCACAGTGCTAGACATTATTATAAGCTACCACAATGCAGACATTATAGTGATATGACTCAAATTGTTAAAGCTTTGTTGAAAATCCAAGTCTCTCTCTCACACACACACACACACACACACACACACACACACACACACACACACACACACACACACACACACTCTGCACTACCAATGATGTTGGTTTGGTTTGACATTGTTCCTGATATTGTTCAGCATATGCCATTGGACTCCCTGCTACTTTTCTTATTCTCATCCCTCTCAAAAATATTGACACTATTGTTGCCTGTGTTAAAAGGAACAAAGATGGATATGTACTGAAAAATGATAAATTAGGTTCAATTCATGCTCACCTTAAATACCAACAAGCTATCTATTACTTAATTATAATGAATTCTTTCAGTGTTTGATGATAAAGAGAACAATCAGTGCTTGAATTGCTAATTAAAGTCATGAAACTATCTAATTTCCAATCCAACCCTGAGGTCATGGGTCATTTATTGCTTTATGGAGTAGAATATTGGTATCTGTTGTCTAAAGTTTATATAGGTATGTGTTTTTGTTATGCCAAGACATTTTTAAACATCATTGATGCATATTGATGTAGTGTTTTGTTATGCCAAGACATTTTAAAAATCACTGATGATATTGATGGAGGATTTTGTTATCCCTGGCCATTTTAAAAATCACTGATGATATTGATGGAAGATTTTGTTATACCTGGCCATTTTAAAAATCACTGATGATATTGATGGAGGATTTTGTTATCCCTGGCCATTTTAAAAATCACTGATGATATTGATGTAAGATTTTGTTATCCCCAGACATTTTAAAAATCACTGATGATATTGATGTAGGATTTTGTTATCCCCAGACATTTTAAATCACTGATGATATTGATTTGAGATTTTGTTATCCCCCAGACATTTTAAAAAATCATTGAAGACATTGATTTGAGATTTTGTTACCCAGAGACATTTTTAAAAAAATCACTGAAGATATTGCTGTTGGAATTTGTTATCCCCAGACAATTTGAAACATAATATGATATTGGTGAAGATTTTTACCCCCATACATTTGTACAAGGCACTAAGGCTGTTTTGATACCCTTCTTCTGTCCATTCATCTTAAGGTTCATAATTCAAAGTTTTCCCAAACTACTTGGTTGAAATTCACCACACTTTGGCTGTAACTTGTCCATATGGTAATCATGTGTTATTTGTTCCCTCCCTTGGCATCCCTTGGATCGTATCAACAGGTAAAATATGCTTGGGTTTAATAATAATGATGCTGTCTCAATATGTTATCATATATATATATATATATATATATATATATATATATATATATATATATATATATATATATATAGGTAAGACCAATTATAGCATGATGCTTGGGGTCCAAAGAATAGCATCATGATACAAGTAGGATCATATTAAAATATTAAAAAAATTTTTCAAAAAACTTCTCCAGAGAAAATGTGCAGTGAAATTTCAATGTCATCAGTTTTAACTAACCTATCAATCATACAATCTGCAAGGATATGAGTAGTCAACTTTTCCAAGAACATGTATTTAAAATGTTAAAAGAAGGTCACTTTAAATTAAAAATGGGAGCCAATCTGCCATTGTGTTATAAGTGGAATCACATTATAACAAATTGCGTTATAACTGGTTTTATCTCTTGATTTGAATATTTAGATTTCTCACTCAAATGAATTATTACCATGTCCACCAAAATTTCTGCTTCTTACAATAAACATGTACCTACAAATTGCTGCTCACATATCATCAACATATAAAGTAACAAATCAGGAACAAATAATAGTCAAATATAATCTCATGGAGTCTTAATTCCATTAGTGTAATGAATAAGTCATTTATCTTTCAAAACATTAATAAAATTAGGAGAGAGGGAGGAAAAGAGAGGGATACAAAGGAAGAAAATGTATTCCTAACCTAATTGTCACTAACAGTGCAACAGTTGTGAAAGAAGGCTACATCCATGCACCTTTTCTCTTCAAACTTGCCATTGACTTGCCAACAAAAGAGACAACTATGGAGGGCAGAAGTTGAATCAGGTGGACCATTGCATCATCCCTGAAAGACCTGTCTGCACTGGTGACATTGGATAGTTTTCAAGTCAGCATACAGATATGTAAGAAACAATAGAAAGACTCAGTGAGAGCCATTAAAAAAGGTAGGACTGAAAGTGAACAGCAATAAAACCAACCTAATGTGTAAAACCCCCACAACCCATCAATCCTGTTACTATGAATAATGAGTCAATCAGTAGTTTGAGGAATTCATGTTTTGGAATCAGAGTGTCCACAGTCATAGAGTCAGAGAATAAAACAGCAACCAGAATTAGCAAAGCTAATAAAATTATCTCTATCCTGAAACACATATGGTCCAAACAATTTAACACCAAGCCATGGATTTACTGAAGCAATGTCATCAGAGTGCTATTGCAAGGAGAAGAATACTGGACAATACTATCAATAATAACACAGAAGCTTGAAATCTTCCAAATCAAGAGTCCGATGAAGATTCTTGGCATCTTCATGCTGAGCAGAATAAAAAATGAAGCTCTTCATTAAATGATGTATCAACAACTCGTGTCCAAATAATGAAAAAAAACATACAAATGGCAATGACTAGGACATGAAGAGTTGCAAAAAATTAATAAGTCTGATTTTTATTATTTAATCAAATTTTTAAAATATTGAAATCAGATTTTGTATTTTATTAAAATTTATTGATTACAAGGATAGAATATTTACATAGTTTATGATATTATATTTTAAAGTAATTAAATAGCAAGATTAACAAAGCTATAATAAAACCATAAGTGTCTGCAGTTTTATCAATAAAGCACTACAAAATTTCTGACAACATGAAATCACCTTAACGGTATTTTAAATAAATTTATAATTTCATATTGTCAGAAATTTTGTCGTGCTTTATTGATAAAACTGCAGACTCCTGTGATTAAAATTAACTTACTGAAATCAGTAAATCTAAGTACATGTACTACATTTTCATTGCACATTTCAGATTTAGAATAAGTGTTTTACATATAACAGTTTGTGAACAAATACAAGTTTTCCAGCTTTTGCAGTGCCAAGACTGATCTTGACCTTGGAATGAACAAATCCAAATATAGAAAGTATGTATTCAACACTAGTGGCAACTGCCCACAACAAATGGTTGCTCAGTTCCTTGATACATATATTGTCAAAGTCTTTGGAATGACATTTCCACCAGGCATTGGAAAACACATTACAATTTAAAAAATCTGATTTAGATTTTTTTAAAAAGCAAATAAAAAAATCATATTTTTAAAGTTATATTTCTTTCAACAAATCTTGATTATTTGCAACTCTGCTGACCTAAGGCATGTGGAGGGAGGAATAAGTATTTGTTACTATGACAATATGCAATTTGTCATAAGTAATTCTAGAGCATACTAAAGCAGGCATAAAAACTCTTATGGATCCATTGAAAGGCATTTAATACTATAAGCTTGCCTAATTAACTGTCACAGATCAGTGGTTACTTAATGAATCGTAAGGGTAATCACTTACAGGTAGGTGTAAATAGAATCTGTGTCAGTTTACCTTGATGAAGACCCTTTGCCTTGATCAAAACCTTTTGAAACTTGTATTCACAAGACCACACACAAACTTACCCTTCATTACATCTAAGTTAACATTCATTCTGGATAGAGTAAACCTCTCATAGATATGAAGTGAAAATGTAAAATCATATAATGAATTTTAGCATTTAACTAAAGTATCATAATAATATTTTATTGCTTCTATTTCTTAAAAAAAGTAATAACAAATCAATTACTCATATATGATTATTTTTACCAGTTTAATTAAATATCTCCATTCAGTTTTATTTTTTAAACCACAACTCAAGTCATCAGGATGACTAAATATCCTGATGAAATCTATGTTCCCAGTGGGTCCTGATAATCGATGTTGTTAAGAATATGTAACAAAGTACCTGGTTACAACCCCTTGATCAAAGTGGAATTACACATATAGTAAAAAAAAGAAATTTTTATGTAAGGCAATATGTAAAAAGAGTTTGGACTGGTGATATCAGATCTTCAAAGATGCTCTAATTTTAAATTAGTAATTAGGCTGGCAATTAAACTATCAATTAGACTGGCAATTAAACTGGCTATTAGGCTGGCAAAGTAAACAAATGGGCTAACAGAGTTAAGTTATTTTTAAGTTCCTAATGCCTTGTCAGAAATGTGCAGGTATATTGAAGTGAAGACCTTTTTAGCTCTTGAATCATGAATTTTTGATTAGGTACTAAGCTTTTGTGACTTAAAACATGAGACCTATTGTTTTATTGATTCCCAGCTGTCACAATATCATTTTAAGGCAGATAATCATTGTAATATCATATTAAGGCAGATATTGATGTAATTTTCTAATGATTTCCTAAGAAATTAACTTTAATTGTTTAGCAGTTATTTAAAATGTTTTGATGTTCTGTATATACTTGCTTATAAGTTGAGTAAAACTGTAAGCAACAAAGATCATGATCTGCCATAGCATAGTGCACCTACATGGTCTCAAACTGTACATACCGAGATCTGTCAACATATCTGGGTCTGTGCAGTTTGCAGTTGGACTTGTCTTATAAGCATGAACATACAGTGTATGGTAAGTTAGATGTCCAACCATTTATGAGTAAAGACAGGAAAAGACATGTTGGTGTGAAGGTTGTATTTAGGTCAGAAATATATATTCTGAAGTATATGTCAATCACTTATTGCTCTACCATACAATGATTTACAAATACTAAACCTGTTGGTTCTTTACATCAGATCTGAGTTCAATGATACAGTTATTTATGATGAAGCAAACATTGTTGTATGGGAATTTATTGAATGACTGAATGAATAATTTATATTTTCAAATGTATGGCTAAATAGTTCTCTTTTTCAAGATATTCCTTTCCCTGTTCATATTTGGATAATAATTATAATAACCAAAGAGGTCATTCTTTGACCCTGAATAGTTACATAGATGTTCTACAAACATAGGCTTGATTCTTTACAGTTCCTTTAGTATCTTATGGTAGTACATGAATATCTCAATTTATTTCATGTGTATTCATTGTTTTGCCTATTTTTCTGTAATATACCATTTATTTAAGTTCTCTTATAATTAGAATCAAACTGCAAACAACGAAGATCCAGATCTGCCACAGCATAATGCACCAGTATATCAGGGTCTATTTTGTTTGTTCTACTGATTACTTCTAACAAACTGCACAGACCCAGATTTTCCAAAGCATTAAGCAATGTCAGATCTAGGTCTGTGCAGTTTGCAGTGGGACTTGTCTTATGAGCATGTACATATGTACCCATATTGTCCACTGTTGAGAAAACCTCATAAATTTTTTCTGTTGAAATTTATTTTCTCATTTAGTTTGATAGGCATTACAAATTTCTTTTGTATCAGTTCTAACTTGTTAGAAAGATTTAGGAAATTTCTATCAAACTTTATAGATATTGATTTGGAAAGCATGACAATGCCACTCAACTATTCAAGGTAACTTGGTTCGGATCCATGTGCAAATAAATGAGAGCTCTAATCACTCAGAGTGATTTGAGCAAAAATTTTAATAGATATCTTTACAAAAGCTGCTAGAAGGAAGATGTAGTTAATAGAGTCATATTGGGAGCAAATGCTTTTTCAATTTGAAAAGCACATTAAATAGGAATTTGATTGATGGGAAACAAATATTGACATGAATATCAATTATGAACTTAAATTCTGGAAGAAGTTTAATGTTCAGTCAGTATTCATCTCTCGGAGGACTGTCATTTTGTTATGCTTTTGCAGGTTGCTTTAGACACACCCTAGCTGATTCTGTATTAGATATTAAAGGATAAAGTAGAGTAAGTTGGACATCAAGTATTATTGCTTAATATTTAGATATATATTAATGTGTACAGCGCTATGTTACCATCAGTTTGGGCAGGCTTGACATGCAGACTATGGCCAGCTTCCTGTTTTTTTAGGTTTTTTTTCTTTTGTGTACAATTTGATCAAATATACAAAGATGAATTAAACTTTAACTCAAAACAATTAATTCTGATATGACTCACGTAACCCCCAAAATATAAACATCATTCATGCTCTTAAAACTAAAAAATTAAATTACTTTTCGATTTTATTTCACCTCGTTTTAATATGGTGGTACCTAAAATCCATATAAAACAAAAGACCTGTTTGGCCAAAGTGGCAAAATTATGTATATGTAATTTAATTGCTTGTGTGTTAGATTTAAATTCTTTTTTTATTTTATTTTTATTTCATTACATGTTATTGTAATAACTTTATTCACTGGATTTGACTTTTTTCTACAAAATTCAGTTTAGTTCTAGCTGTTGTTATGTGTAGGTTTGTACAAAAATAACAAGAGAAAGGAGTGAAGCCAAAAAGCTTTATACATTTAAAAAATATAATTTATTTCCTTAGAAAACAATGTATATTTAAAAAAATATGACTTATGGTTTGTGAATATGATCCAAAATTTAATCATAAGATTAAAAAGTATAAGTGCTATCACTAAACAATTCTAATTGAAACCAAGTTTGAATCTCAGTGAAGTTCAAATATGGAAGGCAATGATGTCAGACAAAGTTGTTGCGCTAATGGTAACAGTTCCTTGTTGAATTTTGTGAATCAAGAATAATATTCCAACTTTAGAATTCCCAATAATTTTCACTGAATGTCTTTGTCCAAGACTTTGATGAAGAAGCACTTATTTTCCAGAGAATATAAATTATTCTTAAATAACAAGTAACTCAAACTATAGCAACAACTTAAAATACCTCTGTGCTCCTAAAATATATTTTTTTACAACTAAATAAATTAAATACCAATTGACTGTTTTAAGCCTCGGTATTAGATCAAATGGTAGTTCATTTGACAAACTAGGTGATTTCTGACTTGAACATGGCATTTTAAAAAATGACATTTATCATGTAGCTTAGAATAGCCCTTTCTAAAAAATCATTCTCTCACAATAGAAATGAATTATAAAAAAAAAACTGTTTATGATATGTTTAAAACATGGGCTGGACCTGACCTTTCCACATAGTGTTTACGAATTTGTGAGCCAAGGTCGGCTAAAAATTATGATAAAGTAACTGTTACATTCTAGTTAGGTTAAGTGAGTTTTCTGAAAAGAGATTCAAATTCAATGAAAATTATAATTACAATAAAGTATAATGAAGCAAAAATAAATAAAACAGAATTTAAAAATAACACACTAGCAATTTAAATACATATATGTAACATAGTAAATAACAGTGTTACTATATTGTATTTTTAGCTGACTTAATTCCTGAACTTGGTTTAGAATTTATAAACACATAAAAAAAAATTGGGTGCTTGTCCTTGGGATATATGAATTTAAGCTAAAATATTTTAGAAAAGTGTTTTTGAAATTTAGTTTCCTCTTGTTTTTAAAATATTTTAAATCCCAAGTACTATTTGACAATTTTTTGAAATCTTTGGTAAAATCAACAGGCTTTTTAACAACATCATCAAAAGTGGAGACTTTTTACTATTCCTACTCAGGAGCAGTTGGATTGTTTGATAAAAGATGAATTTCTTGATCTTTCTGAGGCAAAATCTTTCTTAACAATGCAAGAAATTAAAAACATTTTAATCCAGTATATGGAAGAAAAGAATGTTTTTGATAAAAGTTATTTGGGTTCGATCAGTAAGTCTGTTATGAGACTCTGATATAAAAGTAAAGGAATTGAAATTAAAATACAAGTTGGAATTAGTGTTAAGGAAGCTTGAACTTTAGAAGAAAAGGAACAAATGTTATTGGAGAAATAGGAGAGAGAAACATATGAAGCTGAAATTGGAGAAAGAAAAAGAACAAATGCAGTTACAAAAAGAACAAATGCAGTTACAAAAAGAACAAATGCAGTTACAAAAAGAACAAATGCAGTTACAGAAAGAACAAATGCAGTTACAGAAAGAATAAATGCAGTTACAGAAAGAACAAATGCAGTTACAGAAAGAACAAATGCAGTTACAGAAAGAAGAGAAACAATTGCAGTTACAATTTGAGAAAGAAGAGAGAGAGAGACAGGAAAGAGAGAAAGATAAACAAATGTAGTTAGAATCTGAGAAAGAGGAAAGAGATACAGGAGAGAGAGAAAGAGAGACAGATACAAATGCAAAAAGAGAAGGATAAAAGGGAATCTCAAATTAAAATGAAAGTAATGAAGCTGGCAAGTAAAAATCACATTTCCACTTCACATACAAATTCAAGTTTTGATATTACAAAGAATATCAAGTTAGTGTCCACTTTTAGAGAAAAAGAAGTAGACAAATATTTTCCTCATTTTGAAAAGTTGCTTTAAATTTGAAATGGCCAAGAAAGCATTGGACTCAGTTACCATAATGTGTACTTATTGGTAAAGCTAGTGATATTTACCATTCACTGTCAGTTCATCAAAGTGCTGACTATGATTTAGTTAAGGAATGCATCTTAAAAGGTTATGAGTTAGTCTCTGAGGATTATTGGTAAAAATTTAGGAACTATAGGAAGGAAGCTGGACAGACTCACATTGAATTTGCAAGAGAAAAAGAACAGTTATTTGAGAGATAGTGCTTAGCCGAGAAAGTTGAACATGATTATGAAAGTCTTGAACAACTTGTATTACTTGAAGAATTCAGGAACTGTGTCCATAGTTAAATTAAGACGAGCATAAAGTGTGAAACCTTGGAAATTGCTACTCTTCCTGCTGATGAGTATTTCTTAACTCATAAAGTTCATGTGGTAAGCAAGACTTTCACTCAGTAGTCTTTTGGTAAAAAAGGTATTTCAGCATAATACGATTCCTTCAAAAACTCAATCTGGCACAACTTCTAAAAATCAAGCTTCTGATCAACTTGATTCAAAATCCTTGTCTCTTCCTTGTGTATACCTATTGCAAGAAGTAGAGACACATTATTCCTGATTGCTTTGAATTGAGGTATTAGAATCTAAATCGAGATAGACCTATCCATAATCTTATTTTTAAGAGGTCGATGTCAAGGTCACAGTCATGTATTGAAAGCAATACATTTGTTGGGTCTCATAAACCCCAGTATGGTTTTATATGGAGAATTATGAACCATTCATATTAAACGGTTTTATAACACTCCTATCCCTATTAAAATTTTAAGGGATAGAGGAGCTTCTGAGAATCTTTTATTATCAGGTACTTTGCCTTTTAATGAGAAGTCTTCTTCTAATGAGAGTGTTCTCATTCAGGGACTAGAATGCATTTTTGGCAGTGTTCCTCTCCATTGTGTAAATTTGTCATCAAATCAGACTTAGTTTCAGGACCTGTGACAGTCGGAATAGTGTTTTCTCTACTGTTGAAGGTATTCATTTATTACTAAGTAATGACCTAGCTGGAGACAAAGTTGTGGTTAATCAACTTATAACTGACAAGCCATCTTTGGATAAGAAAATTGATCCTATTGAAAAAGAATTCCCTGATTTATACCCAGTTTGTGCAGTTATTAGAGCTATGGCAAAGAAAGCTCTTGAGAATGATTTTGATAAGGAAAATATTTCTTTAGCTGACACATGTATTGGTCAGGCTTTTGATGAGATCTTTTTCACTCCTTGTTTGGATCAATCAAAAGGTATTGATCACAGTGATCCTCTTTTAAATACGAATTCTCTTTTATCTAACCAGAGTGTCAAACAACAATCACTTATTTTCAAAAAGGGGAAAGATCCTGAGATCTCTAGTTTGTTTGAAAGGGCTTTTAGTGAAACTGAAGCTAATGAAGTATCTCTCTGTTATTTCATTAAAAACGGAATTCTTATGAGAAAATGGAGATCTCCCAAAGCACCATCTGGTGACGAGTGGTCAATGAAATATCAAATTGTTGTTCCAAAATCTTAAAAAACAGGAAATACTTAGTTTGGCCCATGAAACACCTCTGGCTGGTCATTTAGAGATTAATAAAACTAAGACTTATCCCAAGATCTTGACTCACTTTTATTGGCCAAAAATCAAAAGTGATGTTTTTAGATTTTGTAGATTTTGTCATACTTGTCAAATGGTAGGAAAACCCATTTACCTAAGGCTCATCAGCAACCAGTTCCTGCATTTGATGAACCATTCAGCAGAATAATGGTAGATTGTGTTGGTCCCTTACCTAAGACCTAATTAAGCAACCAATATTTATTGACCATTATGTGTGTATCAACTAGAGCCCTAGAGGCAATTCCTTTGAGGAATATTAAAACTAAAACTAGAGTAAAAGCTTTGATAAAGTTTTTGCTCAGGTTGGCCTTCTCAAATCTGTTCAATTTGGTCAAGGATAAAAGTTTATGTATGGAATTTTCCAGCTAATTGTGCTTGAATTTGGCACTCAGCAATTCAAGTCAAAAGTGAAATTATGGTTTCACAGAACTTTAATGGAGAGAACTTTTGCATCTTGTAATAGAGTTCTTTCTTGCTTGCTCATTCTTCAAAATTTTCTTCAAATTAGATTTTACATCCCTTACAAAGTTAGGAAAAAAATGAATGAGTTAAATTATAATAAAAGTACTTTGATCTAAATAAATTAATCGAGTACCTGTATATTGAGAAAGATAGCCAGATAAATCACAAACTGAGGATATAAGTGAAGGAATTCAATTGGACTCTCTTGATTTTGGAGTGATAAATAATTGGAATTTGGAAATTATGAATAATCTGGACCAGAAACTTTTACATTTGCTACAACAAGAAAAGAATGAACTTATAAGTTATTATTTGAATATGAGCACTTATTTCCAGATGATTTTCATGATGTTGAAATTGTGAATTTTAAACATGTGAAACAACACCCATAAAGGATGATGTGATGTGACATGATTATTATTTTAAATGTAGCTTTAACAATTTTTCAGACATATCGCTATAATGTCTGCAGTGTGGCAGTTTATAGTGATGTCTAGCACTGGGGCATCATGCTGCAGAAATGTAGCATGATGTCCCACCCAGTCACATTATCCTGACACCAGGCCGACCAGTTCTAACACTAGCCTCTTAATGCTGAGCGTCAAACGAGGCAGCTGTTAGTACCATTTTTGTAAGTCTTTGGTATGACTCAACCGGGAATCAAACTCATGACCTCCCACATCCGAGGTGAATGTTCTAACCACTTGGCCACCAGACCAGTTCATACAGGATAAACCCTCTCAAATAGGAATGCTTGAAAAAGAAAATTCAGTATTTGCTGGAGAATGATTTCATAGAGCCCAGTAAAAATTATTGGAGTTCACCATGTATACTTGTTACAAAACCAGATAAAACTTTCTGTATGTGCACTGATTATAGGAAGGTGAACAGTGTGACAAAAACAGATTCATTTCCATTACCAAGAATTGATGACTGCATTAATAAAATTGGAAATGCCAAGTATGTCGCCAAATTTGATCTTATGAAAGGATTTTGGCATATTCCACTAATGGAAATGGCAAAGAAAATTTCAGCATTTATTGCTCCAGATGGACTTTATCAATACAAAGTGATGCCATTTGGGATGAAGGGTTTGCCAAGTACTTATCAACACTTGATGAATATGATTACCTGTGGTCTAGATAATTGTGATGCTTATATTGATGTTGTCATCATCTACAATGACACCAAAAGAACATCTAGCAAGAATTTGGAAATTCTTTGACTGACTCACTAATGCAAATTTGACAATCAATTTATCTAAAAGTGAGTTCTGCCATGCTTGTGTAACTTTTCTAAGACATATTGTTGGACATAGACAAGTTAGCCTATGATGCTAAGGTGAAGGCTATCTCTGAATTCCCTGTGCCTGTCAGTAAAAAGCAACTGATGTGATTTTTAAGTATGATTACTATTAGAAATTTTGTTCCAATTTTTCTATTTATTGAGCAAGAAAAACAAGTTTCTTTGGACCGAAAAATGTCAGGAGCCTTTTGATAAGTTAAAGGCCATACTTGAAAGTGCTCCAGTTCTTACAGCTCCAAATTTCAGTCATTTGAACTATCTGTTGGTGCAAGTGATGTTGGGGTTGGAGAAGTATTTGTTCAAGAAGATAGATATGAAGTACTACATTTTGAAGTTTTCCTTAGTTCAGCTACTTCTCCGATTTTTGTGTTAGTAATTACAACTACCTTACTTTTACTTTCATTGACAAGATGAAAAACAAAATTCAAAGATTATTAAGGTAGAGTTTATGTTAAAGGAATATAATATTGACATCAGGCACATCAAGGGAAAAAATAATTTAATAGCAGATGCATTTTCCCATTATATACATGTGTATATATATATATATATATATATATATATATATATATATATATATATATATATATATATATATATATATATATATATATATAATTTCATATACATTTTGTATAATTGGTAAGAGTTCTTCTTATGTAATTTTTTTACCTCATGTATAATTAGCATATGGTAACAAGAATACTTTTTTATATAAATCTTTCTTTCTGTTTATGAGGGGAAGTGTTGCATATATGTAATTTAATTCTTGTGATAGTTTTAAATTTTTTTTTGTATTTTATTTTTATTTCATTACATGTTATTGTAATAACTTTATTCACTGGATTTGACTTTTTTTTGTGGAAAATTCAGATCAGTTTTGGCAAATAACAGTGTTGGTACATTGTATTTTTTATCTGACATAGTTACTGACCTATGTTCAGAATTTGTAAACAGGTAACAGGTGGAATATTCAATTACTGTGTCATATTGGTGCAGATAGGGGATCTTTTTTTTTCATTTGGCTAAGAGAGTGTTAGTTGCAGACCATTGCAAAATTTTAATTGTTACAAATTGTTTGTTTTTTAATACACCAACAGGGCTGCTATGTAGATTTGCATATTTGAGTTTGTTTGATATCACTGTAGCTGAATTCAGAAATTTCAAAAGGTCATATATAGCATGATTCTTAGTGGGATCACAAAATTTGCATTTAGGTTTTTTTTTTTTATAGATTAAACAGAAGGAAGTATGCATTTGGGTAAACCCATATGTTCAACAAACTTGTCAGAGATAACCTGTGAAAAGTACTGACCTGTCCAGTCTGGACATTCAACTGAGTCTCAAAATGTACTTAGATCACTAAAGCATGTAAAGTAGGTTAATTTTTCCATGACTTCAATGAATACTAAAAGCAAACTCCCATAGCTACCACAAGTACTGGCTTATAAGTCAAGTCAAAATGCAAACAACAAATATCCTGATCTGCCATAGCATAATGCACCTGCAGATCAGGGTCTATGTTGTTTGTTCTACTGATTAATCCTGACAAACTACACTGACCCAGATAAGCTGGCACATTATGCACTGGTTTATCTGGGTCTGTGCAGTTTGCAGTAGGGCTCTTCTTATAAGTGAGTAGTGACTGTGCTCAGTACTTAAAAAGTACTCTGAATATCTCTACCTTAAATAGATTATCTGATCTGCTTCTCCTACCCCTGCCACTTGTTTGTACTTCACTGTCTCTTCATTTTAAATATTCCTTTTGAAGACCATAGTGCTTATGTTGTCTGTGTGCAGAAAGAAACTGTTCAACTACTTTCGAATCAGTTCTAGTTTGTATGAGCATCCTGTGATGCTCTATAGTTGATTTGTTGAAGGTGGGGGCAGAAAATGTTTTGAGAACTTCCTGACAATAATGACAATTCTAATCACTGGAAGGAGAATGTAGTGTTTTTATTGTCAGTTTCTTTACTGATAAATAGGTCAGAGATGAGTGAAGCTCTGGTAATATACAGTTACTATTAATTACAAAGCCTGATTAGCACATAAAGTTATAATGCAGGGTAGTTATCAGTGCTTTGTTTAGCAATTTAGAGTTTTTAAGAAAGAAAGGAAGTGAGGTTTAACAAACTTTCACTTGTGTTCAATCTCTTTTCCCATTCTTGATGTCAAATCTTAGATCATAATGCATGGTGCAGAGTTTACCTTGTTAATAAAGGTACCTGTCAAATTTAAAGCAGTTGTGTCCCCTGAAAGTGATAGGGGTCAGTAGCATAGTGGATAGCAAATTAGACTAAAATGGCAATGATCCTCAGTTTGAATCTTCTTACTGCCACTGAAAAAAACTATTCTTAAATTTTGACATCAAATTTTTTAAAACATATTCTACTCATTTTGGTTTTCATTGTTTACCAGTATTTCTGCTTTTTTCAGTGATCTTTATAAAGTGCTTTTAGTGATATTTCTCTTACAGGAATAATTATGGTTGTTATGGCAATGAATTGGCATTATGGCTGCTGTATCATTGTATGCAATGAATTGTCAATATATCTTTTTGAATGTTTCTTTTGCAATCAGACATTGAATAAAATACATAGAGACTTAAAGTTTCTGGGGAAACTACTGCTTCGCTGATTTGAATTCATCTAGGCATGGCTATCTCATGTGTAGAATTATAATTGATGTCAATTATCTCTTAATTTCATTCTTCTATATAGGATACTGTGTATAGGTGCTTATAAGTCAAGTCTAACTGCAAATAACAAATATCCTGATAGACCATAGCATAATCCATCTGCAGATCAGTGTATATGCTGTTTATTCTACTGATTACTCATAACAAACTGTACAGACCCACATCTGGTAGTGTATTTTGAGCAGGCAGATCTGGGTCTGTGCCATTTGCAGTTGGACTTGTCTTATAAGCAAGTACATATGGCATGTCAGTGTCAAAGGTAGGCACTTGCAATGTCCATTAAAAAGTGGGGGATAGGGGGTCAAAGCAGTTGTGTTTATTATGGATGTTTTAAAAAAAAGTTTGAATTAGCTCAATTTAATCCAAAACATTCAGATATAAATGACTTTTTCTCTTTCAAAAGAAGTAAGTGTACTAATTTTACTGTTGTGTTGGACTAAATTATTAGTATGATAATAGAAAAATGACCAGACCATTTTGGAATGGTAAGTGTATTTATGTATCATATATTAACTGCAGGCATACCATATGTACTCATTTATAAGTCAAGTCCGATTGCAAACTGCACAGACCCAGATCTGCTGGTGCTTTATGCACTGGAAGATCAGGATCTGTGCAGTTTGTTGGAGTAATTATTACAACATGCAATATACACCCTGGTCTGCAGGTGCATTATGGTATGGTAGATCAGGATCTTTGTGGTTTGTAGTTTGATTTGACTCATAAGCAAGCATATATGGTTTATTAGAAACAAGTACAGTTAGGTATTTCTTTCATATATACATTGCCTGTTTATTGACTTGAATTGTGTCTTATCCCTCAAGTAATAGTATCTCCCATACAGAGTCACTGTTTTAGCAGAATGATTGTGTATTGATTTTTGGTCCATTTAGATCCATGACTGGGAACCAGATATCATGTAACAAGCATTTCTGACCTTGGTATAAATCGGACATCTCCAAAACATGCAATATATACCTAATGTCACTAAGTGACAAGAGGTCTGTTTGAATCTTATCAGAGATTAGCTATTTTACTTGTATTGTTTGCAAATATAACAGACATTCAAGGTTTTCTCACTAACAAAATTTATTATTTTTTAAAATTAATTTTTATTTTTTATTTCTAAATTGAGATAAGATATACAATACATACATACAATAATTATTAGTAAACTAGTTCTATACAATAATTTTTCATCACTGTAAGATGAAATAATAAAGTTTTCTGATCAGACCATTTGATCATTATATATTACAAACACATTATACAATATTGGTAATATCATGCTATAAAACATGCCATTGAATTATAAAACAAATTTACCTTAGTTACTGGATGAAATGGCTCCATTGGTTCCCAAATCAACATAAATGTTTCTTTTTAGATTTGATTGCAATATATTTTTCCAAATTACAGTGATCTTTAAGAAAAACTTTCAACCCATTTCATCCAGGCATATACCTAAAATTTCATTTTAACAGACATATTGGAAGATTTCAAATTTGGCTAGATAAGAACAAAAATAAAGGTTGCTTACAGTATATATTCCATTGTACTTGTATCTCCCAATATTAGTCTTTGATCTTGGAACAGTATCTGTGTTCAGTTTATTCTTAATACAGTAGGACACATCAATCCACATCCTTTTTAACACATTACAGTCCCAAAACAAATGTAATATTACAAAAAGTACATTTATTGATATCAAACAATTTCATTTTATGTAAAAAATGAATTCATTGGTAAAATTCTGTGAGTAACATGAAATTGAAACTATTGTAAGTTTGAGTATCTTTCTTATTATTATAAAAACTTTAGGTACACATGATGCCTCATATTCATATTCAGATTCATTCATTCCATTTCTTTTCACCAGTTGGTTTAACATCTGTTGTTACATGTGGTTCATGAAGGTCTTTATACTCTTTGTATACTCATACTTAGATAACATGTCAAATGAGGAGGAGCGCTTTGAATTCAAGGTACCAATGGACCTGCATATGAAGTACTTCTCACAACTGTATTAAATCAAAACATTTTCAGAATGTACAATTTTAATCACATTATCATCATTAATGAACACAAATATTAAATACCACAGGCTGGCCAATTATACATGAACATATACCTAATGTTTATTATTATTATTATTATTATTATTATTATTATTATTATTATTATTATTATTATTATTATTATTATTATTATTATTATTATTATTATTAGTGTTGAAGTGTATCCTTGCTTATGGTATAACATATACTGGGTACATGTATTAAAGTGTAACCTTGTTTTTGGAATAACATACACTTATGTTAAAGTCTAACCTTGTGTTTAGTAAAAGACCCTTGTGTTAATGTGTAACCTTGTTTATGGTATAACATATACGGATATCTTCTTTATATTATTATCAGCTATCCGGACAGAATGTGTGCCTCCCTGGGAAGCTTGATAAAAAAATGTTTGACTTGATATATGATAACATATGTTATCTTTTGTGAGGTAGACAGATGTAGCTTTACAATGATACCAAATAATATGGATGCACTAGTTGCACTACAAAATATAGAGGGGAAAATGTCACTTTTTGGACCAGAGTTTTTTCCAGCCAAAATTTTCACGAGGTTGTGAACTGGTTTTGTGTCCAGATTTTAGACTCTTTGGCCTTAGATCTAAGACAGATCAGTCTGAATTGCACACAGACATATGAACGTTTGCGAAAAGTAGGATAAGATAAGCATATAGAATGAAGAGTGGTCTCAACACGAAAATGATGGGTCCATTAAGCAAAAAAAAAAGAACTCCAATTTTTCCCTTGTGCTCATGCTCAGGCAAAAAAAACCAATGAAAATCAATGTTTCTAACACAAATAGGCATAAGTTTACCGAAAATGTCTTGGAAGTCTATGTATTATAATGTAATCAGAAATATCTCCCAAAATCGATTTCCTACTCGCATTTCAGGCAAAAACAACAAAAACCTCTATGGGTTAATGGGTAAATAAAGTTCAGTAGACAACACATAGCAAATTGTTTTTGCTTGTTTAAGAGAAGTGGCTTTTTAAAATGGGTAAAATCTAGGTAAAAAAAAACATTGGGAAAGATGAGATATTGGTATGATATGAGAATCAATTGCTTAAGGGAGGTAACCATTATGTGCAGCACAAAACAGCATGAACTCTCAAAAATCTTCAGATACATAATTGTTTTGTTTTTCTTCTGTATACATGTACATTATACAAAATTGAACCTGCTTACAACAAATTTTTTGGGAACTATGAAATTTTGTTTCATAGAAATTAAAAAATTGTCAATAAATTAATACATTATACATGTACAGGTACTAGCATTTTCTTATATCCAGGCATTTGCTAACTCCATGTTTGACTCCATGCCTTAACCAAATTTTGAAATGTTCTGTTTAATCATTTTTGATTTTACCTTCATTCACTATTGTACAAAGATAGTCCTGAAGACTGTAGGCTACAAATTAGATGTTCAATTCCTTCACTTGTCACATGTTTTAAGGAAATAAAGCCCCTTATGTTGTGGAAAATTTTGTATAATTAGAGGACATTGTAAGAAGCCTTTTTATGGCATTTAGAAAATTGACAAAACTGTGTAAACAAGAAATCCATGTTTGTAATGCCACGATAATCCAACTATGTAAACATTCATGGCTAGTTTACTTAGAAAGCCTGATCCTTGTACCCTTTCAAACAGTGACTTCTTGTATGTTGCACAGATTTACTATGATATGTATTCACGATTTTGTTGGGAAGCAGATAGTGAGTCCATCTGCAACTACAGAGACCCAGATCTTTCATTGCATAACATGCCAGCATCAATCTCTCATGCTGCTGGCATTTGTACCAGATCATTATGATAATAGTTATTTGGTAAACAGCATGGTATAATCTTGAGGACTTCAAGACTGAAAAAGGTTGTTACTAGGAGACTGATAATCACTAGTTGTACTACCTGACCAAATAAACCTATGTGTAAACTTTTCAAGTCATAAATATCTGATGATCATTAAGCTTTTTTCATTATAAAAACATTATTAGTGTTGTATTAAAACTTGGTGCCTCTTTTTACCACATTTCAGGTTTTCTCCAGATTACTCTGTTGTAAAGTCATGCTTGACATTTCCATAATAAATGTTACTACAGACAATAAATTTGTACTAAAAATGTACAAAAGTAGCAGTTTGATTGGTCAGATTACTTCTTTTTAGATTTTGAGTCAAATGTGGAAGAGCAAGGTCACAAAAACATCTTTCATTAGAATAACACAGAGTCTACATAATCCGGTAGTATCTTGATTGCAAAAAGGTATAAAACAATGAAGTCTGTTCTTCAGTCTGTCTGCTCATCATCCATGCTTAAGTTAATGTTTCTGTGTTTTTGTTCACTTTTTTACACACTACTTTCTATAGAAACATGTAATTTAAATCAATGGGAACATGGTACCCCTCAAACAAATGTAGGTCATTGTGATGTCTACTTCTTGTTCCTTTGATTTGTGTTGAACTTAGCCCACATAAAAAGTAAAATTGTCTTACTACATATAGATACTTAGAAAAGAGTATAAACCCTGTTCATGCAAAACTAGCTCACTGTGATATATATTTTATTCCCAACTTGTTTACATCAAGTTCTTTGTTTGTAAAGCATAATTTAATAGGAAACACTGACTGAAGAATTATGAAACAGGAAATGTTTGTATGTCATGAAATTTACTACACCACACAGTCTGTCCAACAATATACTTTTTACTCTGTGCCAGTACATACTGATATTTTTTCTTGTGCTTTTCTGAGTTTTTAACTATTAAGCTTTTGTCTAAGTCTTCATGTAAAATTAGAGTATCCATAACTGGCTTTCAAGCAAAATTTATTGTAGCTTTTATGTGTGATGAGATAGTTGTGTCTTATACTAGTATATAAATTAAATTATTATTGTGGCATATTTCAGGAAAAACCACACTTTCTTATTTATCTTATTTGTAAATTATAATGTAACATAATATGAGAATCACATTTAAAGCCGAATAAATATGGTTTGTTTTATATTAGCATTTTATTTCACTGACATTTAATTATTCTATATTTTTGGACAGATAAAAGATGGCAACTTTAACAATGGAACAGGACCCAGACTTGAAGAGATTTATAGAGGACCGCAAGCAGAGATACTATGACAATGACAAAGCTGCAGTGTTTGCAACTGTAAGTTTTATTTTGAGACAATTGCATTTTGGACCAGTAACATGATAAATGCAACAAATCTATAAATTTAGGTGCCATTATAGTTACTGCGAGTGCACTCAGTGTGTTATGTGCAAACTATAGTTTAATTACTGTTTATTTCAGCATTTATTATCTTTATTTATGAAACTTCTCAATTTTAAAAATGCTATGAATTCATATCAATAATTTGTTTAGTAATTTATTGGTAATTTACCTGATTACATTTTCATGCTCTTCAAGCAAATGTTAGCAAATCTATTTATGTTGTTCTGCATGTAATGTGTACTATATTACTACCAGGCAGGTCATGCATTTGAAAATAATTATGTTGTTCTGCATGTAATGTGTACTATATTACTACCAGGCAGGTCATGCATTTGAAAATAATTATGTTGTTCTGCATGTAATGTGTACTATACTACTACCAGGCAGGTCATGCATTTTGAAAATAATTATGTTGTTCTGCATGTAATGTGTACTATATTACTACCAGGCAGGTCATGCATTTGAAAATAATTATGTTGTTCTGCATGTAATGTGTACTATATTACTACCAGGCAGGTAATGCATTTGAAAATAATTATGTTGTTCTGCATGTAATGTGTACTATATTACTCCCAGGCAGGTCATGCATTTGAAAATAATTATGTTGTTCTGCAAGTAATGTGTACTATATTACTACCAGGCAGGTCATGCTTTTGAAAATAATTATGTTGTTCTGCATGTAATGTGTACCATATTACTACCAGGCAGGTCATGCATTTGAAAATAATTATGTTGTTCTGCATGTAATGTGTACTATATTACTACCAGGCAGGTCATGCATTTTGAAAATAATTATGTTGTTCTGCATGTAATGTGTACTATATTACTACCAGGCAGGTCATGCATTTGAAAATAATTATGTTGTTCTGCATGTAATGTGTACTATATTACTACCAGGCAGGTCATGCATTTTGAAAATAATTATGTTGTTCTGCATGTAATGTGTACTATATTACTACCAGGCAGGTCATGCATTTGAAAATAATTATGTTGTTCTGCATGTAATGTGTACTATACTACTACCAGGCAGGTCATGCATTTTGAAAATAATTATGTTGTTCTGCAAGTAATGTGTACTATATTACTACCAGGCAGGTCATGCTTTTGAAAATAATTATGTTGTTCTGCATGTAATGTGTACTATACTACTACCAGGCAGGTCATGCATTTTGAAAATAATTATGTTGTTCTGCAAGTAATGTGTACTATATTACTACCAGGCAGGTCATGCATTTGAAAATAATGACATGCATGTTTCCAACCCTGTATGGAACACGCACAGTGATTGTGATAGCAAATGACTTTCCTAACACTGAAATTATTATTTATGACATTAAAAATGGTAACATGGAAATGTTTACCATCATATAAAGTAATTTCAGAAATTGCTCTTTTTCTTATTCCCCAGAGTTTACCACTAAGTAATAATGGTGTTGAGGATAGACGTTCTCAACTTCGCGACGAGAGGCACAGGGATTACCAAAGATATTTAGAAAGGGTAAATAATACTATAAGATTTTATATCTAATTATCTCTGCAAGTTGACTTTCATGTTTCAAGCATGATATAGTTTAGCATCTCACTAAAGGAAGTTCATTTATCAATAGAATTGTTGGATATTAACTTCATTTTCATTTCAAGAAATTTTTCCAAAAGTCTTTTTTTTTAATTTTGGATTTATAATTCTTTTACTCAGTTTTTCATGTTTTATTCACATTGAGACAAATCTATTTCCTTTTTTTATACTGTTACTATATAAATTTGTCTGCATGTCTTAATTCCAAATTGATAACTTTTTTAAAGACCATTGTCTGAATGCTCAGAACATATTGATGAAATATTGTCCCTGTTTTGATTTGCTAACTATCTGGCATCAGCCATTTAACTGTTTAAATTTGGATTTGAGGGTTTTGGTAGACAAACAACACAGATAAATTGCACAGCACAAGTCAGTTTGGGTGCCTTTAAATTTATTTATTTTATAATAGTTTTCATAATTGGAATTTTTCGTGCATCATACAAGTTTATCTCCAGATTATTATCCAAAACAAACAATAAATGCGATGATAACAATGAAAATAAAGTGAAGATATTGATCATCTTGTTTTATAACTAAAAACAATTTTAATATCAGTAACACATCACTTTTTGGTATCATGTATCTTTATATTATGGGATGGAAATTACCCTTGGCCATAGAACTCATTTTCTCTTCTATGAAAATCCATGGAAAATTCTGGAAAGATACCATTTACTGAGAATACAACAAAGACCCAGTCTGCTGCCCAAGTCATTGGCACATGTGCAATAGTCATCATTCTTTCTGGACAACACTTACATTGCACATGTGCATCACTCTATAGAATTTATGCCTTTGTATCATATTTAAACATGAAATGGGCTAGTTTGAACATACTCCATACAATATTTCATGATTTATTCCTTTCCGTTTTGCTGTTGAATCCAAACTCTCAGGAGAGTTTTGATGTAATTTTTATGCAATGTCCTGTTTTATATCCACTCCCACCCCTCAATTGTGTGCAGTTGACCAATTCATTCATAAGTTTTATTATATATTCTAGCATGAGGTAGGTATCACTCTACCTTCCTTTCCGGAACTTTTACTCCTTGCCAGATGTTTCTTTTATCTAGAAAATAGTTAACCTTGTTTTATAATTTACATTGAGTTTAACCGTGCATAAAGGATCTTGCATCAGACTTTGTTTTGTGTGTCCAGAATAAAAGTTCTCAATAAAACATGATTGAGTGTTATTATTATCTATGCTGCTTTTTAAAAATAATGTCCAGTTCTTAGAAGTAGTATTCTCTGTATTAATATATTAGAGTGAATCTAATCTCACTTCCATTGGATCTGTAGTAGACCTTTGGGTCCAATACTATGTTCTAATTAGTGTGTTCCAGGTCTCACACCACTCAGTCATTATCTTATAATTCTTATTAACATATTCAGGTTCAATACTCTATGTTAGACTTGTGTGATTATAGATCTCACACCACTCAGTGATTATCTTATAACCTTTATTGGCTAAGTTGGGATCAGTACTGTATCTTGGACTGGTGTGATTACAAATCTCACACTACTCATTTTTATCCTAATACTTTGGTAGCAGGTAAAGTATTATTTTCTATGTGTTGGAAAATGCAGGCATAAGAAGGCCTACATCACATGCCTATTATGTACAGGTTACAGATGGACAAACAGTTGTCTGATTTGCTGTTTGACTGGCTCAGCAATGTATGGGGGTGTGGGACCTTTTCCAAGAGCCATTTGCACATATATTGGGAGGAGAGAAGAACCTTTCTCCTCCTCATCTCAGTACACAAACTCCCTCACTGGATCCCTCTGGACTCAAAAAGGGTTTGGTTATTTATGGAACAGCAACATAAACAGGTTATTTAGTGCAAAGGACACACCCCAGTATCTGACACAAGCTGATCCAATGGTAGGATTAGAAACTGCATCCTTTCAGTCAACAAGTCTAGCATGCTAACGTCTGAGCTGCTATGACTCAAAAAAGAAAATGTTAGATCCCAGATGCTTAGACAATGAGGTCTTCCAGTTCCATGCTCTCCACACCAAAGGCATTTACCATGGTTGTGGAAGTAGTAGACTTCCAGGTCACTGGAGATCCCAATCCCGAAGTATCTCAATGACTGGTTGGTCCACAATGGCCTATTAGAACCTAATCATACTCTGGCCTGCTGTTGTCCTTAGTGACCTTCCACCAAAACAACTCCCCAATCTCTTCATGGGCATATTAGGTTCAGGGTGGGCACTCATTAATGATCCCTGGAAGAATCTATCATCCACATAAACAATCATGAAATGAAGGTTGTTTCTGAAGCCATACAGGGGTGTGTCAACACAATACTTTTCCACAGTCCCAGACCAGTGTCCAGTGGGCAAGGATGCCCTCACTGTGAAGTGTGGTCATTTATTTGCTTTCACATTTCCACCATTTGTAATGATTCCACTAGTGTTCCACAGTCAGAATCTCCACTGCTAAGCTTATTTCAGTAGTCACTCTGTGACCTCACTAATCATGGTTCAGTGATTTTCTCAGCCTGTTGGTAGAATAGTTCAGGTTGTTGTCTCAACAGATCTTCTGTTACATATTGTCTCTTGTGCACAACATCCTGTAGATTCTTCACCTTCATGCTTGGCTGACCTTGAAGAATCTATCTGCAAATGTAGCTTTTGACCAGAATGCTAATTACATGTTTAGCATTCAGGTCTGGCTATGGTCCTTGTCCAAGGTCTATGATGCAGTGAGGAGAATCTTTTGCATTTGGTGCTGTAGGAAACAAATTCATAGCTGACAGAATTTCTTCTATTTCTGTTTGAAGAGAGGGAATGTTTGGTCTCTACTTGTAAGGTCTATGGGGCAGCTTTATCCAGCCTGCTCAAGTTTTCAAAAGGGCTAGCTATCAGTTTGGACCCTAACATTTCCAGTCTTATTGGGTATTTAGAGCTGCAGAGACCAGTTTCTCACACTCATTCCAAGATGGAATCTCTCATGCTCATTGTTAGTTTAGTCAACCTACCCCCCCATATCAATCAGTGGGCAAAACATCTTCAGAGAGCCTTACCCTTCAGACAGATTTTCATTCTCGTTAGCATTATTGAGATGAAGGAAAAAGCCTAGTGCCTTGTCTATGGAAAAGTTTGTGTACTGCTTGCTTTAGTAGGTCCACTCCCTGTAGTGATCCCCATTCACAAGCTATGTCTGCATTGGGATAATCCAGACAGATTCTTGCACCCAGTTAGGGTTTTACAGTTCTATATAGCTGCTTCTGAAATGAGATAAAAAGGTTAGAAGCATATATTACTTTGTCTTAAGGACTCTGCTGATATTTCAACGTATACCATTTCCAGATGGAATGTCTTCATGATCACAAATATTTTTCAATCCCTTACTCAGAGATGGATGTTTTATTTGAAGTCTGAGCAATTACTACCCTGTGGGTCTGTCTAACTCGTTTGTCAATAGAGGATGTTAATAGAGCTGCATTTTTTTGACATTCGCATACTACTTTCTCTTCCTTGTACCCTAAGTTTTTGGTACACCAGAGCACAGACATATTTTCTTATGGGCTAAGAGTTGTGGTAAAAAATATCCTAAACTGATGCCAACATAAAGAAGTAGGCACTCCTAATGTAACGGTGATTATATTATTTATATGCCAGTTTTGTGGCCATCAGCCTCCCACAATGCTGGCATGTTCTGCAGTTTAATAGTGACAGGTATTGTACTTGTTACTGTACCAATATAAATATGTGTGTAGGGTATAGCTCTTGCCAGATTCTCTCCTACCACCCAAGTCTGATGTCCTTCAAGAAGTCTGGGTCCCGAAGACAGAATACAGCTACTGCACATGGGCATATAATGTAGGCAAGAGACTGGATCTGTATTCATTTTTGATCTGGACTTCTAGAACTTTGCATCAAATTTCAGGACGGAATTTTTAGATAGGCAAAAGGGTAATTTCCATATTAAGAAAATGTTCATTCAAAGTACATGTATATATTTTTCAATGGCATTTTTTATAGTCTAACTAATTATGTTCGTTATGGATTAAGAAATTCCATATGTGAGGAATAGCTTCAGTTGGTTACTAGATTCAGTTATTTTATTTTTAAATATTAAATGTACACTTACTGGCATATTTATTCCATGTGACCTCTGTTTCACTGCCAGTAATTATGAGATAATTTTACATGTGAAACTGCTGGTTGGGAAGGTTTACCTCCCAATATGAGGGGTGTCTCCCGTCCCTCAATCACTCACTGAAATCTCCTATATATGTAAAATTATTATTTAAAAAGTTTTTCATTTTTTTCCACACCTTGCTTCCAGTTTATTATATTTTTAGTAATGCTGCCTGTGATCATGTGACTGAACTGGCTTAAGCAGAGCAAGACAATTTAGTTCAGGAAGTATAAAACACAGTTAATGCCCTTTAATTCTATCAGCAGGGTCATTTGGCCTAAATGTTTTAAGTTTGTAGATATGGATGATGAGAAGTAATGCC
This sequence comes from Potamilus streckersoni, assembly GCA_016746295.1. Lineage (NCBI taxonomy): Eukaryota > Metazoa > Mollusca > Bivalvia > Unionida > Unionidae > Potamilus > Potamilus streckersoni. The sequence goes on along the minus strand of JAEAOA010002353.1, from coordinate 6,314,311 downwards.
ATAGGATGAAAGAGATTAATTGATTATGGTATAATTACTAATAAGCTCAATGAGCATAAAACAACATTGGCTTGACATTGGTATTTAAAGTTTGTTGAGACATCTAAGTGTGTCCTGATGCTAAAATGCCAAAATCTTTGCAATGAATATATCACACAAAACTCAGGGATGGATGGAAACCAAAATTTCAGTGGTTGGAATTAAATTCAAAGGACATGAATATGCATTCTGCCCTTCCCATAAATTAAATTCAAAGGACATGAATATGCATTCTGCCCTTCCCATAAATTAAATTCAAAGGACATGAATATGCATTCTGCCCTTCCCATACAGCCGATTTTAAAATCTACTATGGTGGTGCATCATACAACACATTAAAGCATATTAAATGCAACAATGCCTCTGCATGAAATGTTGATAAAAATACACATGCCAGGACACTGTTTGACAACTCTATAGCTAAATTTAATCTACATTTTAAGGTAGGAAATAATTGTTCAGATCTAGTTACAATAATGTTTCCTGACTCCGAAATTGCACATAAGTTCTTTTACAAACACATGAAATCAAGGAAAACAACTTGATCTCATAGTGATCCAAACTTTGGGTCAACATTGGGATAAGAAAATTAAAGACATGGTCTGTAATGAAAATCTGCCATTCACATTGAATGTTCTCACTCTTTTGAAGTGAAAACTCCAGACCAAATTTTGCAAATCTCCTTATTTTTTTCTTAAGTCAACTTCTCAGTTCTGTCACAATTTGCTGTATGGATAATCAGTAGCAAAATTTTACTGTCCAGTAGAAATGTCCTTTCCTAAATTAAAGTGTTACATGATATATACTTGCTTACATGTTGAGTCAAACTGAAGACAAAAAAGATCCTGATCTGCTGTAGGATAATGTGCCTCTAGATGAGGTCTGTGTTTTTTTTGATTTACTGATTACTCCAAACAAACTGCACAGACCCAGATCATCTTGAAAATTATATGCAGTGGCAGTTCTGGATCTGTGCAGTTTGTAGTTGGACTCAACCTATAAGCAAGTATATATGATAATTTGATGAATCTCTTTTTTGAAATGAAGAGCATGTGTATTTGTTTTGAAATAGTTGTGAGAGATATATTTCAAAGAATATTTGCATGATTTTATAAATGTCTTTTAGTATGTCATCATTGATATTAGTGCTCCATGGGGAACCTAGATATGTTCATGTTGCACTTTTATTCTTTTTTCCAAATCTTAAAAACTCAAATTACTTGCACTGAAAAGTAGAATCAATAAATTATGTATGATTACTTTTTCATGCATTGAAATCTGTGATATAATTGTCCTATATGAATGTGACTGTTTTGGAAAGAAAAAGTCATGTGTGATATTTTTCAGAATCATTTCCCAATGGACATAACAAAGTTTATTATTGGTTATATTTTGACATACCATTTTGAAATTTTTCCTACAAAATTTCATTTACTGGAGATAGTATGGGCATATTAACTAAAAACAAATATTCTGCATAATTATTCATAGTTTGGACAGCAATATCAGAAACCTGGTGATGAACACATTGAGAACCCATTTCTGCCCCCACCTGGCGCAATGCCAAAGTCGCCAGCGAAGCGCGAAGTCCAGCAACAAAGAATGGATCCTAAATATGACCAAAAGTATGATCAAATTCTGCAGGAAACTGAACAGGTGATCCATTACATGGATTTGATTGGTCAGAGTGATTTGGCAGATTTACTAATCAGGACTGAGGAGATGTAATGCATGTTGATTGGTTGTTTTTGCATGGCTCTCTAATCTTTCAAGTAGTGCCTTTTCATGACTAATTTGTAGTTTTTCAGGTACCAGTCTATTAAAAGGAGTAGCATCAAAGAGCATATTCACCATGTCTCAGCTACTCAATATTGTTCTCCTTTGTTTCACAGTGAATTTACTTTTATTTCTCATGCAATATATTTGCTGACTTCTGTGCTTAATCATAAACAATTAAAATTTTAAGAGCCAGCCAAAAATATTATTGTCATCCATTTTGTTCTTTTCAGCAGGAATTTCCACAGATTTAAATCCTGTCAAAACTTTAATGATTTGAATATTAACAAAACTATATATATATATATATATATATATATATATATATATATATATATATATATATATATATATATATATTGTACTTTCACACAGTTTTGTGATGATTAACAGCCAGTAGCTAAGACATGGTTTTACTGCACTTAGTAATGTATTGTTAGTTTATCCAAAATGTCAATATGCATGCCAAATCTTTATTAATTCTGTACTCCTACAAATGTAATTATTCTTACATTTGATGTAGGTAGTGTGATTTCTTCATATCAGATTTATCCCAAAACATTAATTGATCATGACTGAGCAATAGAAAGCATATTGAGCATTGGCAAATCCATGGCAGATTGAGCATTGGCAAGTCCTTGGCAAATTAAACTTTGAAAGGTTCTTGGCCAACTGAATACTGGGAAGTTCTTGGCAGACTGTACTTAATCCTAATATTTGATACTTACAGTCGTATTAATAATAATGTATATATTTAGGTAATAATTGAAAGGTTTCTTTCTTTGACTGCCATGATTCTTATCCAGTACACTGCTGTCTAAAGTTTTGGAAGTGTTTTGTTTCAGTGATCAAAATATACCTGATATGATGAAATTATAAAAAAGGTGAACTATCAGCTCTGAAGATTTTATTTTTAACCTCTATTCAGCTCTAAACTATCAGCTAGACATAGCATGGAGATATCTTTCTTTACCTAGAATGGATAATGCTTTGAATACATGTACATGATATATCCATCTGTAGTTCATGTTAACCAGGAATCTTGGTATTCAACATTACAACTAAAAATATATTTGAGGGTTCATTAAATTAGCCTATTGCAGATAGACAAAATTAATAACATACAGGTAGATGAACATTATCAAAATGTTTCTGCTTTTGTTACTCTGGAATCATTTATTTTCATGGGTATTAATCTTTGTACTGTATATACATGCATTCAAGCCGTGGTGAGAACAGACATAAAGTGCTGGCAGATTAAGGTCTGTCTTGTTTGTTCTAATAATTACTCCAAGCAAACTGCATAGAACAATAATAGCCAGTGGATTATACAGTAGCAGATCTGGGTGTGTGCAGTTTGCAGTTGAACTCAACTTATCAGCAAATATATATGGTAATTTTGAACATATGAAAAGTACATTTTTATCAATACACAAATTCATAGATTTGGGAAAGGGTCACATAAACACCATTGTTTGATATTTGAATGCCTTGGTTTTACCAACCATGAAATCAGCATAGCTGGTACTCCATGAAATATTGATAGTTCCGAAAAATTGGTACCCTACCCCACAAAAATTGGTACCTCATGAAAAATAATGAATCGGAAGTAATACACTTTAATTTCAAAATGAGATCACACATGTATGTACATGTCTTGATTAAACAACATTTTTTTGCAGTGTTTGCAAGGTATATGGTTGCACATTGTTGGAGATGTTTTAGTAACAAACATGTTAGTTTTACAGCATCAGATGACAGGAAGATGGATTTTCCATATAGCCAGTGTTGTCCCAGCCTCTCGGAACTGTTCCATAACGTCCTAGATCTTAATGTATGGGGATCAAAAGTGTGCGGCTTCCTTCCCATTTCTTTGATGATTTGGTTAATATCATCAAAACAATAAAATCTTGGTTAGAATTAAAGATTGTGGAATGGTCATCAGCATGTTTGCATGGAGATACATTATTTCAAATTGGATCAAAAACAATGGTCCAATAATTAGACACAGTAATAGCAGAGTCCTTTGGCTTTATTTTCATGGTAGTTACAGGCACTGAAACAAAGTTTTATTTAAGTGTTATTAATGGCTTTAAGAAAGTTAAATAAATTGCTTCCTTTGCTTATTTGATTTACTCAACAATGTCATTCAAAACAGTCCCCTGCAAATTCGAAACAGTCCTCTGCAAATTCAAAACAGTCTTCCACAAAGCAGGCAGTTTACTATAGAATGGATTCACCAGAAAGGGGTCTTCCCCTTGGGAATTATGACTTAGTGAAGGAAAAGCTCAGCCAGGAACGTCATCAGGATTACAAGAATTACCTAAAGAAGGTAGCATTTATAGAATGTTGGACACCATTTGTTTAGTATGTTGTTCGCTGTATAATGCTTATTTGCTTGATGTCATCCTACTTTTACTTTTGTTTCATGGATGCCAAGTGTGACTCTATCATATCCTACAAACCATATTATTCTAAAATTCTTATAGTGATGCTATATGCAGTAAAAATTACATCTATATATCATAAGCTAAAATGATATAAATGAGCAGGATCTGTCAATGAGGGCTGACACACTATGAAATTGTTTATAAATATATGACATTAGTGCAAACGTGTGAAAACATTACCACAAATCTTTAAGGAGCATAATGGTTTAAAATGAAACTGTTAGATATTTTGACCAATACTTTCTGTATAGAAACAGAACATATACTTTGACACTAGTTTCTTCTGTGCATATTAGATCTTTTGACTAATTACAAAAAAAACTGGGCAGAGTTAAGTTTTATAAGATACAACAACACAATTTTCCAGGATAAATGCTTGTCCAATAATTTTCATAGAGACAGAAGAGGGTAGCTCAGTTTACCTTCATCTATAAGGCTATGATAATGGCATATTTAAAAAAGCAATTATAATGACAAAATTGTAATGGAATAGTAATGGCAAAATTATAAGGGCAATCATAATGGTATAATTTATAGGGGTAAAACTACAGCAAAATTATAAGGGCAATGGTAATGGCCTAATTATGACAGCATAATTATAAGGAAAATGTTAATAGCATAATTATAGAAGTAATGATAATGGCAAAATATAAAGGCATACATAATATCATTAAAGGATAGCGATAATGGCATGATTAAAATGGCAGTGCTAATAGCATAATTACAATGGCAGTCATAATTGCATAATTATGCGAGCGTTGATAAAGACATAATATATAGGACAATAAATGAAAGCCTAATTATTAGAGTAATGATAAGAGTGTATTGTAAGGATAATAATAACAATATTTTTAGGTAATCATAGTGGCAATATTATAAGGACAATGATAGCAGCAAAAGTATTAGAGCAATAGCAATTGCATAATTACAAGGGCAATGGCAATGGCACAGTGATAAGGGAAATGGCAATAGCATAAATATAAGGCAATGATAACAGCATAATAAAAACAATGATAATGACATTTTTTATATATAAAATAGTTGCATTTGTTGTTGTTGTGGGGAAAAGTCAGATTATTCCATGTACAATCATTATTAGTGAATATCTATTTCAAATAATGTCTTTTACATGTAATTTGCACCTCCAAATTCTTCTATGCGTAAATTACTTTCACCATGCTAGCAGTAATGGACTAAAAAGATCTAAGGATTTTTTGTTTTATTAAACTGTAACTTCATAAAATTATACATTATTAATTTGTTTTTTTAGACTGTAACAGTGAAATTGTCCATTATTAATTTGCTGACACGCGTGAAGTCATACTTGTCTAAATCCATGGACTTATCCATTGCTTTCATATACACTAAGTATACCTTATACCTTATACACTTGATACCTTTATACATCATATATCTCCTAAATTTGTGTTGAAAATAGGCCAGATTTTCATATTAAGATCATACTTTTATTTTACACTGACTGTTTTTGCTCTAATTCTAAAATTAAATTAAAATTAAAATGATTTGAATTTTTTATTTTAAGTATGCAAGAACTTTAGACATATTCCCAGTGTCTTATAGAGACGTGTTCAGTAATAAAAAGGTTAATTTTTTTGGAGTTTATTTTGTAGAAAATTTTTATTTTATTCTTTTTCAGCTGTCTAGTATATTGATTTGTTTTTGTTTTTTAATTACAAAACCTTTATGTAATGCAGCATGCTTTTTTCACTGTCATTTTCTTTATGCAAGATTACATGTTTGTTTTACGCTTCTTGTAATAAGCTTCAATGTTTAGCAGTAGTTTTCAAGCTTTCCTCCATATTGCCAATGACACATTATTGTTTTAGAATTTTAATATCATGAAAATATCAGGTGTCTGTTATTAAATTATTTCCGTGGCAAAAGGACAAGCAGTTAATTGTAGGTTTCTTCTCCAAAAAAATGTTTTGGTTAAATTTTTAACATTTTAGCTTATAAGTCTAAGGTTTTTAGTGTATTTGACTTATAAGTCTGCCCCTTATGTACATAATTTAAATTTGTTGGGAAAAAAAAGACTTATATATGGGTATATATGGTACATGAAGTCAATGATATGGCTTAATTAGTAAAACATGATTAAAAGATGTACATAATTTAAATTTGGTGGGAAAAATAGACTTCTACATAGGCCTATAAGGTGCAAAAAATAATAGATATGGTACATGAAGTCAGTGATTTAGTTAAACATGATTACAAGAAGATAAGAAACAAAACAGTAGATAGATGTGGATTAAGAGTAATGAGTCATCAGACAGTGGATTATTTAAATGGTTCTTCTGAAGCCTAAGATGCCCAAATTTTTCAACTCAACAATGTACAAAGGGAAAAAAAATTGCTTTCATTGTTAACTTGCAAATCTCAATTTATTATGGCATGCTTGCTTGCATCTTCAATAATTACTTAAAATTCTTGAAAGGAAAGTTCAGTCAGTGAACTAAGCATAAGGTGTATACATCATCACCTTTTTAAGTGCACACTTAAGAAAGTAAGTAATTCAATTTATTTAAACATCATCACCTTTCAAAGTGCACACTTAGGAAGGTAAGAAATTCAATTTATTTATACATCATAACCTTTCTAAGTGCACACTTGGAGAGGTAAGTAATTCAATTTATTTAAACATCATCACCTGTCTAAGTGCACACTTGGAGAGGTAAGTAATTCAATTTATTTAAACATCATCACCTGTCTAAGTGCACACTTGGAGAGGTAAGTAATTCAATTTATTTAAACATCATCACCTGTCCAAGTAGTACATGCTAGAGAAAGAAAGGAATTAAATTTTATACATCATCACCTTTCTAAGTGCACACTTGGGAAGGTAAGTAATTCAATTTATTTAAACATCATCACCTTTTTAAGTGCACACTTGGAGAGGTAAGTAATTCAATTTATTTATACATCATCACCTTTCTAAGTGCACACTTGGAGAGGTAAGTAATTCAATTTATTTATACATCATCACCTTTCTAAGTGCACACTTGGAGAGGTAAGTAATTCAATTTATTCAAACATCATCGCCTGTCCAAGTAGTACATGCTAGAGAAAGAAAGGAATTAAATTTTATACATCATCACTTGTCTTAGAATACTCTAGGAAAAGTAAGAAATTACATTTTATATGTTATTACCTGTCTTAGAACATACTAGAGAAAGTAAGAAATTACATTTTATATGTCATCACATGTCTTAGAACACACTAGGGCAAATTAGGAACTGCATTTTATACACCATTGCCTGTCTGAGTACAAACTAAGAAAATAAGGAGTTAAACTGTATACATCATTAATTACCTTTCTTAGAATACAACAGGAAAAGTAAGAAATTGCATTTTTTATCTTTGCCTAACCATGTAAGCATTAGGAAATGAATGAAATTACATTTTATACATCATCACCTGAGAACACACTAAGTGAAGTAAGGAAATGCATTTTATTCATCATTGCCTGTTTGAGTACAAACTTGGGGAAAGGAAGGAATTACATTTTATAAATCATCACCTATCTTAGAACACAATAGGAAAGTAAGGAATTGCATTTGATATATATCATCACCTGTCTAGTGTGCATTAGGAAAAGTAAGAAATTGTATTTTGTACATCATCTGTCCAGGTGCACACTAAGGAAGGTAAGAAATCACACTGTATACATTACAACTTAAGTACACACATAGGAAATTAAGGATCTACATTTTATTTACATAGTATGATGTAAGTAAGCACTAGAGAAAGTAATTAATTACATTTGTATTTACACATAATCACCTGTTTAAACTTTATGGAAAGTAAGGAATTATTTTTTATGCCATCACCTAAGTACACACTAAGGAAAGTAAGGAATTACATTTAATACATCATCACCTGTCTAAATGCAAACTTAGGAATTTAAGAAATTATATTGTATTTATATACCATTACATAAGAAAACACTAGGGAAAGTAAATAATTGTGATTTTTATTTACACATAATCACCTAAGTGCTCACCAAAGAATGTAGGGAATTGCATTTTATACATCATCACCTTTCCAAATACACACTAAAGAAAGTATGGAATTACACTGTATACATCATCACCTGTCTAAGTACACACTAAGGGAAGTATGGAATTACATATGAAAAAATCATAACCTAAGTACACACTAAGGAAAGTAAGGAATTACATTGTATACATCATCACTTGTCTAAGTACACACTAAGGAAAGTATGGAATTACATTGTATACATCATTAACCTAAGTAAACACTAAGGAAAGTATCGAATTACATTGTATACATAATAACCTAAGTACACACTAAGGAAAGTAAGGAATTACATTGTATACATAATAACCTGTCTAAGTACACACTAAGGAAAGTAAGGAATTACATTGTATACATTATCACCTGTCTAAGTATACACTAAGGAAAGTATGGAATTACATTGTATACATCATCACCTGTCTAAGTATACACTAAGGAAAGTATGGAATTACATTGTATACATCATCACCTGTCTAAGTATACACTAAGGAAAGTATGGAATGACATTGTATACATCATAACCTAAGTATACACTAAGGAAAGTAAGAAATTACATTTTATACATCATCACCTGTCTAAGTATACACTAAGGAAAGTAAGGAATTACATTGTATACAATATCACCTAAGTACACACTAAGGAAAGTAAGGAATTACATTGTATACATCATCACCTGTCTAAGTATACACTAAGGAAAGTATGGAATTACATTTTATACATCATCACCTGTCTAAGTACACACTAAGGAAAGTAAGGATTTATATGTTATACATCATCACCTAAGTACACACTAAGGAAAGTATGGAATTAAATTATATACATCATAACCTAAGTATACACTAAGGAAAGTAAGGAATTACATTTTATACATCATCATCTGTTTAAGTACACACTAAGGAAAGTAAGGATTTACATGTTATACATCATCACCTGTCTAAGTATTCCCTAAAGGAAAGTAAAGAATTACATTGTATGCATCACCACCTGTCTAAGTATACACTAAGGAAAGTATGGAATTCCATTGTATACATCATCACCTGTCTAAGTATACACTAAGGAAAGTAAGGAATTACATTTTATACATCATCACCAATCTGAGTATACACTAAGGAAAGTATAGAATTACATTGTATACATCATCACCTGTCTAAGTATACACTAAGGAAAGTAAGGAATTACATTTTATACATCATCACCAATCTGAGTATACACTAAGGAAAGTATAGAAGTACATTGTATACATGTATACATCATCACCTGTCTAAGTATACACTAAGGAAAGTAAGGAATGACATTGTATACATCATCACCAATCAGAGTATACACTAAGGAAAGTAAGGAATTACATGTTATACATCATCACCAATCAGAGTATACACTAAGGAAAGTATGGAATTACATGTTATATATCATGCCTAAAATGATGAGAAGAATGAACAAGAATAATCTGTCTTTGTAAAGACATCATGCATTAACAGATCTGGCATAGGGATCATAAAATGTTGTTTGTAATTGGTCAAAAGAAAATCACAGGTTTAAACTGAGTTCAAGACACCTGTAATTTTTTGGTCTGGGTTATATGCTTTTAGATGTGTGTGTGTGTGTGTGTGTGTGTGTGTGTGTGTGTGTGTGTATGTGTGTGTATGTGTGTGTGTGTTATACATTATATGTGATTACCATGTTTACCATATATGTTGGGATACAGTTAAAGTTGGGAAAACCAAAATTATTTGTCAAACATTAATGTTTTTTAAGTTTTAAGATATGTCATGTCAATATTTTTTTTATTCCATTAGGAAAGTGTTGGACACTTATATTGTGTAGTTCTTCAATGGGTTTAGTTTGCATATTAACTTATGTGAAAAGTGAATTATCCCAATTATGACTATTAATCCATAATCATCCCTAATTATGAATGTTATTCTTAATGATTCCTAATTATGCCTGATATCCATAAGCATTCTTATTTATGACTGTAAACTTTAATCATCCCTAATTATGAATGTTATCCAATATAAGAGAGATTGAACAATGGTTGAGTAAACAGTTTCTTTGTCAACTGAGCACATATCTCCAATACCGTCATGAATTGACCTTTTGCCAGATAAGAGATGACCTTAGCATAGTACATGTATATTGCATAATGTGAGAGTAGTTTATATGGATATTTACCAAATGTGAATTAGGGTTAAGTTGTTTAGTGTATACTGAAAATGTGGTGAAAAAGATTTGAAATGTTAAAGTTATGGTGTGGTTCTATTTGTATATATACAGATATTACACAATGGCAGTTAGGTGGGTGATAGACATAAGGCTTAAATGTCTGACAAGCACCCAGTGTGCCTGTAAATTAATTATACTTGACACCTTTGCCAGTTATATCATTGGTTGCTATCTACAGGTATTGGATTCCCAAGGTATTTACTGACCTACAGTAATACATTAAATGCTTTGCAGTAAGCTCTATCCACAATAATAGAAGTGCTTCCCAATAATTTGTCCAAAATGTGATTGTGCTTTATTATTTTGAGAATGAAACTAAGGGATAAAAATGATCACTGCTTCACTTATCACTGTATTTTAGGCAAGGCCACTTACAGCAGTGAAAATGATGGTTCAACAATGACACATTTTCTACTATAGACATGGTTGTCATAAACAAGATAATCAAGAACTGAACAACTTCAGATTCACAGTGACCTTAACCTTAGAACAGTGGTTCTTAGTCCATAAAAGTCATGACCTAAAACTGGGTTACCATACTGTTTTGAGTGGGTTGCTTAGATTACCAATAATAAATTGAAAGTTCTTACCGCATGGTATTATTTAGCATTTGATGGTTTTGACATCACAAAACCTACTCAGGGTTGCTGCCCAAAAATGTTAAAAAAGTCTGTGTTGAATAATCTCATTTAAGTTACCATTTTTCAAGTATGGTCATTAACTTAAATGACTGTGATGTCTATGTTGATTAAAGTAAGACCCACGCTTCCTGTTGGTAATTAACTTGCTTCCTTGTGTCATAGGATTTATTAGTTCAAAAGTAAGAAAAAAACAAACAAGCCAAACAATGAAGGTATTGATGACATTTTTATTCAAAGACTGAAATTATTTAAGTATTAAACACAGCAGGGGGGCAGTAATTTATCATTTGTTAAGGTTTGGGGACACATTTTTAGAGTGAATTATTTAGTTCTTAAATTGTGGATTAGGTTTTTAAATTTATATTTCTGTCCCACAATATATGGTAATTATGGTAAATACAGTTGGTATTTGCCAGCTCCAATTAATAGTAGATCATGAATTTATTTCATGTGTACAAGTTCAAGCAAGACAAAACTCAAACCCATCTTTTGTCACAATTTGAATGCTTTTGTTCTTTGTTCATTTTTCATGAGTCATAGCAGAGTTACAGGTAAATATAATAATTACTGCTAGACATGAATCAAAGTTGTTTTAGACATAAAAGACAAATTCAAGACTGATGATTTTGAAATATTTGAGTAATTAATTTTATTAACAATTTGTATTTTTTAATTATCAAGGGTTCAAGCCCTCCAAATAGTTACAGAATTCTAGCTGAATATCTATTTCCCTGTAAGGGCTATAGTATGCACAAATATAGCAAAAAACACAGCCACTAATTCACTAAAAATATATGCAGAATGATAATTTAAAAATTCAAAAAATGTGCACAGGTTGATGATTATAAATTACTCTTATCAGATAAACAAAGACAATAGTATCAGAGAGTGAATATTTTCTATGACACAGATAAATGTACTTTTCTTCCACAACAGAAAACCTGAATGGGCAGTTTACAGTAGTTTATAAATTGCTCAAGAGATTTCCAAATGTCTCATATACTTTTAATTGACTTTATCATTATCTTTTACATGACTGTTATTGTGGGTAAGAAATTTGTATAAGAATGTTTCTTTTTCATTATGTAAGTGGCTGATGTTGCACCCATGTAATTTTATGCCCAGCCTCTCCCAGAGTTCATAGCACTACAATATACCTTGGTAAATATGTGTATCATATGAAAAATATCATAATGCAACAATCAAGTCATTTCAAGATCTGCCATTTGCATTGATTTTACAAAAGTGCAGTATTTTTTATGCATGAGCATGTTAACTTGGCAGTATAATATATTTTGGTACACCAAATTGAAGATTAAATGCATTGACTTAACTAATGATCTGTTAGACCAAAGAAAACAATATGTGTGGTTCCAGTAACCTGGCCTACTGTATTTTATTGGTGCTGACTGTGTAAGTATTGTCATGTACACACACACACACACACACACACACACACACACACACACACACACACACATCAGTACTAACCAAGTCCAGTTTTCCACATACAAAACTAGTTACTTTAGATTGAAAACTTTAATATGACCTAACATGAGCTGGAAAAATAGTAATAAAAACAAAAAATGTAATGTGTACTGAACTTCCTACCCATTTCTTCTTTGCACCATTTCTAGAAACACACATATATTTTATTGACCTTATTTTATGAATTACATGTGGCAGTATGTAAAAAATGAAGCAAACAAATTGCATAATTTAAAGAAATTTTGAAGAAGAAAATATTTAGTCTAGTATATTCAGTCTAAATAGTGTAAATTCAAGGACTAATTTTATGGTGTATGACTTGAGTATTTATATTGTAAAAATAAGTATACATAGCTTGAAATGATATATTAAAACACAGGATGTTGCAGATGTTAATTCAAATGATTATTGAATCATTCTTTTTTATCACAGTGTAGTTAGTCAATAGTACAAGATTGTCAGTGGTACAAGTCATAGGAACAAGAAAGGTCAATATATTTATGGCATCTTGTATTTTATAAGTTATATTTGACTTTGTCAGTGTTTGAAACCTCCTTTCATACCATTTCAATGCCTGTGTTGAGACACCATAGGAGTTGATATATGCTAAAGTATTTTTTTAAAATAATGTTTTTATTTATTGTAACTTTTGGGACAGTTCAGTTTTAAAATAATATCCATAATGGAACGTAATCATGGTGTTTATTTCAGGTACAATATACAAAAGTTTTACCCTGTGGTCCACTGTGGACAAATTCTGTAGACCATTGAAAACAAAGAAACATGAATCTCATTGATTATTGTAATTCCTGTTACTACTTGACTTCAGAATTCATCTGCTAACACAAGAACAATACCAGAAGTTACAAAAAGTAAAACACTGACTGTGTATGTTAGGCTGTTAACAGAATGGAGTAAGTCAGTTAACAAAAAAGGAATGCAAATTTATAATGTTCAAATATTGAAAGTATTTGCTATAGCAATTTTATTTGAAAAGATATCCAGGTATTCTTTATTAAATGTGTGCTTTCTTTTTGACTGCTGACTGTGTAGAAACATCAGGATGAGTCTGAAAGAAACAGAACCAGGTATTCTCCTAGTAGACCACAGGCCCCTTCCCAGCCCCGTCTTGGGGACATAGACTACAGCCAGATGAAGCAAGAGTTGTCAGATGAGAGGAAGCGAGACTATCAGGACTACCTGGTGAGTATCATGATGGAAGCAAAATAAGTCACACACATGGATATTTGTGGGACACAAGTTTCATTATGTTTTGTTTTTTTAGGCATGAGGCGTGTTTTGTGCATATTTATTTTGAGGTTTCCCATAATATTGCATGCCATTTTTATTTGAATTAATACCAGCTTAGTATTCCATCAGATGAATTTTTTTGTTCAATCAATAATCAAAGTATACTGTATTAGAGATACAGTTAAATTTCATAAGCAAGGCAAGATAACAGATTGCGTGATTATAACTTTTAGATCTAACATTTGCATTATTAATTAATTTTTATATGCTTGTTGTGATGGAGCATATTGTGTTGTTTCCATGTCTTTCAGCCTGTTCATCCACATCCATTCATGTATCTCTCACTAGTTACTTGTCCAGCTCATAATTTTGCAAGTCTGAAAGAGGTTTTGATGAAATTGTTCCCAGATACCAGATACTCATCATGGCTGTCTTATGTCACAAACCATAGTTGGATTCCTATCTAAAAGGTCAAGGTCTCTGTAAAAGAAAATAAAACTCTGCAATGTGTTTCTGAACTATAAGTTTTGAACTAATGGAGATTTTGTGATGAAACTTTATTCAGGTATACATCATTTTGAAACAGTGTATCATATACTTTAGGCAGGTCCCAAGCTTCAAAAGCAGGATTATAGCAAGGCAAAATGTCACATTATGAAATGTTTCATTGTTTTTGTATTTAATTTATTTACTACTGAAGCAGTGAAGTCAAAGCTGAATTGAAAGGGAAGCATCACCAGGGGATTGTATTAGTTGGTAATACCTTTGTAGAATATACCTCAGCAGGTATGGCATAAATTTTGTGAAAATTTGATCAAACTGAATCTTTACTCTTTGTGAATAATAAGTTACTTTCCCTCAAACTATGAGTGTCAAATAATTTTACATTGCAAACATTTATGTAAATAAATGTAGTAATGTACTTCAAATTGAATGGATGTTAATGATACTCATTTTCCAGGATTTCAGAGATTTCAGGATTTCATACCATTTATAAAACAGACATCATCCATGTTAGACAAATGATATTATAATATATCAAATCTTTTATTGCACTGCAGACATGCTTGTATATAATCAGACATCTTAATTTCTGTAATGCAACTGATATATCTTGCTCTTTTCTTGCAGAAAAAAGAAATAAGCTCAGCTTTCAAAAAAGAGAAACTTTTGTTATTAGTAATTAAAATTTCAGCTTTTAAAGAAATTTGTATTTCATTTAAATTTATTGCTGTTAAAAGCTTTGTTCCAGATATGGTGGCATTTTAGAATGATGTGAAATTTGGAGGGTCTATGCACTGCACAAATTTAAAGTTGGTTGGTATTTGTCTATTTTTCACATTGTTTTCTCACTGATATGAGCAGTAGCTAAGTTCAATTTTCATTTTCAGGACAAATGTCTCCTTGAACAAATATTTCCTGCAAACTTCAAATGATTCCCTCTTTTTCAGAAGATTAAATTACTTAAGAAAATTAATTACTTTGTCTGCATAATTAGCATTTGATAGCATTGATGTAGTATATGCATGTTAATTTGCTTATAGTTGTTTTAGACACATGCATTAAATTCTGTCTCACAAGTATTAAATTTACTTTTAAATCAAAATTAAATTAAATATGAATGCAGTATTTATTCATAAAGCAAATTACATGCACTGAATTAATTTTAACAAAGGATGTACAGTCTGTTTGGGTTCAACTTTTCTCCGTTTTAGGTAATGTGATTGGTCCTCCTAGTTCAAAGTCAATGAAGTAAAGTTAAAATCCAATTTATGTCATTGGGTCAAACAGGGCTTAAAATTGATGTTAATCCACTACTTTAAGATCAGTAAATTTGCCTAAGGATTACTAATATCCCAGCCCTCACACATTTGACTGATCAGTAAAATGTTTGTAATTTGTTAACATGTTAATATGTGGACTTGTTGGATGCATCTAATAATACATGTGATAACATGCCCTTGCATGATTAATTACTCTATTTGTTGTGTTAATTGAGTGCCTACCAAGACCTGGCACTTAATGAGGTACAATTTGGAGAAAAGAGTGCACAGATCAGTGAAATCTATGCAGGCTCATTTAAACCAATTTTATTATTTCTGGTGATCCTGTGGATTTGTAAAAAGAAATCTTAATTTCAAGCCTTGGTGTTAAAGAATAGTTCAGATGATTCTCCAGCTTTATTGACCTATGTTTGAAATTTTCACTAAGTTTGATAGTCAGACATTAATTAATATATGAAAAGTGATGTAAATTATCAGCATAAAAATATTTTTAATTATTATTATTATGACTTTATTTAAAGATGGTAACTCAATTAGCTAAGAACAAATCTACCTTGAGGCCTTCATTCAAAGGAATTTACTTATTTTTGCTGCATCTCTGAAGCCACTGGATATACTTGGTTTGGAAAAAGAAAAAAGAGTGGGCATTTCTAATCTCAACTGGAATACTATTCCAGAGCAAAGTTCCAGAGTGTTGGAAACTTTTTTAAAATAATTCCTTATTTGGTTTGGGAATTTTGTAATGTTTGGTAGACATTGATTGCAGGTGGGGAGTATTTCAGGGTAGCCTATACTTGAATAGTGATTGTAAATATTCAGAAGCACTATTATTGGCTATCCTGTACATTAATTTGGCTTTTCTCAAACAAATTCGGTCTTTAATAGGTAATATTTTTAACTTACCAGCTAAATTTTCCTTGCTTTCTTTCTGGATTCAATTTAACTCAAAAGCTCTTTTTTGGAGATGTGCCAGCTTTGCTAAATATTTATCATTTGAATTACCCCATACTGTATTACAGTAGTCTGAATAGGGTTGTATGTAACTGTTATAAAATAGTTTTCTGTGCTTTTCTGGGAGAAAGTGTCTTATCCTACTGAGATGACATAAACTTGATTTGACTTTTTTACTGATATGTTTGATATGTTTAGTCCATGATAGGTTATTGTCTACCAAAACACCAAGTAGGCTATAGTAACAGACCATTTGCAACCTTTTATCCTTCCATGTCAGTCATAGTTCATCACTATCAAGTTTTGTTCTTTTTTTCCATGTTGAGATAAGTAATAGTTTAGTTTTCCCAGTATTAACCACTATGCCATTGCATGTGCACCAGTTTTTCAGTTTGTTTAGGGCTTTCTGTAGAGACATTTCGAGTTCATGCTTTGTGTTTTGGATGTCTGACAATGTTGTGTCATCTGCATAGAGATTTGTAGATGATATTGAGTCCCTCAGTACAAGTGGTAGGTCATTAATAAATAAAATAAACAGTAATGGACCCAGAATTGATCCTTGTGGTACTCCACATCTAATTGTTCCAGGTTCAGACAGAACATTACTTATATAAACATGTTGTATTCTCTCACTTAAGTATGAAGTAAAGCATCTAACTTTGCTTTCATGACATTGGTAGATTTTCAGTTTCTTCAAAAGAATTTTATGTTCCACCATGTCAAAAGCTTTCCTAAAATCTACAAATACAGATCCTATTATTCTACCTTGGTCAAGTGCTTGAAGCCATTTATCAGTTAGGGAGATCAAGGCAGTCTCACATGAATGTTTCTGTCTAAAGCCTGGTTGATTAGGGTATAACAGAAAGTGTTTGGTTAAATATGATATGAATGAGTCATGGACATGCTTTTCAATCAATTTTGACAAGTTTGGTAGTATTGAAATTGGCTGGTAGTTATCAGCATCATCCTTAGGACCAGATTTGTGAATAGAAGTTACATTTGCAGTTTTCCATATTTTGGGAACAGATGAGGTTGCAATACTTAAATTGATTATGAATGTTATACTATATACAATAGCAGAAGCAGAAGATTTAATGAGTCATGGACCAATCTGATCAAGTTCTGTAGCTTTCTTAGTATCAAGTTCACTGAGACATTTCTTAACAAAGTTTTTTGATACTGGTGGGACAAAGAAACATACCTTCTTAAAGATTTTGCTGCTGCAGAACTTTTTCAGTTCAATAAAGTTGTTTTCAATCACTGGTTCTTTTAACTTTGTGGTAATGTTGGTAAAAAAAATCATTGAAAACATTTGCAATGTCATTTTCATCAGTGACTATGGTGTCATTTACCAGAAGTGAGAGGATTTTATTTAACTGATCTTTGTGTGTTCCTCCAGTAAGTTCATTGAAAACTTTCCAAATACAGTTTTTGTTGCTCTTTTTGTTTTCAAGCAATGATTGATAATAATTTTGTTTAGCTTTTTTAATCTTACTTGTTAATTTATTTCTCCATGCTTTATATTGTGCAAGGTTTCCCATAGCCTTGAATTGGTCTTGTGTTTTCATAGCATCAGCATCAAAGATTTCTGTTATAATCTAATTAGGTTGGATTTCATTCTTTACATGATATACTTTCAGTGGTGCATGCTTAAAGACTACATCCATAAATAAGTCAGTCCACACCCTCAGAGCTTCATCTATGTCATCCAAATTTTTGATCATACTCCATGGAACTTTATATTGGTCATTGAGAAATTGTTCTTCATTAAAATTTTTGAATGATCTGTAAGTGATAGTTTTGTGTGTATTTTTCTTATTTCTCTTGCATTTAACCTTTCTTGACAAAAAAAGTAGGATAGTGGTCACTAAGACCAACTTTATGTATGTTAACATAAGCTATATTGTCTGATAGGTTGGTATAAATGTGATCAATAAGAGTGCTTGATTTTTCTGTTACCCTTGTGGGATTATTTACCAACTGGACTATGCCTAATGAGTCAATAAATTCCATCCAGTTCTTCCTTATTTGAATATTGAGATGGTCATTATTTATATTACTAAGTATATATGTTTCTCTTTTGCAAGAACATTTTCCATTTGTTTCAAAAAGTTATCATTTCAAATTGCCTTGGAGGAAGGTGGGCTATAAATGAAACCAACTAGGAATGATTTTGCATTATTTTGATACATTTTTCACTCAGATACTCTCAATTTCTTGTGACTCCAAGTCAAGATGCCTTTCTGCATTTACATCTTCCCTAATGTATACAAGACCTCCCCTTGCAGTCTCTCTGTCCCTGCGTAGTGATTTATTGTAGCCTTGACAATGAAATAGATCATCATTGTGGTTAGCATTTAGTTTGGTTTCAGTGAGTCCTAAAACAGCTATATTATTTTCCTTGGAAGACATCATTAACTTAATTTGGTCTATTTTTCCCACTATACCCTGTACATTTAAGTGAACTACGTTAAAACCTTTTGCATTTAGTTTCATATCAATTATATGTATGTCATGCAATAAGTTACCCACTGAGATTGTCTCCACACTACTTTTATCATTCTTACATCCTATTTCCATACTTAAATGTTCAGATGATATATTAGCATCTTTAAAGTCACATACAGACATTGGTATTCTCCTCTTTGCCAGCTTCCTAGTATGCATAATACATTGATTAATGTATTGCTATAATCCACTATATTAAACAAGAATCTATGATCCTCAGGAATTTAATACAGTACCATTTTCATTTTAAATTCATATTGTGATGGTATATTTTCTAGACAAATTGCTTCTTTCTTGAAAAAATAAACCATTATATTTTTCATCCCATTAATGTTTCTTAACCCTTTCATCACTAAGTGATTTGTAGGCATAGAGTCCTCAACACTAAGTAACTTTGGAGTTGTAAAGCAAAATGACTTGTGGACTTTGAAACAACATAACTTTGCCAATGTTAAAGATATCTGGCTGGATTAGGTGTCAAAATCAAGGTTAAAAATCAAATTTTATGACTAATTCAATAAAATGTGCATATCTATTACAACTGTTAAAATGCAGGTACAAACAGGTAACAACAGGTAAAATACAATTATTTTATTACCTCTTAGAAAACTTCGAATGTTCTCAAAACTTGTTCAATTGACCCTAGATGTACTAGTGAATAATCATAGTAGCAACACAAGTCTTTCTTTCATGGTGTCCATAATATATAAAATTCTATAAAATTAACCAAAATGATCTCCAAGGTGAGATCTGTCCACACACCTAAGTGACCTATATCGCCTCTGCCACGTTTGATCGTCGCATTGAAGTTCGTTAAACGGACAATTTTTCCAAAAACTTTATCTGAATAGAATATTTGAAAATAATCCGAAGCTTCCTGGAGCCATATAACTCTTGGATGTGCCCAACTCTGTCAGAAAACTGAAACAAATCTCTTTGGTTTTCGGGCTTCGTCCAAAAAAAACCCACGTGGAGCGTACAATTCCTCTGGTTCAAAACCTTCAAAGTCATCTTCATTGTCATCACTGTCACCCACAAGTGCATTCCATTGTCTCTCCATACGTCTTCTCTCATTGTCAAACAAATTTATCAGGTCAAAATTATTTAAATCCTCCGAAAAATCTCCTCTAAAAAAAAAATCCTTCAAACGCCGCCATTTTGGATACAAATGAATTTTGACTATAGTTCCTCAGCCATGATGTTGTTGCATTTGGGCTCACATACTGTACTTAGGAGATATGAAGATATTGTACAATGAATCTAAGGCCATATTCTTTTATTATCAGTGATAGGCTCTTGCAACACAATTTATGTGGTTTCATAATCATAGCTATTTATTTAATGTCAGAAAAGAGAGAGAGAGAGAGAGAGAGAGAGAGAGAGAGAGAGAGAGAGAGAGAGAGAGAGAGAGAGAGAGAGAGAGAGAGAGAGAGAAAACTATGGATGGGTAGATAGGACAGTAAGACTTAGTTAACAAACCATTTGCAGGTTTTGCTGATACTATACTTTCTCTGATAAAATAATTTTCAATTCATTCTAAAATAATTTTCAATTCATTCCCAGGCATGGCTGTCAGGGTATGGTTGTCAAGCAGTGTTATTAATGGGAAAATACCTTAAACAAAGTGTTAAGGAGAAAAGTTTTCCCCAGCATAAATTGCTCTGTTTGTTTCTTAAATCTATGGTTACAGAAGATTTTTCTTGAATAGCTGGTAATTAGGAATGAAGAAAAAAACTTTCATTGAATGTATTTTGACATGTTGAAAAGGAGAATGTACTACATTTTATAGGTTTTCACATATTACAAGTGTCCACAATACCAAATCTACACTAATTACACCGATACCCTAAAGTGCAAAGCTATTAATAAAGTCTATTATTGTAAAAGTATTTTTTTCAGATTTGTAGCAATACTAATTTGGAATTATCTCAGGATTGTGCATTTTTATAATGCTGGTTTATTCTATTTTGACTAGTTGAAAAGGATAATGTACTACTTTTTATAGGTTTTCACATATTACAAGTGTCCACAATACAAAATCTACACTAATTACACAAATACCTAAAGTGCAAAGCATTAATAAAGTCTATTATTGTAAAATTATTTTTTCAGATTTATAGCATGTAAAAGTATTTATAGCAAGTATTTCAGATTTATAGCAAGTAAAAGTATTTTTTCAGATTTATAGCAATACTAATTTGGAATTATCTCAGGATTGTGCATTTTTATAATGCTGGTTTATTCTATTTTACACCCACCTGCAACTTGATTAATTCTTTTGATTATTGACAAATAGCTTATTAAACATTTTCTACTTAAATCTTCAGCTGCTTCTAATATGTCTTCAATATGTCAGCATCTGGTTTCTTCAAATCATCCCCATTCCTAGGCTTGCTTGTATCATGCATTTGTGCCAAACTTTCTTTTTGTTACATGCTGTTAAAAGTTAGTGTCCTGAGTATGTTTAAATCTTTTCTTTGTGGCTAATTGAAACCCAGAACTTTTTCTATGTCTTAGTTCTTTACCCAGTTGAGTTGTCTGAAATCAACTTAGAGACCTTGTGTTTATATGTCGTTCTTATTCTCCCCTACTTGGGAACAACATTTATCAACAAATCTTTTCATTAAAAAAATGACAAATTTGTCTTAATCTTTTTTTTCATGCCTCTGTAAAAGCAATAATATCTACAAAAAGGGCATACTGTATAGTGTGACCATCTGTCACATTATGTCACTTCATGTTCCTTCACACCTTAAATTTCAATTTTGCTAAATAACTTTTAAAGAACATTATGGATTCAAATATAAAATGATCTCCTGGTAGGTATTTTCATTTTTCTCATTTTCCAATAAATTTGAATTGATTTATCTCCCTTTTGACTTTACCCATCTTCTCCATCAAAATTTCATTTCTGCTAAGTAACCTTTGAAGGACTGCATGGATTCATAAACAATTTTGTGTAAGGCTTTAAATTAAGATAACCTAAGTCATATTTGATTCTCACCAGTTTCCAACAAACTTTTTTACAGTTAAAGAACATATTTGTCTTAACAATGTTACCCTTTTATTGAATTATAATTTTGTTTGTGCTCAGTGACTTATAAAGGATTTCACTGAGTCCAACCAAATTTAGTGTGAGGCTTTAAATTCAGATGCCCTAGGTCACATTTGAGTTTTACTATTTTTCCCAAAAAATGGAATGGAGATATGGCCCCTTTTTGAGGCTTTACATTTTAAAACATTGCTTAAGTTTAATTTTATTATTTCTTAATAAAATTTAATAAAGTTATTACACCTGTTTTTAATTAAAACTAAACCCATTGATTGAATCCTATTGAGGTGGTCATCATTGTCATCCTGACATATTTCTTATTTGTGTTGAAATATCATGTTAATTAACTTCACAAATTATGTCTCAAGTTTTAAAACTGCACATAATGCTTTTTTCATGGGCTCAGTTGCAATTACTAAACTAAAACTACATGTTCATTTAAATATTTAACAGCTATGAATTCTAACTGATGTTAGGATATTAGAATATCCAGTAAGGAGAAAGATATTCTTATATTATCATGACTAAATAAATAATCAGAGAAATGATACATATTCAGTTGGTTTCTATTTACACATAAATATTTACTAAATGTTCAAACTTCCATTGTTAAATTTTCCTCACCTTATATTGTGTCAATATTTTGTCAAGTTTCTCTGCAAGCATATATGCTGATGTATTTCAATTATCAATGTTGTGTAAGATTGAGGGAGATTAAACTGATAAACTAGAATACAAAATATTTATCAAGACCTAAGTTTTTCAAAGTCTAAAATGGCATAAAACATTCAATCAGTTCTAAGTCAGACTTAGTCTAATTGCATGTATGTAGTCTAGATTGCTTCCATTGTACCATATCAACTATGTATATTGGGACAGCATACAAATTTGGATGCCTTGAATTGTTGTTTAAAATAATTTTTAAATGCACTGTAAAGTTTGGGACATTTCAGTTCAGTACTTATTGTTTCAGGACTAAAGTATTGGGACACTTGCACTCAACTGTGAGCATTTTTCATGGACTAATTTTATTTCAACTGGAATGAATATTTAATTAAGTTGATTTATTTCTGGTTCCAAATCAGGTTGATTGAAAACTGCAGGTGTTGATTGAAAATGCCATCTTACCAGCTGAATAAACAACTGGATGTTTTTCTTTCAGCTAATCAACCATCTGACATGCTGACACTAAATGAATATGGCTGCATGACAGAGAACTGTAACCATCATTTTAGAATCACTAGTCAACATTTTTAGATGACAAATGAGACTGTACCAGTTTAGAATCACTATCCAACTATTATAGGCTACAGATGTGATTTTGTATCTCAGCCAGAGAGATGAAATAAGGTGTTAATATCATTAGCCAAGACTGTTTTTCATCATTAAAAATGGCCTATATATTTAGTAATAGCCATGACACTGACTACCATGGACTGAATAATTTTTTCTGTCATAAATATAAAAATCACTTTCATTACATAACTTTTAAATTTGCAAACTAACCTATAACTTTAGTCACTTTTGAGTAATGATATTTCAAGCAGGTTGCAGTAACCGTAGCAAGTGTTGTGGTGTATGCATCACTGATAGTAAGACACATTTCCTCCTCACAACCTGTTACTTGTTTCCTTGTGTCTTTGGTTTTCTTGATTAAAAAGCAAAGAGGAAAAATATTGCAGAAGAAAAGCAATGAAGGTATTATGACATTCTGATGAAAAATTGGAGAATAATTTTCTTGTATGCAGCACTAGATTGGAGTGAAAGTAATGTATGCAGCACTAGATTGGAGTGAAAGTAATTTCTCAATTCTGAAATTTTGGATATCAATATGTTTAGTTAATTTGTTCAGTTTCTGAGTATTGGGACAAGGAAAAATAACAATTTTATTCTGACCCAAAATCTGTATATGGTAATTATGGTACTTTTTATACTCACTTATAAGATGGGTCCAACAGCAAATGGCACAGACTCTGATCTGCCATTGCATAATGTGGTGACAGATCAGGATCTGTGCATTTTGCAAGGAGTAATCAGTAGAATAAACAATACAGACCCTGATCTGCAGGTACATTATGCTATGGCAGATTCAGAATCTTTGTTATATGCAGTTTGGCTTGAATTATAAGTGAGTGTATGGTATATAGCAGTTTCTACTACTAAAGTATAGAGTCAGTCTTAAATTTACAATCCTGCTTACTATTTTCACCTGTAGTTCTCTTTCTTCTAAACCACCCCAAACACTGCTGTACTTAGAGCACCCATGTAACCTAACACAAACCATTGATTAAAGTTGAAATGAGTCCTTTCTCTTGAAAGGGTAAAAAATATATTGCCGCTTCAGAACATCCCTACAAACAGCCGATCGACTATAAACAACAGAGACTTTTTCTTGCTGAAGAGCGAAGACACGAGTACAATGAATATTTAACTAAGGTACCAAATTTGTCAGTTTATGCTTTATGTATGCTATCTCTCTTTTTTGATATGCTGGTAGATTTATGTTAATGATCATTCTATATGTAGTTTGTGTTAGCTATGATAGAATTTGCTAAAGATGGAAGTTAAGAAATTGTGTGGGTCTGTGTGACATAGTGTCTGTCCACATGTAGTAAATCTTTATCTTTTTAAGAATTTGTTACATAGAAATGTTGAAGAAGGTTAACATTTTTCAAAAGTTCACTTTTTTCTGGAAAACTCTAACATGAAATAGTCCACAAGATACATATCTAATGTTGATATAGAGGTTTAAAAAATTTGCATCACTTAACATCATCATGCTGTTTTAATGCTCTCAATATTTGGATGTTGGTTTTACCTGTTTAGCATTTTTTCATTTTCTTTCAATCTTGTAAGTCTCTGCGTTTCCATGGTGTTTCCTACATGCTTGTTTAACTTTGATCATGAATAAAAATAAGTTTGAATTTCTATTCGTTGATCTAAACTGTTGTAAAACATATTTAAGAAAAAAAAAACAGCAACAGAATATGAGATTTTTTTCAAACTCTGCCTTGTCAAAAATTGTAAATGCTCTCTTCATATTAAGGGCATGTCTTGGCCAGGCAGTGCTATTATGCCATTGTGCTGATTTGGTTTAGAAGCAATTTCCTTAATCCTGATGGGTCATAATTATGCATAATACATGTATAATGTATGTGATTTCTGATATTGTTATTTTACTCACAGATATCATATTGATGTGGCTTTACATGTTGAATTTATCAGAACTTCATTTAGCTACTAACCAAAACTTAAGTTTCCAGCAAGATTATGGTTCATGCTTGCTTGTATATTTCCCTTCAGAAGTCAACAAGTCGCAAATAAAAAAGGAACCAGTTTCATATCCAGCCAACTATGCAAATTTGTACAATGCAAATCACTACAATTGGCTGCCAGTTAATAACTTTACCACATATCAGGTTGTTAGTAGTGAATTTATAGAACAAACCTTGTTGGAATTTTTAAAAATTAGCCACTGGTAGCCCTTCTTATCACCGCAAATGAGAGCTGACTCATAGGCAAGGAATGTTGTTTACAACAAAACAGTGCTTTGCTATAGACAGTTTTAGTAGTGGTAATTGGTCATTTTGTTAAAGTAATTGTGCAGAAAATACATATTGACCTTATGCAATAGATGATCTGCACCAGCTGCCATATGGAAACAGTTATAACTTATTGTTGCTTAATATCTTTATAATATGATTGTTGTTAATTCTTATGGAACCAGTTATAACATGATCATTTTTTATTTTTACAGAACCAGTTATCAAATGATCATTGTTCATTCTTATGAAACCAGTTATCAAATGATCATTGTTCATTCTTATGGACCCAGTTATAACATGATCATTGTTCATTCTTATGTAACAAGTTATAACATGATCATTGTTCATTCTTATGAAACCAGTTATCACATGATCATTGTTCATTCTTATGAAACCAATTATCACATGATCATTGTTCATTCTTATGGACCCAGTTATAACATGATCATTGTTCATTCTTATGTAACAAGTTATAACATGATCATTGTTCATTCTTATGAAACCAATTATCACATGATCATTGTTCATTCTTATGAAACCAATTATCACATGATTATTGTTCATTCTTATGGACCCAGTTATAACATGATCATTGTTCATTCTTATGTAACAAGTTATAACATGATCATTGTTCATTCTTATGAAACCAATTATCACATGATCATTGTTCATTCTTATGGACCCAATTATAACATGATCATTGTTCATTCTTATGAAACCAGTTATCACATGATCATTGTTCATTCTTATAGAACCAGTTATGACATGACTGTTGTTCATTGTTATAGAACCAACTATCACATGATCATTAGTCATTCTAATGGAACCAATTTATTATATAATTGTTTTCCATTCTTATGGAACCAATTATAATATGATTGCTTTTCATTCCTGTGAAACTGATTATAATATGATTGCTGTTCATAATTACAAAATCAATTAGAGCATAATTCCCGTTCATTCTTATGGAACCAGTTTTAAAATGATCATTATTCTTTAGATTATAGGAAGTATATTTGCTGGTGGCATATAAAAATAAACATTGTAATACAAGTATTAATTCATCATGTACCATCAAAAACCCTGCACAGAATCATCAATAAGAGACCATCATGTGACAACTGATTTTATGCAACTGTTGGTACAGATCTTTTATTTGCCTGACATCATTATTTTGTGTGATTAGTAGATGAACAAAATGGGCCCCATTTCTTAAGAGGTAATGAGCCCTCATAACTTCCTGTACAAAAATCCTGGCCTGAACTCTCTCAAGGATGTGGACAAAATATATACATTTTCAGTGGTAATGATATAAATTTTATGAAGAAAAAAATATTATGGAAAAAAATCTCCTTTGAATTATTGCTCAGATTATGAGTTTTTGAATTTAATTTCTTCATAACTTTATATTTAGTATTAAGACAATGTTATTCTTTAACTTAAAGCATTATAAATTACAGTGACAATTTCATTTCCTATAATTGTGAAATTGCCATTAATTCAGACATTTTGTTCACACCAACTTTCATTTGTATAAATGAAGAATTCAGATTAATGAATTGATTAAAAAAAAAACATAGAAGAAATCTGTTTGCAATATTTTTTTTTGCATTCTGAGACATCAGAAAAAAGTAGTCCAGGTGAAATAATCACAAAACTGTTTAAACACAAAATTTTAACTTGTGCTGAAATTTACAAACTTTTGATCGTCAGTAACTTTGCCGAGAGGTAAAGACAATAAATAGATTTGGATAATGAAATTGTTTCTTTCTCTACATTTCATGCCAAATCTTAATGAAACTGAGAAAGTACACTTTATAATTTATGAGGTTTTATTCTGAATTTAGTTTTTGTGCTGAGTTTGGTGTTTTATGGCACAGCAACACAAGTAGGTTATTTAGTACCAAGGCAGTTAGGGTAAATTGACTTGCCCAAGTATACACTATGTTTGTTGACCTTTACTGATCCAGTGTTAGGATTCTAACCTGCACCCTTTTCATCATGAGTCTGATATGCTAACCGTTGAACCACCTTGTCTGCAGCCTCCTTTAGTTAAGAGCATTTTGGGCATAATATATCCTAAATTCTTTGTGCTCCAATAGGTGCATGACAATGGGGCCAGATTAGAGAGGCATCACTGTTTATCTGTTTGGCCCATTCATAAATTGGGATCATCACAATGGGGCCAGATTAGAGAGGCATCACTGTTTATTTCTTTGGCCCATTCATAAATTGCTTTGGTCTTTCCTCTTTTCTTCAATGGTATGAACATCTAGTTTCATTTTCTCCTCAGCACCATTCTCTTCTTTGAATCTTTAAAAATATTAATTTTGTAAGACAGTATAAATAGATGATACAGTTTAAATAAATTCATTAACTTTAAATCATTTTGAATCAGGTTGCATTCATTATACTTTTCATGTTTTCATAAAAAAAATTTTCCATTGATTATAAATTAAAAATGATAGTAATAAAGATACTATTTTAAATCATGGATGTGAGATACAGTGATAAATGCTACAAATCTGTTTGATATTCAAGCAAATTAATATTTTTTCATCCAATAATTATAGTAAATCAGTCAGTAGATGGGTATGATGACTTACTAATGATTTTCTCATCCAATTAGACTTATACTTTCAGTGATGCAATTACAGGTGCAATAAATAATCTAACCTCAGCCAAATTTATGTTCATAACTTCAATACATAAAGCTTAAATTAGTTTGGCAGAAACTATTGCCCCATATTTGAAGGGTTCATGAGATACAAAAACAAAAACAATTTAAGATTCAAAGTAGGAAAAATAGTTAATTAGCTTCAAAAGCATGCTTCAAGTGGGTCATCTTTGAACCCTGTTGCAATGAGAACAAAAGTATGTGATAAATATTTGATGCTATAAGCACATATATCTGGATCAGTTCTGAATAGAAAAATTTATCGATGATCAAAGAATATAAAATTTTGTAAGTATATGGAATAATTACTATTATCCATTCAGTAGGATTCAGGGTGAAGAAATGAGTAATGATAATTGGTTTACTCATTAATTGTTTCTCAGTGCTTTTAAAAATTTTTCATTTAACATTTCAAGGTAGAAATCAATTCATGAAAAATGTATACAAGCCAAATTACCTCCCCTTGGATGCAAGGAGACATTTGTCCTTAATCCCAATTTTCACTTGGTAGAAAGGAAAAGCAGAGCGTGAGTTTGCCTTGAAGGGACGAGTGCCAACACCCCCTGGTGGCCTTGACATTGGACAGTATGAACAGGAACGTAAAGCATTGGATGCTGCCAGAAAGCAAGAATATCGAGAATTGCTTGACAAGGTTTAAGTGATTATGTTTTTCTGTTGCTGTAGATAATAACTGCATAAGATGGAATACATGTGCTTTGTTTTGTGTTCTACATATCTATATTGTACAAATGAATCCATGTACTGTGTTCTACAAGTACTATGTTCTATAGGTGCTCTTGATCTTGCATAATTTCATAAACTTTTTTTTTCATAAGAATCATGCAAAAGTAATAATTTATGGCTGTTTAATAGATATGAATTACGGTAGTCCTTGTACAGTTGTTCTGATGCCTAGATACATTTAAAATTCAGTACATCAATTGAAAC
Organism: Potamilus streckersoni; assembly: GCA_016746295.1. NCBI lineage: Eukaryota > Metazoa > Mollusca > Bivalvia > Unionida > Unionidae > Potamilus > Potamilus streckersoni. The sequence goes on along the minus strand of JAEAOA010002353.1, from coordinate 6,284,922 downwards.
AAATGTGACATTTTAATGATACAAGACAAAAACAAGATCAGTTCTGAAAAATAAATTTCATAAAAATGGGAATTCTGTCAAACCAAATTGTGTGAACTTTGTGCTTCTATTTAACCTGATAAGTGACCTTTTATTGTTTATCTACATTTGTACATAAACAAATTTATAGTGTTACACTATTTTTATGATAAGCGGAATTTTGTTAATTTTGCCTGAGGAACAGAATAGTTTTTATCGGTAAAGGAAAATAGCACTCATAAAATTGTTATGTGTTCATATTCTTTTGCACATGCTCAATTCATGTTAAGTTTAGTATTTAAATTTATTTTTGTGGTAATAAAGAAACTCTTTTCAGCTCTATTGGCCACAGACCGGAAGAGCTTATTGAATGGCCTGTTGTCAGTCATCTATCCTAACATTATCACAAGTTTGTTATCTCTGCTTAACCTAAAATACATAGAGGACTGCCATGAAATTGTACCTAATCAAACCTGTAAATGAAAATATTGATACAAGCAACACAAAAATCTTATCAGTGCTCCTATCTTATGGATAGTCATATCATCATAATTGGTTTTCACCAAAAGACTTCTGATCATGCCTAGTTGGCTAGTGAAAATGGTGCCATTCTGACATCCAAAATGGCTACCATGGCATCCATCTTGAATATCTTGTTATTGCTACTCCCTCTGGATGGATGTTTCATGCTTAACGGAAGTTTTCAATATTATATATGAACATGCCTAACACCCATTTTCAGTTCCTGGACAAGTCCATTTTCAGCAATAGGGTGTATGCACGACTAAAAATGTACATACGTATGTCGTCTGCTTCCAATATTTACAGTGTCAAATCAAGCAAAGAAAAAGAATGAGAAAAAAGTTTGCCTTTCACGTGAATTTAACAAGTGGTTTCATGGATATGTTCATGTGTGCAAAGGAATATAATTACAAACTCAACATTATGGTAATTTATGAAATTATCCAGCAATTACTGAATAGGATGAATTACATCATTATGTTGTCGGATGGAAATAAACTACCCCATAGTATATGGAATATGGCATTGTGTTAGTATGGAAAGTCTGTTAAGCATGAAAGGTGCAAGGGGATACCAGTATTAGTGCCATTCTGGTCACAGGTTAAAAATTATAAATCAATGATTCATTTGACTTAGTTCTGTGCATTTTTTTATCACGTCAAATGTTTTAGTTATTGATATCGGTAAGGGGTACAAACCAATGGGGATGTAGCATTGGACTATAGTCCTAAATGAAAATGTCGTGAATCTGACATCAAGTATGGCTGCCATGGTAACCATCTTGAAAATCGTATCACTTCTTCTGATGGGTTATTTGGTTATATCGACATGAGATTTTCACTGAAAGACCTCTCATGATATTAGTTGGTCCTAAATGAAAATAGATATGATCTGACATTCAGTTTAGATGTGGCAGCAAGCTTAAAATTATTATTAAACTGTGTTGTTTCTTCTCTCAAACAGAAAATCATGTTGACATTGAGATCACACCACAAGACTCCATATGATGTCTAGCTGGTGATAAATGAAAATTATATTAATCTGAAAAGCTAATATGGTAACCATGGCAGTAATCGTGACAATCTTAATTATTGTTACTCTTCCTGAATGAATGGTCATAACAACATATGGTTTTCACTACAAGACTCGTTATGATCTTTAGTCCAGATCCAAATTAAGATAGTGCCAATCTTACATCCAATATGGCCATCACAATGGCCATCTTGGAAATCTTGTTATTGCTCTTGAATATCAGAGATGGTTTCAACATTCAACTGTTAAAAATAAATCAGCTGTATTGTGAAGTCCCAGGACTGTTTGGAGCTAGTAGAGCATCAGTCCCTTTGAGGGACTCTTTTTATATATTTCATCATATCTTTGCGTCCAGATTTTTGAGTCCTAAAAATTTGTATACTCAAGACTATTAGATTAACATTATTGTTAAAGTTATTGCTATCACTTGTTCATCTTACAATGGAATCTGTCTTTTAGCTACTAATATTAATTTCATTTTGAAATTTGGAATACTTGAGGCCATGTTCTAATTTTCCATTAATATACTAATTGCTGGTATTACTTGTTTACATCAGCTTTAGGGATATTTAAGTTTTATGTGTGCTATTTTTATATTGTCTTTTCTAAGTTTTCTTGATACAGTCAACCCTGCTGTAATGGTCACCTTTACATAATGGTCAATTTGTTCACAGCGTTCATTCTTATGTCCTCCTGACAAGTTTTCTTTCTAAATGTTATAAGTTAATGGTCACCTGGTATTTGTTAAAAACCCAATTTTGAAAGGTGAACATGTGTACAGTGTAAAGAGTTCAGTTTTGGCTTTTCATTGGTTGGCTGCTATTGACAGGCTTGACTGTAGTTTGGTTTCTGTTTAACATTTATAATTACATCCAGAGCCTCAGTCATGGTATAGTATGTATACAATGATCAGTGAATTAGAATATCATGTTTAAAACTAGAAAATACCTTAGAAAATTCTGTCTGAATTTGGCAATGGGGTTCCTGGTCACCTGTAATATCATAAAATCTGACATTGTATACTGTTTCCAAAAAACAGTATTATTTCATTTAACAAGGGTGGTGCTTTTATAACAAGATTCATCTAGAGATAACATATCCCTGGTACTCCACTTAATTTAAAGGTTTTGATGAAGTTACTTTATGGTTTAGCTCTAGCAACATAGAGTAATAAAAGACTCATGCAGAAAGTACTCCATGGTCTAGCACTAGAAGTCTAGAGATGACATAACCCTGGTACTCCAATTAATTTAAGGCTTTTGATGAAGTTACTATATGGTCTAGCTCTAGCAAACATTGAGTAATAAATGACTCATACAGAAAGTACTCCATGGTCTAGCACTAGCAATCTAGATATGACATATCCCCCTGGTACTCAAACTTTATTAATGACTCATACTGATATTACTTTATGGTCTAGCTCTAGTCATCCAGAAATGACACATTGCCCTGGTACTCACCTTAATTTAAGGCTTTTGATAACAGCAAACTATTGTCTAGCTGTGGTCATGTAGAGATGACACATCCCCCAGGTACTCCACTTAAGTAGAGACTCGTGATGAACTCAATGGTTTAGCACTAGTCATCTAGAGATGGCATATTTGCCTGGTACTCCACATTGTTAAATACTCCAACTGAAAGTTCTATGTGGTCTGGCACTATCATTTTTCATACTACTTACATTTGTACCCAGTGGTGCAGCACCGTCAGTTAATATACTACTTAAGATACATTTTGTTTCCATGGTGACATAAACATATTGAATGCAGATAATTTCTATATAGCAAAAAAACTAAATTAGGTTGAAATACTTGTAATAGTTTGAGAGGTATGCTTCAATACTGCTATAGTCTTTTATTGACAGTTTGTATATTTAACATTTTCAGTGTCTTCAATAACTGTGGATTGATGCAGGACAAAACAAATGGGTTAACATCTAAACAAATAATGAAATTGAAGATCTGTGAATATCTAATGGCATGTCTACACCATTAATCTGATTAATCCAATGCATGAACCAAATTGTTTATAGAGATATCTTCAGTAGTCAGAAATGAATTAAGAATGATGGATGATAAACAGACAAAAGAACAACAAATTAAAAATATTGAAATTTGAAGATTTGTGAACAGCAAAATGCACATATGGTCCACTTTTGTAATGTGTGTGAAGTTTCATAGATATATGTATATATTTAATAGTTTTAGAATTCTGCTGTGGAAATGAAACTGTGATTGACTGACTACTTATATTGCCCCTTGATTTCATGGTAACATAAACATGTTAAATCCAACACATTTTTTAGTATCAAAGGTCTCCTTCACACTTGTATGACCAAGTTTTCTTAACATACTTTGAACAGTTTGAGATTTGTACTGAAACAAAAAGTGTACTAATACCTTATGTACAATCACTCTCAATTTGTATGCTACTCATGCGACACTTTTTTCCATGGCAACACAAATATTGAATGCTGAAAATTATGACTGGCAAAAGGCATCTCTACATAACTTATTTATTTGGCATGTTTATCAACTTTTGTTAAGAACCTTGAATATTTTGAGAGCCATGCTCTTGACATAAAATGTTTATGGATAAACAGAATGATTACAAACAGACATACACCTAGACATACCAATATCTTTATAGTTCCATATTGCATAAGGGAACATAAAGGGATATAAGACTTTTCAGAAAATTAGTATGGATTCTGTATTGATATAATTAATTATCATTATACATGAACACATAATAGTCATTTGATTAAATGAAAGTCTAACTAAAAATATCATCAATTTTTGCAGTATTCACGATAGAAAAACAGCCTTCTTTGGATTTGTTTACTTTCTATATCAAGGTTGAGGCACTGAATGTTTTACCTGTTCAGCAATGAATCTGAAGATTTGTTCACTGATAAAAATTGTTCACTGATAAAAATGTTCCATGTAAAAAAAATGTATTCTGTATTTGGAAACCAATCAAAAGTCAGGGCTAGTGTATGTATGTATGTATGTATGTATGTATGTATGTATGTATGTATGTATGTATGTATGTATGTATGTATGTATGTATGTATGTATGTATGTATGTATAGGATTTGACAGCATGTCAGCACAATACTGGCTATCTAGTGCCAAGTAAAAGTTTATTCCTAAAACATAAATTGTAAATACTTTAGGAAGATAAAGTCTTCCGAATAAGTTTAAATAAGTAGTACTAAAAGATAAAATTTAAAAAAAAAATTAACCAGTATTACAAATCTGTCCAAAGTATATAAAATAAAAGATTAGGTAAAAATATAAACATTGTCAATAGACTTAAAATTTAACTGAATGAAAATTCTTGGCTTAATATATAATAAAAGCTGAAAAACATGTATGTGACAGCAACTTTAACAGATGCAATAACTAGATCTTTGAGCTTGAATAAATTGTACACATTTTCCTCAGTAAAGTAACATATTGCAATAAGGTACCTGTATATGGTTTCAAATTTTGAGAAAGCTTAAACAGCATAAATTAAAGAACAAAAAGCAAAATCATCCATTAAGAACAGTTAACTGTCATCCTTTTGAAGCTGTGATGATAGAAATAGTAAATGATGTTAGAGCCTCTGCCTTGGATGTCGGAGGTCTGGCGTTCATACCCCAGCCAGATCATACCAGAGACTTATAAAAATGGTAACAGCTGCCTCGATAGGCACTCAGCATTAAGAGGTTAATGTTAGAACTGGTTGGACTGGTGTCAGGATAAAGTGACTGAATGAGACATGATGCTGCATGTCTGTGGCATGATGTCCCAGTGCTAGACACCACTATAAACTGCCATACTGTAGACATCATAGCGATATGACTGAAAAATTGTTAAAGCTATGTTAAAAATCCAAATCACACACACATATAACACACACCTATGATTTAAATGCTCTTTACTCCTCCATTTATTGGCCTATTAAATTCTTGCAATCCTTCTATCAAATCAGATTTAAGTTTTTGTTATTTTTAATTATGCATGAACTGCATGTACAAACCGCTCAAATTTTTTTTTTCTGTGATAAATTTTGTCACTAGCTCTGGCACACTTTTATCCAATTGATGCTTTATGATCCACCTTCCTATTCCTTCATCATATTAACACAGTGTCCCTCACTATAACCCTGTTGATGGGTGCCATCAAAATGGACTACCTTTATATGCAAGTACACCTTAGAATGAGACAATTTGTACATATTACTGGTTTTTGTTGTGGGTTTAACACCATTTTTCAGCACAGAATAGGTTATACATGGTGACTAGTATAATTGGCAGAGGAAAAACCATGGAAAACCCTGGTAAGAAACCACCAACTCGTGGGGAACTACTAGCAAGCTTTCTTACATAACTATATTGGCTGAGCCCTAGACTCAAACACACATGGTCTGAGGTTTAATGGCAGTGATTGATAAAGGTGATTACATTAGACCACTGGGCCACTTAGGACTCCATGTTACTGATACTGTACTATTAAAAAGTGAAATGGGATTAAGAACTATTCCTGTCATATTAATGAAACTGTATTATAGCAAGGGAATAGTGTATCAAGAGTTATCATACCTAACATTTTTAACTTTACAGTCTCAGTTTACTCACACAAGCATGATAATTGTTTTTTGTATTCTTCAACAAAAGATTTCTCTGCTGAGTGAAATTTAAAAAAAAAATGGATATTAACAACAGCAGTGATGATTTACAATTTCTCTATAAAAAATATTCTAAGAAAAATTCTTACAGTTCTCTATCTTTGTAAACTAAATCAAAAATCAATAAACCATATGCTGTTGCTATGAAAATTTGATGATAAACAAGATGAGCTATCTTTTTAATTTTAAATCTCATTGCTGGGATTGTTACAGTAAAATTAACTTTTATCATATATAGACATAAAGATCGAACAAATATTGTTTTTGATAATATTTGTTCAAAAACATGTAAAAACCAGTTTTCAGATTCATAGCTGACCATGGGAATTTTTTTAATTCATGTTTCTTACTTTTTGTTTATGGACTGAGATACTTTTTACTTTCTGTTTTTGTCTTTTGTTTTTTCCGCACTGGTAACACTAACATATCCTTACCTAATCCCTAATTTGTAGCAAAGCCAGGAGCAATTACTAAATCGTGTATGGGATAGAGCCAATGAAACATCTCCTGCACATATTGGTTACAGAAAAACGGAGAGACCTCTGGTGGGTTCTCCAAGAGAGATAAGTCTTTATGACCAAAGACAGAGACAGGTGAGCTCTGAGCAGGAGGAGTAAAAACTAGATTTTTTCCTGTAATAATTTCCTTAAGTATAATTATATTTGATATATTACAGTATTTGACATATCACTGTATTTGATATATCACTGTATTTGATATATCACTGTATTTGATATATCACTGTATTTGATAAATTACTGTATTTGATATATCACCCACACCATATGTTTAGAAAATTATCTCAATTTCATGAGATTAAATCTAACAAAAATTAGTACACAATGATAATGTCATAAACAATGTCCCAATCCAATGAATGTGGATACTGGAATAGTTCTCTTTGTGTTGAGAACTCTCTGGTTTGGCAGTTCATAGTCTCTTCCAAAATGGTTACACCCAAACAAGCATATGCAAGATTTGTTTTTGAGACTGACATAACAAATTTAAGTCATAATAATATAGCAGGCATACACAGTGGAAGGATCGAAGAAAGTTCTGAGATTTAGGCTAGGTTTTAGTAACTCCTTGCCAGTCATACAGCATGCTTGGATCAAAATATGAGTGTTTAGAAACTAAAATTTTGTGAGCAAGTTTTGATGAAAAGATGAGAATTCACTTATTAAGACTGTTTGGATATTACATCAAATATTGTAATACATAATCTTAGGACAATGTAAGATTAATCATTCCAATTTACAGACTAGCATTAGAAATTCACTTTCGAGATTAATTTTACAAATCAGAATTTATTTATCATGCTATTCTTGTCAGAGACTTTGAATTTGGTTTCTTTGGCTTGGTGCTAAATGTTATTTGATACAAAATTTCTCAGAATCCCTTTGTCAAAGGTTTTGCTTTAAACAAGCTATAAATGGCTTAAATGTAATACTAACAGGAGTTTGTAATTAATTGTAACATCATTATGCTCTTTGTGAGATAAAGTAACACAAAATATAATTTTCAACAAGTCTGAAATTTCCTGTAGTATTTCAGAATGGGAATGGAAATATTGGATTTGTAGATTTTTTGGCATATAATGGTGGTTTTTACTTTTGCAAAAATCAGATTTAGAATTGCTAGTACAACTGAAGCAATGTAGCAACTCATTTTGTACTGCCAGTAATCTTTAATCCATGATTCTTATCCTTAAATTTTCCTTTACAACAATTAAACATTAAACTTAGCACCTTATAAGTGTTGCAGGTTCATGTATGGTCCGGTTTACATGGAAATTATCTTCCTTTTTATTCACTAGCTGCCAATAAACTTTAAATACACTACTATATACAGTGTGGAATCAAAATCTTTAGGTACACTACTTTATACACTGTGGAGCCAAAGTCTTTAGATACACTACTTTATACACTGCTTTATACACTTTGTAAAAGACTACAATTATAAAAGTAATATAGGAAGTATCCAGTCATATTTATATAATTGTTCAGTTGTGAAGAATGATTTAAAATTAAGGATTTATGAAAAGGCAATATTCATCTGTTTGGGGTTATGTTAGCAGTGCTGTAAATGTTGATGGGAATTGATTTCATTTTCAGTAGTGTTTGCATTATTGATAAACAATATTTGTTATGTAATTCATGTTGACCTGTATACAGCATACAGGTAGATCAAGATCTACTCTATTTGATCTAAGGATTTCAAGCAAACATAAAACCATACTTGTTTAGAAGTCAATTCAAACTGCCAACAACATTCATCCTCATCTTTTGTAGCATAATGCACCTGCAGATCATGGTCTATGTTATTTGTTCTGTTATTACTCCTAATAAACTGTGCAGATTTTGATCTGCCAGTGTATTGTATGACATTAGATCCGAGTCAGTGCAGATTGCAGTAAAACTCAACTTATAAGTGAGTATATATGGTAGATCTTCTACTAAAACAGATTTTGGTCTATGCTGATTACCACTGATTATGCATTACAGACAAATGTTGTACTCACCTTCTTGCACTTTTGCTTGTTCTCATTAAAAAAATCAGTTTCTATTCTAGAACTGAACATTTCAGGGTCTATTCTAGAACTGAACATTGGCAGAAGAAGGAGATTTCTGCCATCCATTTGTAATAAAAGGGGTACATTTTTCACAGTATGCAATGAATAAATAAAGATAAGGCTTACAAATTTAAGTTTCACATTCATTTAATTTTGGCCCTTTTTTTTATAAAAATAGCTGTGAATTCCACTTTTAAGAATAGACTTACAAATTTTAGGCTCTCCATTGAAATGTCAAACAGACATTTAAACATTTTGAAGTTTAATTTGATTTGGTTCTTGGGAGTTCATTAAAAATGAGTGTTTTAAATGGTAATAGCAAGGTTATCATACTAGAGTTTATTATTCACAGATGCGAGCAATGCATACATATCTAACAACAGAAAGAGGCTGATGTCACAGAATATGCAAGTTGCCTTGCAAAACCAAACTTGAGAAAGTTAAAATAATAACAAGGTTTAAACATCCTTCTTGAAATGATCCTGTTTTAAATGAGTGCCAGCAATTTTTAACTTTGTTTGAAGTGATACTCTTTAACTTTTTACACAGCTAACAAGTCTTCTAATGTAGATATCCTTTTTCTCATATTCTTCATGTGCTTCTTGTACCAGATATAATAGGTATGTATTATTATTCAAACCATCAGAAAGAAAGAGAGAGACAGAACACACATCAAAAAGCTCACACTCCTCCAGGTGGGTTGCTGATTGGAGGTGATGCAGACAGATTAAGAGACATGGCTGAAAAGAAACGGCAATATAGAGATGAATTGTTAAAGGTTTGATGCCCCTCGACAAATACCAACCAGTTTATTGAGTCATTTGTAGATGCTTTAGTGCTTGTTAATTTCAGCTGTTGCATTTTTGCTTCTTTTTAGCTCTACTGGTCATAGACCAAGAGATCTTATGAGACGGCCTGTTGTCCATTGTTGTCCACCACAGCAGCCATCATGATCGCTACTCATTCTGAATGGATTGTTATATTGGCAATGTTTATGCTAAATGAAAATGATTCTGCTTGAAAATCCAATGCTGCCACATTAGTCTTGTTTTTCACTATTCCTGCTTGGAAGTGGTGCTGATATGATGTCCAGTATGGCCACCTTGGCAGCCATCTTACAAATCTTGTTATCACTGCTTCTTAGAACAGATAGTTATATCAACATATTTTTTCACCAGAACACTTCTTATGATGTCCAGTTGGTCATTATGGACATGATTCCACTTGGACATCTTGACATATTGTTATTGCTACTTATTCTATATTCATAGCCATATCAACATGGATATTTAACTGAAGAATTTTTTTTATGATATCTAGTGGCTCCTAATATAAAAGGTGCCAGTCTGATATCTGGTATGGCCACTATAGTAGCCATCTTAAAATCTTCTTACTGCTACTCCTACTGAGTGGAAAGTTATACATGTATCAACATGGAGTTTTACTGGAAGACTTCTTATGTTGTCTAGTTGTTCATGAATAAAAATTGATTCAATCCAATATCCAATATCCAATCCAAAGTCATACCAACATCATGTTTTCATCAGAAGACTTTTTATAATGTCTAGTTGGTACTAAATGAAAATGGTTTCAGTCTGACCTCCAATACGGCCACCATGCCAAACAGCTTGAAAATCTTTTTATTGCTTCTTGTCTTATATGGAACGTCATATTGACCTGGGATTTCACCAGAAGACTGATTATGATCCCTAGCAGGCCTTGAATGAAAGTTGTGCTGATCTAACCATAAAGATGGCTGCTACATTGTATCTAATACTCCTGAATGGATGGTCATATCAACATTGGGTTTTCACCCAAAGTTTTCTAATAGTATTCAGTTTGTCCACAATGAAAATAGTGACAATCTTAATCTAAAATGGCAGCTGCCGAGTTGAAAATTGTACACCATAGCTCAAGAATATGACAGAAGCTTTGAGCACTCAGCAATAAAAAAGGAAGAAATCGTTGTATTTTTAATTCCTGGAAATCTTTTCAGCAACTAGAGTGTCAGTCTCTTTGAGGGATTCTTGTTTTAGTGTTATGCAGTATGGCTGCTTTGCACAATACAATTCACACACATTGCACAGGTGATGGGGTTTAACCACTAAAATTTCTGACTTTATTGCAGCAACTATTCCATGCCAGTTATTGTGACTTTTAGCAGGGTACAAGCCAATTAGCTTCTGATATGGGGCATTGTACCATTGAATTTACTCAAGTACAAGTGCTTTTTTTAAATTAGTACTTGTCAGAAGGTACTTATTAAGTACTTTCAACATTTTAATTATATACAAAATTTAAAAGCTTACAATTTACTGAATTGACCACAAAAAAAATCCATGGCTAACTTCAGTGCATTCAAGCTTTCTTTAAATACAAGGGTTTTTAAAAACAAATACAACCAAAATTTACAATTTTGTTATCACAAATTATAATTATAATATAATTCAAAGAGAATACATACAAAGAGGATATATACTCATTTATTAATGTCTTTTAGTTTTAAACTCTAGGGTTCATAAGGAACAGAGTAATGTGAAATGTTTTATCAGAAATCTTAGAAATCTTAATATCACCAGTATGGTTTGTCTCCTGTCCTTGATGTATTATGGGATACTTCAAAAAAAGGAAATGATCATTACACATCTTGTTTAATCATTCTGTTTGAAAAAGATGCAAAGAATAAGTGATATCCCAAAGGGTCAGAAAGCCCAGAGGGGTGTGGGCTGTATGTTTCAGGATTTAAACTTCTTTGTAAACACAGATGTATTTACAATTATCAGAAAAGCAGAAGGGAAGAAACTAAACCTGTAATGTTATGTGGAATGAATGATGCTAGATTAAGGGTTCAATCAGCTTTGGTATTAGTCACAAAGACAAAGAGGAGACTTATAGTTTGGTTAAATCTTTTGATACAGAATCAGTGAGGTCTATGTTATATCATTTGTACCAGATATTAAGTATACATGCTCAGTTCCCCAAAGTATTATGTTCACAATTTGTGCATACATACTTGGTTACCCAACATAGTGTCCAAACCCTATGGATACATGCTTCATTGACCAAACTACTTTGTCCACATTCCATGCATATATATTCGATTGTCCAAAGTACTGTGTCCACACTTTGCAATCATGCTTGGTTGCCTAAAACTTCAGTGTCCACACAATATGCATACATACTAAGTTGCCCAAAGTACTGAATTCACATTCTTTGCACATATGCTCAGCTGCCCAAAGAAACAATATAAAGTAAATGCACAGCATGAAAATGAAAGTGAGAGTCCTTGTGTGATAAACATCCAGCAATTTGCATACAGATAAATTATTCATACAATATTTGAAGCTTAATGTTATAAAATATCAAGTGTAAATGATGTTTTTGTTGCAATAAGCCCATTGGCTCTTGTGTAAATAAATAACAATCCCAAAATGACAGACAATCATAATGAGAAATAGTCTACCTCTATAAATGAATTCTCATGAAAGGAAGATCATTATTAGTAATCTTATAACAGTGGAAACATAGGAGAGATCAAAGAGAGAGAGATTTGATTATTTAACCATCTTGATCAATAAGTTTGGTGAAATTTTATTTATACCTAGCCTCATTTGAGACCAACAAGGCAGTTCTGTGTTAATTTTTATTGTATTATATAAAATATGGACCATATATTCTTGCTTTTATAATTTAAATATAATATCAATGAAAGGAAAGCTAACCCTTTTTTAAAGTCTAAAATATGATATACATAAAAATATATCAAGAAATACCAAATGTTTTTTTCATATCAAAGCAAGAATATGAGTAATGAGTACTTTCACTTCTAGAGAATAATGAGTATGAGTATTTGAATTTTCAGAGTACAAAGTCTGGAGTACAAAGTGTGTACATCATATTCTGCCCCATTTCGGATTAAATTTAGATAATTATCTGCCCTTAGCTGACATCCCATTTAGTGCTGAGGGAGCAGGAGCAAAATGCCTTTTCCAATGACAAACCATGGCAGCCAGCCCGGGTTGATCTGATGATAGGATTCAAATCTGCATCTTTTTAGTTGCAAGACTGGCAAAGTAACCACTGAGCCATAATGGCCATGTACATAAATGTCTATCAGGTCTCCATGTTTATGTTATTTTTTAATCTGGGTACATGCTACACTTCCAGACATGCTTTGGAAGTCATCTTGCTAGTAAGTTAAGTAAAACCATAAACAACAAAACATTTGTACATTATTGTACAGTACTCCCTCATTACAACACTGTCTACAGGAGTCATAGTGAATACAGCCTTATAGTGACTACCTTATGATTTACATATGTATACAGTACTCCATCATTATAACACTCTCCACAGAAATTATAGTGAAGACTGCCTTATAGTGATTGCCTTATGATAATTTAAATATGTATACACTGCTTCATCATTATAACACTGTATGTATACAGTACTCTATCATTATAACACTGTCTTCAGAAGTCATTGTGAATACAGCCTTATAGTGACTGTCTTATGATGATTTACATATGTATACAGTACTCCATCATTATAACACTGTCCACAGAAGTTATAGTGAATACAGCCTTATAGTGACTGCTTTATGATAATTTAAATATGTATACAGTGCTCCATCATTATAACACTGTCCACATAAGTTATAGTGACGACTGCTTTTAAGTGACTGCCTTATGATGAAGTACATATGTATCCCTCATTATAACACTGTCTACAGGAGTTATAGTGAAGACTGCCTTATAGTGATTGCCTTATGATAATTTAAATATGTATACACTGCTCCATCATTATAACACTGTATGTATACAGTACTCTATCATTATAACACTGTCTTCAGAAGTTATAGTGAAGACTGCCTTATAGTGACTGCTTTATGATAATTTAAATATGTATACAGTGCTCCATCATTATAACACTTTCTACAGGAGTTATAGTGAAGACTGCCTTTAAGTGACTGCCTTATGATGAAGTACATATGTATACAGTGCTCCATCATTATAACACTGTCCACATAAGTTATAGTGAAGACTGCCTTTAAGTGACTGCCTTATGATGAAGTACATATGTATCCCTCATTATAACACTGTCTACAGGAGCTATTGTGAATATTACCTTATAGTTACTGCGTTATGGTGTATACAGTATTCCATCATTATAACACTGCCCAAAAGAGCCATATAGTATACTCCCTTAAAGTGACTGCCATGTAATGAAGCACTTTATGCATACAGTACTCTCTCATTATAACACTCTCCTAAGGAGTCTTAGAATATACTGCTTTATAGTGTATATATTTTAATGTAGTACATTATACATACAGTACTCTCTCTTTATAACAATGTCCACAGGAGCCATAGTGTATGCTGCTTATATTTGATTATCTTAGAATGAAGTAGATGATACATACAGTACTCCCTCGTTATAACACTTTCCATAGGAGTCATAAAGTATGCCGCCATATAGGGAGAATGTGTTATAATGAAGTACATGATACATATAGTTTCATCACCTTAAATAGGATCCATGACCATACTAATAATGAGCTATGTCAGCTCATTTGGTGCAGCATTTGGTCTCATAATCCAAGGATGCCAGTTTTGATACATGCCAAGGCCAGGCCAGGTTGGCTGCCTGGGGGTATCCTTGGAAAGGGCACTTAGCTCCCATTTTCTCTGAAAATGACATTAAAAATCAAGTAAACAAAATTGCCTTATAACAGGGACCATATTGTAATTGGGGAGGGAGTGCTACATACATTGATTTGAGTATGATACATGACATTGCTAGTGCATTCATAATTCAATTTTGAACAAAAAGTTTATCTACATTAATCCCTCATTATAACACTGTAGGAGCCGTAGTGTATCCTGTCCTATAGGAAGGTACGTTATAATGAAGAACATATAGCTTATCCTTTTACCAGCACCTAATGAAATGGATCTATGACCATAATAACCTTATAACATGAATATGCTATAATGAAGGACATTATAGTAAGATGGTGCTGTATCATTTGATGAGAGTTAAGATTAAAGTACTTGTTAACATTATATAGCAATGGTAAGGAATATAATCTCCTTTAAATTCCCTCATGGACAACTCAAACTCAGTGTTACCCCTTTGAAATAATGAGTTTGCTTTACATGATATGAAATTTTATTACTATCATTATTGCTGTATCTTTAGCGTGAAAGTTGTGACCTTGAAAAATATAAATATAGCTTTAGTATTATAAAATCCTTAGACTTTACACTTTTATTATGTATATTAAGAAGATGTGTTTTGATTAGAGTTGATATGGATTAAGTAAAGAAATCAACTTACATGTGCACTATCTTTTTCAGTTTCATTAACATTTAAAATGAAATTTAAATTTCATGCATTAGTTTTAACCATATATTGATTTTGCTTGAGAATTTAGTGCTAATGCATAGTTTTAGCTTAATGCATGAGTTTTCATTGTTAATGCATTGAATTTTAGGTATTAACGCAGAGATTTCTTGGTGTTAATATGTGGAGTTTTTTGTAATATGTTCCTGAGTTGTTCAAAAGACTAATAATTTTGTAATTGATATTGTATAATCAGTTGTATATTAATATAACAGAAGTGACTGCTGAAATTTCTTGAGAAAGTTGCAAAGACTTAAAAAAAATATTATTAACTAATATATCAACTTTCTGCATTATCACATTGCAGAAAATAAAGGAAATATTTTTATTATAAGATACGTTTGTGAATGGCTGATATATGAACAAACCAATTTTATAATTGCTTTTTTATTGTTTTACTCTCTAGTTTGAAGGACTTGGGGTGCCATTTTACTATTTATTCAGTAGTTTTTGTATTAAAAAAAATATTAATTGATATTTTAAAAAAAATCAATTTTATATCAAAATTTTGCCAATTTTTTTCCCTAAAAAAAAATTAGATTTTCTTATTTTTATAGAAAACATCAACCTAATTTTTATCTGCATCTATGCAGTTTGCCATTGGACTTGACCTTTAAGCAACTATATACAGTAGTTTTAATGCAAGTTTTGACAATGGACAATGACATGCCATTTTAGGACTTTTGCTTGATTCAAAATACCTATAATTGCTGAATGTCAGTCAGACTTAAACATGTACCAGTATTCATTAACCTTTGACCATTGCTATCACTGGACAAGATATTATGGTACAATGGAGCTAATCATGGGTATTATGGTCTAATGTCCATTATCTAACTGACTGCACCAACTTGATGAATTTTATAGCCTGATGTCTGATACCTAGTTGATTAGCACCATGGCTTAATTGGTATTATGGTCTAATATATGTCATCATGGACTGGCACCATAGCTTGATGGGTATTATGGTCTAAAGCTGGCTGGCAAAATAGCTTGATGGGTATTATGATCTAATATCTGTCACCAAATTGACTGGCACCATAGCTTGATGGGTATTATGGTCTAATATCTGTCACCAAACTGATTGACACCATAGCTTGATGGGTATTATGGTCTAATTTCTGTCACCAAACTGACTAGCACCATAGCTTGATGGGTATTATGGTCTAAAGCTGGCTGGCAAAATAGCTTGATGGGTATTATGGTCTAATATCTGTCACCAAACTGACTGGCACCATAGCTTGATGGGTATTATGGTCTAATATCTGTCACCAAACTGACTGGCACCATAGCTTGATGGGTATTATGGTCTAAAGCTGGCTGGCAAAATAGCTTGATGAATATTATGGTCTAATATCTGTCACCAAACTGACTGGCACCATAGCTTGATGGGTATTATGGTCTAATATCTGTCATCAAACTGACTGACACCATAGCTTGATGGGTATTATGGTCTAATATCTGTCACCAAACTGACTGGCACCATAGTTTGATGGGTATTATGGTCTAATTTCTGTCACCAAACTGACTGGCACCTTAGCTTGATGGGTATTATGGTCTAATATCTGTCACCAAACTGACTGGCACCATAGCTTGATGGGTATTATGGTCTAATATCTGTCACCAAACTGACTGACACCATAGCTTGATGGGTATTATGGTCTAATATCTGTTACCAAATTGACTGACACCATAGCATGATGGGTGTTATGATCTAATATCTGTCACCAAACTGACTGGCACCATAGTTTGATGGGTATTATGGTCTAATATCTGTCACTAAACTGACTGACACCATAGTTTGATGGGTATTATGGTCTAAAGCTGGATGGCACCATAGCTATATGGTATTATGGTCTAATATCTGTCACCAAACTGACTGGCACCATATCTTAATGGGTATTATGATCTAATACAGTATCTGTCATCAAGCTGACTGGCATCACATAACATATACAAATTCAAAAGAGTATAACTTAATCATTTTAACCAATGTTTGTGTAATTTTCAGTGTAAACTTAGTGTTAATATTAGTTAATATTGATTTAATTGTCAAATGAGACAAATTTGTTATTTTTTATTATGTGATATGCTTATGAGTAGCCATGGTTATCACTACTGGTGAAAGGCCAGTTGATTGCAGCAAGAGAAATCCGCTTGAAATATCAAATTTAATAAAAGTAAGTACAACAAGCTTCTAAGTCAAATATCAGTAGCATGGTCAGTGAGGTAAAATATTGTTACAGTGTACTTTGTATACAGAGTGAAAGATCAAATTCTGATGACTGGACAGATTTTCAAGATTCTACATGATTTACCTCAGAGCAGCAGAATATTGATCTGTTTGGTTGTTGTTGAAATTTCATTTTGGTAATATTTATTCAGATCATTATTTTTTTATGAACATAAGCATTTATCACCTTTGCAGCAACAACAGGAACACATGTATGTTCGAGCTCAGCAAGAGAATGGAATTCCAGTTCTGGACCGAACTCCAAGAGAAGATAACTCTTATGTTACCAGCAAGCCCCCACCAGGTCCTGGGGCCAACAGACAACGAGAAGAGGTAAGAATGTTTTAGAAAGTGAAAAAAATTCTTATTCCATTTCTCAGCACTCTATTTATTTCACTGCTACACTTTTGGTCTTCCTATGTACTTTTGTTACACCAACTTAAGCTGTGGGTCTTTGGAGTGTTGACATCTTTTTCTTCTTAAATGTACAAGGTATTCTATAACTGAAACTCCCAATCTACTTTGCAAAAAGTAAAACATATACACAATCTCTGTAACGTGATTATCAAATACAAAAGCTATATGAACTTAGCCAACATTCTCATATCCATCCCCCTCAAAACAGACATGCATATTTGGGTTTTAGTTGGGTCCAAATACAAATGATATTGACCCAGATCTGCAGCCACATAATATGCCAGCAGAAATTTGGGTCTATGAAGTTTGTTAGGAGTAATCAGCAGAATGAGCAATGTAGACCCTTATCTGCCAGTGCATTATTGGATTCGACTTTTAAACAAGCATAAATATTCATTTTGATACAGAACACAAAACTTTAAGCTCCATCTAATTTAGAACTCTGTAAAAATTTCCAAATTTCCAAACTCTTCATTACAGGTATTTGTAGCATGGTATCAGATTGCAGGCATTTATGGACAGATACATCTTTAGCTCTTCTGGCATCATCCATTGTCCATCTTTTTTTGTACAATAGTTGGAGACCTTTATTTGCAAACAGATTTTATCTTAAGCTTGTTATATTGGTTTGCATCAACAAGATATCACATCAGTTCAATAACTGTAGCTAAGCAATAAACTCTGGTAATATTAATAAAGGAACATGAGCCCATTATTCTTTAAACTTTTGAATACAGAATTCAAGCTCAAGCTCAGAGCTATCAAATTCAGAGCTTTCGTAACTTTTTTAGAATAAATTTAAACTGATTGAACCATAACTATATGCTTAATTTTGGATATGCTAAAATTTGAAGAATTGAATCTGATTTGAGTTTTTTGAGGCAAAAGTTTGAAGAATATGGGGCCTGATTTCAGGCACAAAATTCAGTATTTATGGAAAGATTTTCATAAAACTCAAATTTGAGAGTTTCTGCAAAAAAAAACCTAAGATGAAATTACCAACCAGCAAAATCTGCACATATTAACTGAGGTGACCTGAGTTCTGTTTGACTAATTTTGTGCACATATCCTGGGATCAGGTAAATATCTCTGATAAACAGTATCCAACTGATTTGGGACTCGTGGTCTCAGTTTCAACCAACATAAGTCCTGAGTTACGTCTTGACATTTGGCATTTGATTGGTTAAATTTAAGTAAAACTTAAGAAATTAAAGTCTGATATGCATATTTGTTCTGATAATTCAGTGGCTCCTTGCTTTTATGAAGTTTAATATAAAATATGTATGTTTATTATGAATAGCTATTTGGAAAAAAAAGAATATAACTCAGAAAGAGAACAGTGATCTGCAGTAGGTTTTTGTACCCAGGTTTTCTATATTTTAGCATCAATTTGTTTTTATGGTGACAAGGGATAGATTTTATTGCACAAAAGTAACACTGTTGCTACCTATATATTACAAGCAGTTGCAATAAATACAAAATGTTAATAGGATTTCAAAAGTATATATTTCTAGTTGTTGTCACTATTAATTTAATGCCATTTTTCAACAAATCTTAGACTTTATATCATAGTTAATATATTTGTGGGGGAAGAATACATGAAAACCCTATGAAAAATCACAAACCCTTGGGAAGCTACTAGCAAGCTTGTTCACCTACCCACATTGTCAGTGAGCCTTAGACTTGAACCAACACAGTATCCACCTTAAGCCATTCAAGGCCTGTGTATTTCTGGATGCCTAGCATGTATGTATGTATGTATGTATGTATGTATGTATGTATGGATGGATGGATGGATGGATGGATGGATGGATGGATGGATGGAGATGGATGGATGGATGGATGGATGGATGGATGGATGGATGGATGGATGGATGGATATATATATAATCTTAATTCTATGGTCTTAAACTAAATAAGAGAAAACTGTGAAAACCAAACAATTTTTTATTTTCAACAAGTAATTTTTTCCCTAGAATACAAAGTGAAAATATAAAAATAACTTACAGTATTGTGAATTAAATTCCAAATAATCTTTGAAGTTCCATTACAAGTCCAGATGTCTAAAGTATTCTGAATGAATTCCAGTGGTGTTTTGAATGAATTCTGATATTAAATGTACTGATGTCAATAGCCTGGAATGTGCAGATGTACACAATTATATGATCTAAAATATCCTTGAATGAATTCACAGTGATTCCAAGATAGTTATTTAGTCCTAGTGCCAAAGAGCACTTGAGCACTTTGTAATTCCAGTGAATAATTGAAATAGATATAATCCTCTCAACAAATTAAATCTAGATTCAATATTGCCTTCCTAGTGCCAAAGAGCACTTTGTAATTCCAGTGAATAATTGAAATAGATATAATCCTCTCAACAAATTAAATCTAGATTCAATATTGCCTTCACTAACCAATGTTGTCATCCAAGAAATTTACATCATTTTTCAAAACTGCCACTATAAAGTCTCTGTTGAAGAAACCAATGCTTGACTATAATGGTTTAAAAAAAAACTATTGCCCTGTTTCTAACCTCTCATTCATGTCAAAAATCTTAGAAACATTGTTCTATTCCAACTTGTATCTCATCTAAATTCAAATAGTCATTTTATCAATACAGTGTATACAGTCTGCATATTGCCCTTTTGCCATAGTACTGAAACTGCCTTTCTGAGAGTAGTTAACAACCTTCTCTCTCCTTTAGATAAAGAAAAGATTACCTTCCTTAACTTGTCTAGAGCATTTAACACAATAGACCATAATATACTCCTTCATCATCCCCAGCATTTGGTATTCATGATAAAGTCCTACTATGGCTCAAGTCCTACTTAGTCAACAGGACACAAATTGTGTCTATAATTGGAAAACATTCCAGCCCAGTTGATCTATGTTGTGGTTTTCTACAAGCCTCTGTTCTCTGCCCTATTCTTTTCATTGTATACACTCAGCTGCTCTCAAGTGACCTAGATCAAAATCCAGTGTCTCACCAATTGTATGCTGATGACACTTAAAAACAAAAATCTAGCTGCCCAACTGAAGTTGAGACTACCATCCAAGCATAGATTGGTGTATTTTCTATGTAAAGTTATTGATGACATGTAACAAGCTGTATATAAATGAATGATGATAAAACTGAAGCCATCCTGATCACAACACAAAGACTTTATCATTCACATCCTTTACCTCAAGCAATAAGCATTAAATTTACACAGTAAGCAATAACAATATTAAATTCACACAGTCAGTAGGAAACCTAGGTGTTACTCTTGACAGTACTCTCTCATTACACCAATATGTAATGAACATAAGCAAGGCTGCATATTTGTAGCTGTGACACATCAGTTTGATTTTCAATTTTCGTTTGGTTGATGCACCTAAAACACTTGTGTGTTCTTAAGTACTTTAAAGACTGGACTACTGTAATTCACTTCTATCTGGTTCATCTCAGTATTTACTACAGAAACTTTAAATGTTCAAACCAGGCTGCTGGGATCATCCTTAAAGTACAAAGAACTGAACATACCTCTTCACTGCTCTGTAACCTTCATTAGCTTCACCTTAATACAGAATCAAACACAAAATCTGATCACTATGCCATATTTTGTTGACTGGCTCCAGTTCAGTATACCTATGTGGCCTCACCCATGTGTACACTCCATCTAGAAACTTATGTTCCTCATTATTCCCACTCTTAAAACTAAGTCATATGGACAAAGTTCTTTTGTGTACAGAGTCTAGCTATGTGAATGCAATTGCCTATAAATCTTAGACACAAAAACACTGATCTTATTCAATAATGCTCTTAAAACTTACCTGTTTTGACTAAAAGAACATGCTTAAAGACTTAAAAAAGTTTACTACTCAAATTGTTTTCAGCATGATTTTGTTTCATCATTTCATGGTGTTTGTTTTGGTAATCTTCTCATTGTATATCTTTTCTATATTATCTAATATTGTAAAGCACTTATGGTTTCTAAAGGTTAGGAACTGTACTAAGTCCACATTATTATTATTATTATTATTATTATTATTATTATTATTATTATTATTATTATTATTATTATTATTATTATTATTATTATTATTATTATTATTATTATTGTTGTTGTTGTTGTTGTTTTTGTTGTTGTCAACTGAACACATTCATTACACTAAGACTGGTGTTAATATATGCAATGTGTATTTCTTATGTAAACAAGAGTTTTGTTTAAACCTAAGACACAATAACAGAACTAGGATGAGCATCATTTTCCCATCAAATTTGTAAAACATTTGCTTCTAGAACATTTTTTTTCTCTAAATAAAAATAAACCTTGAACTCAGCATCAGTACACATTTTTACCACCAAGGTCAGATATAGATATACATATTATATAATAAATGGAGAAAAGCCAACACACAATACAAATTAAATAAATATAACATGTCTCCTCATATATATATATATATATATATATATAAATAAATAAATACATATATATATATATATATATATAAATATATACATATATAGATATATACATACATATATACATACATACATATATACATACATACATACATACATACATACATACATACATACATACATACATACATATACATATGCATATATATATATATATATATATGTACAGTATATACACATAAATATACATACATACATATACATATGCATATATATATATGTACAGTATATACACATAAATATACATACATACATATACATATGCATATATATATATATATATATATATATATATATATATATATATATATATATATATAAAGAATACAAATAATATGGCGAATAACAACCCTTTCATAATAATTCATATGGCAAATAACAACCCTTTCAAGTGCCCTGGATCCACCAAGGGATCACATGTGTCAGGAATTGATTAAAATAGATGCAATAAACTGACGACGAACAGTGCGAAACTAGTAACTAACTAGTCTGAGCGCTTTCGACTCATAATGAGTCTTTTTCAAAGGCAAATACAAAACATATATAAGACAAACAAATAAACACAAAAATGTTGTGTTTGTAAACCTCTACATGGCTGTCTCCATATGAGGTAAAGCTATAAATACAACCAGCTTGCATAGACTTGTTGCGGATACTGAAAACTGTGTATAATTCCCTAAAAGTCTACAAGCCAAAGCGACATCTATTTTTACTTTTTGTACATTTATGTAATGCAGATTTTATCCCAGATATTTGATTCTGTACCGGTTATTCTTATAGTAAAAATTAAAGGATACTAAGAAGATTTAGAAAAAGTTAAATTCTACTAGTGCGTAGTTTTCTTTTTCTAGTCTTCTTGGTTTAGACCGCTTGGTTTCAATGTTCTAAGGCGGCGTATCCAGTATGATTCCTTTTCCTTCCTGGTTTCAGAACTCCAGCTCTGGTTGTTAGCAATAGCGATAAGTGTTATTAGAACATTGAAACCAATATATATATATATATATATATATATATATATATATATATATACACACATGATTTTTTCTAATTGATAGGGTACCTAGATTACATTATTTTAATTCCAAATATAAATTGTTGATCAACGGTCACTAGAACAAGCAGTTTACTTTTTTAAAAATTTTCCAAATTCTAATAATTCTGACAAAGTCCAAAAACTACACATTTAGGATTGAATCAACCTGAAACAAGTAGGTGTCAAGGTTAGGTTACTCACTTATGACATCAGGTGACACTATAGTGTGAATAAATGAACACTATGGTGTGAGGACATCTGTGCCATTGCTCTTATGTATAAGGATTATTTCAAAATGTTTTAAGGGGATCTAGGGTGCTGATTGGTCTAAAGTGCCAATTACTGCAATCTCACCTCTACCCACATAGGTTTGAATCTTAGGCTGAGCTAATTTGGGTATATCAGAAATCTTGCCAATAGCTTCCTGTTGGTCAGGTTTTTTCCTTCCCAGGGTTTTCCCCAGTTCTTTCTATACCAGTTAAACTGGCCACCATGTGTAACCTATCATGTGTTAAAAAATGGCATTAAGCCCACAACAACAACAGCAAATTAAAAAGTTTTGAAATATATTTGACATTGTGAATGTATGACTAAGTTTAAGAACTTATCCAACCTCAAAAATGATATTAGTTAAACATCAGTTGACTAAATACAATGTACATGTATTTGTACTCACTGAGTGTTTTATCCTGCAGCTGAATACATTGAGGCCACCTTGTGAATGCAATTTGACTTATTGTTTTTTATCAATTGCCGTGAAACTGGCTGAGTTAGGTCATCATCACCATTAAATTTTACACATTATATAAAATCTGTGCTCCATTAAATTTTGCACATTATGTAAAATCTGTGCTCCATTAAATTTTGCACATTATGTAAAATCTGTGCTCCATTAAATTTTGCACATTATGTAAAATCTGTGCTCCATTAAATTTTGCGCATTATGTAAAATCTGTGCTCCATTAAATTTTGCACATTATGTAAAATCTGCTCCATTAAATTTTGTAAGATTTGTTTCCCATTTCGAATTACAGCAGGGTGCAGTACATGGCAAAATGTCATGGATGCAGCTGTTTTAGCATTTAGTACCATATACTCACTTATAAGTCAAATCAAATTGCAAACAACAGCGATCCTGATCTGCCATAACATAATGCATCAGCAGATCAGGATAGATGTTGTTTGTTCTACTGATTACTCATAAAACACTGCACAGATCCAGATCTGCCAATGCATTATGCAATGGCAGGTCTGTGTCTGTGTCTGTGCAGTTGGACACATCTTATAAGTGATTATATTGATAGATTGATGTGAAACTAGAAGATATTAAAGCCATAATCAGAAGATATGTATGCTGACCCATTCAAAAGAGTTATAACTTTTTTTTTACTAGACTTTTATCTGTCATGATGTACTGATATGATGTTAGAGAGGCAGTGGTTTATTTATGTCACCATTCCTCCAGTTTCTATGTTTTGCATTGTATGCATTTTGGTGATTGGAATTACATGCCCATTTTCATGTCTGTTATCCTAGTTTATTAAGTCATTTTATAAGGTCATTTTATATACTCTGCATAGTTTGAATTGGTGTGTAGCATATGTGGTAAACTGGAAAGAGGCAAATCTTTTAATGATTCAATTCATTGAAGTATATGGAGAAAAGCACTGAACCACACACTACAACTTGAGGTTCTACAGAAGCTACCTTGGCCCAACCAGATACACCACCACACATTTTTTTCAGAAGTTTCAAATACAGTCCATCCAGATTAGATTTTCCTGAGATTCCATTATGAAATAATTTACTCTTTAACAGTTCATGTGGAATAGAGTCAGAAACTTTCTCAGTTTAGTACATTAATGTCTAATTGGTCACCCTTATATAAATGTTTAGCCCAGTCAGTAACAAAACAATGTCTTTCACAATCGTGGTCTGAATGACTGGTGTTAGAGTAGACAACATGCTCAAGCATTTAACTGAAAACACTGGTAAGTGAAACTGGATGAAAATTACAGGCTCGCCATTACACTCACCTTCTTTAACAATGAACATACCATATATAGTAACTTATAAGTCGTCCAACTTCAAACAACATAGATCCTGATATGCCTTAGCATAATTTTATCAATAACTGTTGAACTTTTACTAAATTCCAATGGATTGCTTTGGCTAATATGCTGTATGTACTAGCTTATAAGACAAGTCCACCTGCAAACTGCACAAACCCAGATCTGCCTTTGTGTAATATGCTGGCAGATATGGTTCTGTACAGTTTGTTAGGAGTAATCAGAAGAACAGACAGTATAAACTCTGATCTGCAGGCACATTATGCTTTCAGCAGATCAGGATCTTTGCAGTTTGATTCAAATTATAAGCGAAAATGTATGGTTTGCATATATAAAAATGAAGAACTACATGTACATAAACTTTAGTAGAATACAGAGCCTTCCAAATAAATGTAAACAGGAAGTACCATTAGACAAATGGTAAAGCTATACTAATTCAATCAAATGAATAGGTATATGAAAGAAAAAATAAAGGTAAGAAAACTAAATTCCATCAAATATATAGTGTCCATATAAAGAAATGGCTTGCTGTAAGGTGTTGATCTCAAGGAAGTAATAATCTATGCATACAGATGTTACACTGGAATTCAAAGGGAAATATTTTTCAAATACAGAGCTTAATAAAGGCAAGTTTTGTAATTGCAAGGGACCACTGTGTTTAGATGAAATTCATATGAGTCAGCTATTTTTATTTCATATATTCACAGCAGACAATTGTTTTTTAGTTCCATCATTATATCAGTCACATGAGCTCTAAGAAATAATTTGGTACTATACTGTACTAGTTTTTCTATTTATATTAAATATGAATATTTGAACCACATGAAAATGCATATTTTATGCACAATTTAAATCATATTTTATTTCTTTAATGTTTACTAAACTAAGTGTTAAGTCAAAAACCTTTAGGTTTAAAGTGTATTATATTTGTATGGATTGTTTGGAACACTTATGCAGGGTACAGCTCAGGTAACTTTTTTCATTTCTCCACAAATGAGATTGGGAATGGATTGAGCATAGAGAGGATTAAAGGAAAGCCTTTCAACACTGCTTCTTGCAAACTTGAGGAGTTGCTATTTTTAAAGGTTTAAAATCACCTTATACATCATGCATCCTTGTAGAACCACACTGCATCAATAGAGGTAGTGGTCATCTGTCTCAGACCAGTGTAAATGCTTTAAAAAGAACTTTTATTGCAAAATAAATATGAAATATAAGCAAATTATCTCCCTTGTATTGCATATTAACTTAACTTAGAAGTTTATATGTTGTTTTGAGAAGATTTTCTGCTTCAGTTGATTATACCTTTCCTGGTAATTCATCAATAAACACTATTTATTTAGTTTTTTATGTAAATTGCATAAACAATTTTTTACCATTCAGAATATTAGATATCTTCTGAAAGTACAGTTACAAACTAAAGTTTATGCTTACTATTTTAAATAAACAATTGAGAAAAGCAATGTTAAATTCAAACATGAACAATTGAAAAAAGCAATGTTAAATTCAAACATAAACAATTGAAAAAAGCAATGTTAAATTCAAACATAAACAATTGAAAAAAGCAATGTTAAATTCAAACATAAACAATTGAAAAAAGCAATGTTAAATTCAAACATAAACAATTGAAAAAAGCAATGTTAAATTCAAACATAAACAATTGAAAAAAGCAATGTTTTCATTCAATTATGAGAGTTTTAGTTTATCAGTTACATCTCAGTGAGAAGGAAGAAATAAATGGTTGGTTGGTTGAATTTTTTATGGCGCTCCAGCACAAAGCGGCCATTTAGCACCATACAAAAGGTTATATTCTTTATTATATACAAATGGTAACAAGGGAATGTATCAGCCAGCGATACAAAACCAAATAGCTAAAGGTAAAATGATAAGAATGGTAACGGTGATAAAAAATAGTTTCTCGATCAACGAGGATTGCAAATAATATATGACAACGAAAACATATGAAAGGTAATTAAAATATAGCAACCATATATATAAAGCACATAAAAATGTTTAAGATGATAAAATAAAAGTTATAACTTATGATATAGGTTTACTTCTTTAAGGAAGTCTATAACATAAGAAATACTGACCGTATCAAAGAGCTCCTTCATGTCTTGCACATTGTAATATTGATTACGTGTAGATTGGAGGTTGAAACACTCCAGCATAAAGTGCTTAACTGTGAATGGTTCATTGCAAGATATGCATTCTGGTGGGTCTTCTCCTTTTAGTATGTAGGAGTGGGTTAAATAAGTATGGCTGATTCGAATTCTAGCAATGACTACCTCCTCTCTACTGTTGGCTCTGTACGAAGGATTCCATTCTCCTAGAATTGGCTTGTTGGTATGAAGTTTATTATTCATAATTCCATGATGCCTGCCATTTCTGAAATGGAAATAAATAATGAGAAATAAGGATGAATGATGTGGGGGGTAAGTAGTAATTAAATTATCAGTTACATTTGATATGAAAATACAACACACTGAATTATGGAATTCCTTTTCTATAATTTGATCCCCAAAACAATATCATCTATTAGATGAGCTGCATTTATTAAAATAAAAAGTGTGGTCTGTTCTCCTGGTTGTCCTTATAAGAATATCTTTTTTGAGCAGACACATTGACAAATTAAAATGCTATTGTTAGTCAAAAGTGTGGTTCTCTTTAATTTTTAGGAGATGCTGTAACAAAAAAGTGTTGGGGTTTTTTTTCTCTTTAATTTTTATATGTGGTGGTTCTCTTAAAAAGCATAGCTGTTGGATGCAGATGTGTTGGCAAATTAAAATGTCATTGTTAATGAACATATTCTTAAATATAATTTTATTTGCACAGATATTTTAATCAATAAACTGTAGGTTCAGTTCATGAGAGAGATAGAGAGAGACAAATGATGGAAGACCATTGTTTAAGTCAGATAACTACTAAGCATGTTTTCACTAAATTTTGGATGAACACTTCATAAAACATCCTGAAAACAAGAAAAAGATGCTTGTATATGCCTTTCATAAAGCTGAGCATACTTTGTTATGATGTTGTACATTTGTGTGCCCATCTATCTGATCTCAGCACAATAGTTATTGTAAATCAACATCTACAATTACTAAACTTTGTGGATGGCTTGCACCAGAAGTGAGGAAAAGACCCATCAAATTTGGACTCAAACTCAAAAGTCACTGTGACTGAAATAAGGACACAGGTTTCTGCACAATAACTCAAGTTTTCTAAGTTATTAAATTGTATGGAAAGCTTACACTTGGGGTAAGGAAAAATACTTCAGTTTCAGGATCCAAAGATCAGAAATCAAGGTCATCATGACAAAAAACTTGGGTTTTGTACAATAACTTTGTGAATGGCTTCCGCTTGGGGTATGGAGGAAGCCTATCAATTTTCAGATGAAACGGTAAAATATCAAGACCATTGTGTCTGAAATAAGAAAAATGTTTTCTGCACAATAACTAAAGTTCTCAATTGACTTCATTTGCTTTTGTAAGGCAGACCACTGTTGATTTTCATGTTAAAAGGTCAAATGCAAGATCAGTGTGGCTAAAGAAATAAAAATGGTATCCACACAATAACAGTAGTTATACTGTACATGACATCCATTAGCCAGACTTTGTGGAGGGCTTTCACAGGAGGTAAAGAAAAAAACTGTTTATCTGAGAGACAAAGGATTCTAGGTCAAGGTCACTGACTGAAAGAAGAAAGTGTTACATTTGCAGACATTGCTCAAACATTGTAGATGGATTGCACTTAGGGTAAGGAAGAAACCTATACATTTTTGGGGTCAAAAGGGCAAAGGAAAAGGTCACTATGACTGTTAAAGAAAAATAATTTATGAATAAAATTTAAGTTATCTCATAGAGATGGATTAAATATAACAATGGAATATAGTTAGCGGTTCACAGAGCTTAAAATTTGAGAGTTGAATAAAATAATACAGCCTGAGTTTTCTAGACTAAAAATACCAATACAAATGATTTGCTGTACTTATTTCTTTGCATTAGAAACATTAACATTTTAATGTTGACAATGATCCCTAGATACTTTTTCTATTGATAAAGAAACTAAATAAACCAGAAATTTATTTGATATGAGAGAGATTTTGTATATTGTAATCTATCCCATAGCCCTTAGAATAGTACAAATTATGGCAAAACTCAAATATGCAAGCATGCAATCTATTAATAAAACAAGGTCTTTCTTCATCTTTGCCAGGAAAAAAATAAGCACAAATCTCTAAACATTCTGATATTGTAGTGTAGGAAGGGTATTTTAAAAGTTCTGAATATTCATACACTGTACAAAAAAGTTGTTTATTAGTGAACAGTAGTAGTACATTGGTGCATCCCCTCAAAGTACTCCCCATGCACCTCTACCCATTCTCAGCCTGGTTATCAAATGCCATTTTTACTTTGTTCACACACTGGCAAACTGCATTCCCAACTGAATGGCATCATTCCAATTGTCTGCTCCTCAGTGAATCTTTTATATTCCTGGATTCAGCCATAAATAACATGGAGCAACATGAAGGCTGTGTGGAGGATGTGGCAAAGTTTGGATGCTGTGCTCCTTCAGGAAGTCGGTCATGATTCATATACCAGTTCATTGCAGGTGGATATGGATGGGTGGTTCAGTAGTGTTCAACAACTTTTGGCAATTTGTTGGAGGCATGAAAATGTCCAGTGTTACTAGCAAGTCAGACATAGATACCTGGTTGACTGGGCCTTTTGCATTTAAAAATAATGCATGAAAGGCTGTTTTGCCAGCCTGACTACAGGTTGTGGTCCAGACTACTGGTATATTATATTTTTTGGAATTGGGTTCAAAAGTACCTCCATGTTTCATCGCCTGTGATGATCTCATTTAAATATCTCTTGTCACTCTTTTTATATTGGGAAAGATGCTGTTTGGCAATTTCAACCCAAGTCTAATTTTGATTAGCAAAAAGAGGGACCCATCTTGCACATACCATCTTGAGCTTCAGATGAGTTTTCAGTATATCTAAAACAATGGATGAATTAATGATTGTGATAAGAGAAATATATTCCACTGCCCTAATCTATGGGAAGCTTTAGAGGCCATATTTGGTATAAAATAAATTTGAGGGGCCCCTTCAGTTTGAGTTCAGACTTTGGGGCCCTAAGCTGAAGCTTGTTTAGCTTATGCCTAAATCCTGTACTGTACATATGGTATATCGATTTTTTCAAACAAGGGCTACCAATGTTTTGATTTTTGAAGAAGATCCATTGATGGAATGGTTCTGTGATAGTGCATCTTAGCCAGTTTTGCATTAGAACCGTGGGCAGTTTAAATTTGTGGATTAAATGACTTTGTGAATACATGTTATTGTTGACTGCATGTATGACCATTGCCACACAGTGACTGAGCATCAGTTCATTACTCAGTGTAAAATATGATTCAGTTCTGCATGCTTTCTGTTCTTTTCCTTATTTTAAATAGCAATATCTGTTAATTGGAATTTAATTGTGCATAACTCATCTGATTATGCATGCTTCCTAATTGTGGAATAAACGTATGCCACTCCAAATGAAGCTGTAAGCTGTACCTCTAATCGAGTCAATGGATAAGTTAATTCAAATTTCATTGAAATAAAAAAGTTAGACTATAAAATTCCTTTAAGTGTCACTCATCCAGTTTAATCTAATTTAGATGAAATATTCACTTTTGTAAGTCTCTTTGTAGTGGTCTTGAATCGGCCGCTTTCTCAGACACTTTAATGGGTTCAGACCTCTCAATGATGATTTGCACACAGGTGCCCATTGTGCATTGTGGTGCTGAGCTGCTAACTGTTTGCCCCTCCATTGTGGAATGAGCATGGAGGGGATTAGGTGCCTCACCACAATGGGTGGAGAAATGAAAAATTGCAGGAGCTGTACTGTATAAAACTAAACTTAATTTTACACAAACAGTTTACCCCAAACAGTAGTTTAATTGCACATAAGTTTACCTCCACAAAATCAAAATTATGAATCAATAATATGTTGACCTTCTGAATTTGATGGGTCTGCATTTTCTTGTTTGTGAATTTTCTTTTCTTTAACTTGATCTTACTTAATATGCCTACTGATTTTTCTTTCTACTATGTGTAATTTTATTTCTTATGACAGATTTTCCCTCAGTGTTATTTTCTTTTCTTGGTTTTCAAAAGTTCTGTTCTATAATTCTGATATAATTCCACCCACATTTTTATTTTCATTTCTCCCTCATAAACATTTTCAAACAGGAAAGTTTTTTCATTGTATTTTTTCTCCATTAAAAAGCCCACAAGACAAACCCCACATTACTGGGATGAGGGCCGCCCTGTTCGTAGCCCCCAGTCATTTGATTCCCAACCAGGTCAGAGGAATGATCCTACTGAACATTCTCCAAAGGTAACCATTACTATGGAATCCTATATAATACAAACATACCAGTATATGTATGCAGTCTCTCATGTACAGAGAAAATTTGTCTTGATGTCTTGCTTGAAACTTTTTTTGTGACCACATTAAACAACAAACTTGTATTAAATTACATGTATATTTAATTACATGTATATTTAAAAACTCTTGTTGAAAGTTAGTAATCACAGATATATAACTTTTGTAATGTGTGCATTTTTTGTGTTCATACAGCTTTAAGACCTTAGAGCTCAAACATCTTGCCATTAAATCTTCATAAGATAATAGGGAAGCAAAAAAAAAATCTTTTTTAAAATCAGTAATATGTTATCTGTTATTAATGCATTGTGTTCACTTTTCTTGGTGCTAATCCATAGTCCAAGGTGAATTTCCTTCTCCAATTAGTAATATGGAGGTCTAGAACAAAAATAAACAATTCCAGTCTGATACCTTAGTCATTTGGAATATCATTCTTTTTTTTCATTTGAATTTGTGTGGTGGAATACATGTCTCTAGGCACTCAAGCATTTTGCTAATTCCATTACTTTTTTGCCATATTTTAATTAATTTATGTGATGCAGTTAACTGATTCTCCACAGTAGTTACATTTATTTACATTTATCAGTGTCTCTATTTTCTCATTTTCTTGACTTTTGTGCATGTTTTGGTTTAGTAGTGCATCTATATCATTTTCACTCTTGTTGTTACCAGTTTTGGGGTAGGTATTACCTCCTATAATTTTTTGTCATTTGTTTCATTTTCAGATTTTTCTCAATCTTTCAGCATGCCAGAGTTTGCAAATATGGCTATTTAAAAGCTTCACTGGTCACCCATCACACCTAAATGGCATGTGTGAAGTTAACTTGCATAGGCAGATGCCTTCTTTGTACCATGTGATCAGATGAGGTGTGTGAGATAGAAGAAAGTGCCATTTCTATTGTGGCAGGAAGAAAACAGCCCCTTCTTCCTGGATGACCAGTTCCAATCAAGAAGGGATTAATTGCACTTCCCAGTGTAAGGAACTCACCAGTATGCCAATCCCAGGATGGATCAGTTGCAAGTCTTGCTATAAGGAAGTTACTGGCATGCCAGTTCCAGGAGTTTTAAATAGCAGTACTTTTGTTTCAAAAAAGCTGTCAACACACTAAAACTGTTAGGGATCAGAGGTACATTCTGGCATTTGGAAGTTTCCAGCACTCATGAGCAAGCCTCATCTTTGTGGTGCAAGGAAAATTTTTACAGACAATCTTTGTCAGCTGATCACTCATTGCCTGATGACCATGAACCAGGCTGTAGCACTGGTCACTGGGCATGAGGTGGGTCATAAATATGGTCACCAGATATCAGTCATAATGTATTGGGTACTGGGTACCATGTACCTGGCATTGATCACCAGTCATCAAGTACTGGTAATTGGATAGAACACTCAGTACCAGAATTTATCTAATGGTCACTGGAAATCAGAGTTTGACCCTTGCCAAACCAGCCTGAGAATTGAACAGTTTGCTGGTCTGATGGAGGTTTTGGGGAAAGATGATTTAACACTCCCTTTCCCTATGTTACTGCTTTAAGTTCTTACAGGGCTTGGGGACTCCCACCACCAGACACTAAGTACTAAACTCCAGGAGGGGTGATGGATACCAGGTGTCAGGCACTGGTTACCATGTACTGGACACTGACCAACAGACAGACCACTGATCATCAGTCACTGGATTTTATCCACCAGTCACCAGACATTGGATTTTATCCTTGAACTACTAGTCCCAGGATCAGATGGCTTGCCCTCAAGATGTCATTGAATGATGATATTGATCCCCCTCTTTTCCCTCCATTTCCGTTAAATTCCTATGTTACTGTGCAACTCCTAAAATGAGGAGGTTAGTCTGGAATATCTTCTTGGCATTATGTATGAATTTCCCATGGTGGGATTGGTCAGCAAGCCAAGCAGGCAAAAGACCCTCCTTTTTGTTTCTTCCAGCTTTTTTAATGAAGCATAAAGAGAAGGAGCCACAACTCATCTCTGCCTGCATTAAGAGCAGATTGCCAGTCCCCTTCTTTATGAGAGGGAAGGAAATGTATAGTCTTGTCTAGCCTTATCAGCAGTTATGGGATGATGAACTCTTAATGTGAACTGCATTGGTTCTAGAGTCCCCATTTCCATCCCATCAAGCTGGTCAGTCAACAGAAGATTTAAAGTGGATATATGATATTTTACCACCTTCTTTTCCCCAGATCTGTGTCTGAAGCCTACTAGATAGTCAAACACTAAGGTCTTTTCCAGTTTGGAGATGCTTTCAGGACTCAGAAAGAAATCTGAACTTTTCCAGTTTTTCCACTCGGCTATGGAAAGAGGTTAGTGCAGAAGCTCATGCGTGGCCAGGAAGTAACCAGAAAACAGAGGGGTTGGTCAGTCCCCTCTACCACCCTTCTATCCGCTGTGGACAGCTATAAAGTACATTTTGTGTGCTTACTTGGCTGCTTAGGAATCCTGCCCAGAATTCAGGAGCATCCCATATACAGATATCAATGGGTACCTGGACCGATATGTTTTCACCTCAAACTTTAGAGCTTAAGGACTCAACCTTGTTTACCTTAATTTCACTTGCTAACCTATTAATAATGGTCACCTTCAGCCATTTGTGAGAGGATTCTCAGTCAGTGGCCATCTAGCAGAAACTTCTGGAGGATGTCACCAAGACTGTGAGACACTCACTTTCAGTCTCTGTGACACTTTCAGTGGAGTTTCTCTGTCTCTGCAGGGATGTTACCTTAGGTAATTCAGAGGTTTTGCTAGGATTTTCAGCCAGGATTTGTTGAGCGCAACTCCATTGGATGTGAAGTCCATATTCTGTGACTTAATCCTTACAGTGACCTCCCATAATCTCAGGGATAACAAACATCAGTTAATGACTGTGGATATAAGCCTTTTAATTCAGATAATAATCATTCCCAGCCCAAAAGGTCTATTGGTACCTGCCAAAAATTTTTAAGCAGAGTGTCTAATATAACCATTAGACCACCTGTAAAGCTCTTTCTTACCAGGGCAGGAAGTCTGCAGAATCTTCCATCCTCCCTAAGGAGGGAGACTGTTGACCCTAGGGAATTACACTCAATCCTGCAAAGGTACTCTCTTCTTGACATCCCATTAAGTTCCAGGCTAGGCCTTTTTTCAGACATTCTGTTGGACCTAACAGTTAATGAATGGGTCCTTTCCACAATAAGAGAGAGTTACTGGCTTTGCTTCTAGGGCCCTCAACCTCTGTGAGACCAAAATAGAATTTCTAATGGAAGAGATATAAACAAAAAGAAGATGATAGAGAGGGTAATAAACTGGGATTCTGTTCCTGGATTTTCCTGGTTTTGAAGAAATGGGGAAAATTTAATCTCATCATCAAGCTTTCCCCATTAAATGAGCAGGAAGAATGCTTCAAGATGCAGATATCACCCTCAGCCAGGAATACCATACAGTCTCCATATACCTCCAGAATACCTCCATATACCTCCAGAATGCTTGCATATATATTTACATCACAGGAAATTCATTCAGTTTTCTCTGGGGGGAAAAAAGGTTTTATATCTTTAGGTTCTTCCCTTCAACCTATCTTCTGCACAAAAAACTTTACCAGGGTGATCTAATAATGATCATTAGATATTCCTATCATCCAGTACTTAAATTACTGTTTGATACTAAATGTTCTCAGATGTGCCTTGCTAAGAGATCTGTCATTGAAGACAGTGACTCTTCTGGGGTTAATCCCCAACCAGGAAAAATCTGATTCCATCTCAAAATTTCACCTATATAAGGATGGATTCCTTCATAAATCAAGGGATAGTTTATGTTCCCCAGAAAGGATTATACTGATTCTACTCCTCATAACATGAGTGCTGGAGAAGAATAGGTCTGCTTGCTTGAAGACCGTTAATGTGGCAACAGATCTAGTACCCCTAGGAGGACTATATGAGGTAGGCAAGGAATGGGTAGTCCTCGCAGAATGTTCTTTGCACTAGTAATTGGTTCAATAGTTAGTGCATTGATCTGATCTAACCCTCTTTGACTGCAGTTGCAGACTTTCTTTCCTTTATTTTCAAAAGATATTTGTATGTTTTCATTAAAAGTGATTGGTATGTTTTCATTCAAAGTGATTGGTATGTTTTCATCAAAAGTGATTGGAATGTTTTCATCCAAAGTGATTGGTATGTTTTCATCAAAAGTGATTGATAAGTTTTCATCAAAAGTGAATAGTATGTTTTCATCAATAGTGAATAGTATGTTTTCATCAAAAGTGATTGGAATGTTTTCATCCAAAGTGATTAGTAAGTTTTCATCTAAAATGATTGGTAAGTTTTCATCAAAAACGATTGGTTAGTTTTCATAAAAAATGATTGGTTAGTTTTCATCAAAAACGATTAGTTAGTTTTCATCATTAAGGTCTCAAACAGATTCCTCCCTCCAACACCTTTCAGTTTTCTTTTAGTGCCACAAAATGGGCTGACCATTACCTTTCAAAACTGAGAAGGTACTTTCAGCTTCACTGACCTGTACTGCACTCATAAATGCCTAGAAAACCTTTCTTGTTTTGTTTGGTTGTTATCTAAACTACCTTCTGAGTGTGGTTTCCATGTTGAGACTTACTGTAAAAATGATGCTCCTTCTTTCTTTAGTATTATTATAGAGCAGGAACGAAATTCATGCCTTATATGTGACTATGTTTAAATGGCAACTACAACTTAATCTCCATTCTTTGCCAGCCTGACTTTCTCACAAAAAATATGCTTCCATAATGAACTGAAATCCCAAGTTTCAGTTGCATCTTTGCATGGTATGATAATTTGTGCAATTAAAGCCTTGTGTTTCTGTTTGGCTAAATCAAAAATGAACTGAAATGATCAGAAATGTCTGTTTCACTCCCAAAGGTACATCTAATGCTTTGACAGCCACCCTTTCTATCAAGAGATTATCAGCCTGTCCCTGAGAAATATCTTTCTTTCACAAGATTCAAAGCCCATAAAGTTATAGTTATTGCTGGATCTTGGGACATTCTTTATCATTCTCCTCTGGATTATATGAAATCAACCTGCTGGCAATGTCACTCCACCTTTTTTTTCAGTCTACCCATATTCCTTGTCACACCAGAACAAAGGAATTTACAGTTTATGCCTGATTTTGTCAGACCAACAAAAAGGTATCCTTCTTTCTGCATTAAAGCACCCTACTGGTAACAGATGGTATGAGGAGGACAGCTAATTGAAAACTATTGGTGTAACCATTAGCTTTCTCTAGACTGGAAAGGTTATGAAGAAGTTTCATTTTCCCTAGTAACAACAGGTAACTAATTTACATTATATAATACTTTACTTTCTGTATCAGACTGGGATATAGTTTGTTTTTGTCCAAAACCTTCAGTTACTAATTAGAGGTGGGAATTCACCTTGGACTAATGCCAAGATGAGACAAAGCAATGTATTAACAGGTAAGTATTACATAATTAAAATTTGTTTTATTCCCAAGAGCAACATTTTATTTCATGTTGATATAAGTTAGTTATTTTCAAGAATTTAAACAAAACATGTGATGTGCCTATTTAAGGATAGCTTTTTATAATATATCTTTTTTATTTTTTCACACTTGGCTAACATTCATTATTGGTTAGGGATATTTATTCTTCATTCATTTTTATTTTACGGTTATATTTTTGTTCTTTCTGCAAGTTCCATTTCCCTTTGAACAAAATGTGTAAAATTCCAAACACAAACTGTAAGGATTTGGAATTTTCCAGATCAATGTTGATGTTTTGATTTACATATCTAGGTCCTATGTATGAAAAATTCATGAAATAAATGTAAAATAATACCCAGTTATTTCTGTATATCACTTCCAGTGATTATGATTCATATACATAATCATGGCACAACAAAAATTTACTTTAGAACCTTAATATTTAGAACAGTTTTAACTTTAACATGAGACAAGATTAAGATTGGAAAGTCAGTAAAATTTCTGACATTGAAACCACCCATAGCATTGGTGAAGGTTTAGTGTGGTGTGTAATTTTACCTACCACCACCTCTTTTGCACAGGGATATCAGTCAGGACTACCCCCACCAACAAGGAATAGGGATCTAAATCTCAATGCAGAACTCCCTCCTAAAACACCACAAGCCAATTTTGATTCCAGACACAGAAATATAGGGCCAGAAGACCAGGTTCAACTCAACCTTGCACTTCAAACACCTCCTCCCCATCCTCTCCAGTCACAATCCCCTCATGGCGCACCCCCTGCACAGCAGTCTCAAAGACGCACCCCACTTGCACTGCAGACTGGTTACAGACCATCTACACCATCTGTTCCACATAGAGGAAATCTTCCCCCTAACCTTGATTTTCCCTATGGTTATGGGTATGAAGAAATGAGGAAAAAGGCAATTGGAGAGAGGCACAGGGACTATCAGGAATACTTGAAGGTTTGTGATTTGTCAGCACTTCACATGGAATCTTATAATGTACGTTCAGTCTTCAAGAATTAGTAAGCAAGAGCAATACTTGGTTTTTCAGGTTGACATTCTCTTAGATTTAAAATTTAGCATGGGAACCAAGGCAGTGTCAAAATTGTTTTGGTCCTTCTTTTCACTTTTGTATATCCAGAAATATCTAAGATTAGATTTTGCTACGGCATGAAAAGAACTTGGCCGACAGTGATATCAATAGCATTTGTACATAAGCTGGCATTATTGTTTATTGTTGAGAGGCTATATGAATGCAGATACTTTTATATTTTTGCAGCTGGGCCAATTTCTGTGTTTGTATGCAGATTTGTATGTCTAAAGTCAAGATGAAAAGAATCTTTAATATTGAAATATAAGAGAATTTTCAACATGGAATGCCAAGTTGCTCTGTGACCTAACATGATTATGATGAAGTTCCACACCTTCAGCAACTGACTCTTAGTCAAGTAGTTTTAACTTGTTTGTAACAGGATGAAGCCAGAACTCTAAAAGGGTTCTAACTAATCTGCATGACTATAAAAGCCAGAACTCTAAAAGGGTCCTAACTAATCTGCATGACTATAAAAGCGTGTTTTTATAGGGTATCTTTTTTAACTTAGTTCTCATGCTTTATTTTGCTTGGTGTTTTTAGTAGTTTCTCTGCCATTGACTCTTCAATGCTTCTGTCTTTTCTGTGCAAACATAAGATGTAACAAACTAATGTTTTTGCTTCTGATGACACCATTTTCTTAAAAAATGCATGACTTGTCTCTTGAACTGAATGGCTGTTATGCATCCAGAGTGAAGCTGTATTCCCACACAAAGAAAGCACAAATTTGGATAAATAGAATGAAAGGATTATGACTTTCCTAACAAAGAATAATAGCAAATACTTTTTGCAAAAATGAACACCAGAGCTAGGAAAAAAGAGGGTATCTAAGGGCAGACCTGTGCTATGAAACAAATGAGATAACTTGTAAATAGGCTAGGATGATTTTTGGCATGTTCTTCATGTCATATGGAAAATCTCACTGCTAAAATTCAGCAAAAAGTTCAGTTTGTCCATTGCAGCTATACACATTTTACCCAAAATTAATATGCCAGTTTGCATCTTAAAAAAATACATGAATCATGTTCATCATACAGTTCCTATAGAAAACAATGGGTCCTTTAAAACTTATATATTTGAGCACAATTTTGTAAAAATCCTGTAGTATAGATACTTTTTACCTTCACTATCTGAATCGTGCCAATTTTCGTTTCAGTTTTACATGTAAATTTGTAATTGTATGCCTTGTTTGTAACAAATGGGAGGCATGGTGGACAGATGCAAGGAGAGAATGGATCAATCATTTTGCATTGCTTTTGTGATGTATTTAACTTTTTTATAATGAAATAAAACATTTACCTATCATGCTATAAATATCCTATGTTTTATTTTTAAAAAGTCCCATAATTGTCAAAAATTTGAAGCAAACAGTTTGTATTTTTCCTGTACTTTTGGTGTCAGAAGTGGGTATTATTCATGAAATTGACCAAGGACATCTACTCTTGCCATCCCCTGCACTTTGTAATTAGCCTAAACCAATCTACCAAAGATTAGTAGAATAGACCTAATCAAAACTGAAAACAATCAAAACAATCATTTGAACACATACATGTATTTACATGTTTACAGTCAGGGGAAAAGCATGTCTATTTGTAAAATGTACATCTTATTGAGTAACATCAATACTATTTTCAGTCAACAACAGCTTGCTTTCCTCAAAAACAAAACAAACTGGTCAACCTGGCATTTATATACCATATGTATTTGTTTATAAGCCAGGTGAAAATAAAAACAACATAGACCCTGATGTTGCATAATGCATTTATTGGTCTGTGTTGTTTGTTCTACTGATTACTTCTAGCAAATGTCTTGACCCAGAACTGATGGCACATTAGCAATGGCAAATCTGGGTCTAGCCAGAGGGACTTAACTTACAGGTGAGTACATATGGTAGTTCCAAACTACAAAGAACACACTTGTGACTCAATCATTAAATTGTTTGTGGGAGGGAATGCAGCTTTATGATTGCCAATGCATTGCTACTGCTAATACATTTTAGGTTGTCATGCATGTTGTAGTTGCTTTTGGACTGAGCAGAAATAATACACAAGCAGTGAACTGCAGCATGCAGTGTATGCAGTACTGTACATGTGTTCAACATATTGCAAGTTAAGCAGTTGCTTATCACATTGTGATATCCTATATTTGTCCAACTAACTATCCATAATCACATTTCTGCTGAAACTATTGGATGGAAATGGGAAATGTAACATACTATTATTATTCTCAATATCTGAAATCTCAAATTTTCTTGAGAACAATTAATTTTCAATAGTGCATACAGTTTTTGGACAGCAAATATGTTTTTGAAGTCAATGAAAAAAATTCAACTTGGAGGAAAATTTTACACATACTCAAAATCATGTACTGGTAATTGCATAAATGACCTTCAAACCTTGAAGCTGATTTGATAGACTAAGTTTCATTGGCTAACCTGGCTTTTGTTATCAGTCAACCTCTCTGATAGGCCAGAAACTGACAGGTAACCTAATCTGTAGAGTTTTATTTCTCAGAGGGTTCACCATATTCCTGCCACTTTATGTAAATTATAATGTCATAAACATTTTCTAGTTGTGAACAAGTACCTGTTTGGAGAGTACCAAATAATTTTACTTTCAATGCATTGTACATTAAGAATCAAATTTTACTTCCTTCCCAATGTAGAGGCAATACAATTTTCAGGACTGAGTCCTTAATTTCATTTCCGTTTCCTGTTGCCACTGTTTTGATACAGTGTGTCAATGCATAAAAAGAGGATGTCACTCTACTGAAAAAGATAACTGAGATGGAAATATGTGTGCATGTAAAAAAAACATCACTTTTGTGCATACTTATCTACTATGGCAGCAGCATATGTAGAAAAAAAAGAAAACAAACACCAGACTTTCAACCAGTATTTTTTATTTGCAAAATAAAACACCCAACACATTTTCATGGATATATTCTATATTAGGAAGCAAGGATATAATGATGCCTAAAACACTTCTAATGAATATTGAGTCAGTTCATCAATAAACCTTAAACTTATTCATTTTCCAGACAGGATATTTGGGGAAAATGTTACTTTTCATTGTAAATAAATTACCTATAAAGTGACAAAAGTAATTTTTTAACAGCCATTTTTAAATCATTTTATTTTTGCTTTCCAAATGTTGTACATTCATTCTTTGAAGAGGACATGTTTTATATATGACTGGAATTTGGGCCACAACCCAAGGATCTGTGGGAGAGTTTGGTATAGTGGTGGAGACATGTAATAAAAAGCATGGTGATTTGCAACAGCAAGCCATGATAGTTTGTCTGCTTAGATAAAAAGAAGTTTTAAAGAACTTACTTTTTTGTTGTTTGTTGTTTGGGGTTTAATCTATTAGTTTATTTTGTTGTTCTTGTTTTGTCATTTCTCTATGCAAAATTATATTTAGCATGTCATCCAGTATAGCTGATGGAGGAAGAACCTGGGAAAACCCAGATAAGGACCACTGACCCACAGAAAGCTGCTGGCAAGCTTTCTCACATATCCACATTGCATAAGCCCAAGACTCAATCCCATTCAGATGGCAGTAAAGGCAAATGTTCAAATCACTTGGCCACAAGGGGCTCCTAGTTAAAGCATTTTGTGATAATACTATCATCAGGGCTATTTTGATCCTTACATCCATCTGTACACCAAAATAATAAATCCCTGTCCTCCCAAACAGTGTTTTCTTTCTGCCTGAGTTGCAGTGTCCAAACAAGAAACAGTGCAACTCATATGTCATTTCTTGGCTGGGCACTATGATGTAAGCTTAGTGTGGACATAGATAATAGTCCAAATTATTCTATCATTAATTTATGAATATCTTGGTAAATTGTCCATAAATCTCTGTTTATTACCATCCTGCCTTTGAATTGCCAGTAGTATTAAAAGAACCATAAAAGTACAAGTGAAGGTAGGGGGATTTCAAATGGCATTGAATGTTGATAATTAAAGATCTGTATGTCAGGCACTTACTGGGAACTGGGTAGCATACATAAAGTTATGCTAATTGCATTCACCCTTGAGAATATCACTGCTCAGAATGGATGGTTTATATACAGGGCACTTAAATAATGTGCCAGCAGACCTGGGACTGTGCAGTTGGTTAGGAGTTATTTGTAGAACAAACAACATTTACCATAATCTGCAGGCCCCCTACCAGAGCAGATGTCAGCTTGACTGTGCTGAAAAATGCATGAAATTTATAAATTTGCAGAGACTTCTAAAATGATAAACAAATAATAAAGAATTAAAATGACTTTGCATCTTTGTTCTGATTTTGATGGCCTTCATTAATTTGCAACTTTATATGGTATCTTGTTTATGGTCCTGAATTAGTACATTTATCAACTGTACAATTCTTTCAGTCACCAAGCTTTTATGTTCATTATTATGCTTATTTATTAAGTGTTATTCTAAATAGACCATAATAGAGGCAAAGGGTGCAGTCTATAAATGCTATACAATTATTATTTAGTTTCTTGTTCTGTTAGGCATGCAACTTTTGTTTTAAAAACTAAATTGTTATATATATATATATATATATATATATATATATATATATATATATATATATATATATATATATATATATAAAGAATACAAATCATATGGCGAATAACAACCCTCTCAAGCGTACTGGATCCACCAAGGGATCACGTCTGTCAGGGATTAATTAAAATAGATGCAATAAACTGACGACGAACAGTACGAAACTAGTAACTAACTAGCCTAAGCGCTTTCGACTCTTAATGAGTCTTTTTCAAAGGCAAATACAAAACATAGTTACGACAAACAAATAAACACAAAAACATTGCGTTTGTAAACCTCTACATTTCTATCTTCACATGTGCTAAAACTATAAATACA
The DNA here is from genome assembly GCA_016746295.1 of Potamilus streckersoni. Taxonomy (NCBI): domain Eukaryota; kingdom Metazoa; phylum Mollusca; class Bivalvia; order Unionida; family Unionidae; genus Potamilus; species Potamilus streckersoni. The sequence continues at coordinate 6,241,595 of JAEAOA010002353.1, read as the reverse complement.
ACCAGCTTGTATAGACTAGTTGCGCAACAAGCTGGTTGTATTTATAGTTTTAGCACATGTGAAGATAGAAATGTAGAGGTTTACAAACGCAATGTTTTTGTGTTTATTTGTTTGTCGTAACTATGTTTTGTATTTGCCTTTGAAAAAGACTCATTAAGAGTCGAAAGCGCTTAGGCTAGTTAGTTACTAGTTTCGTTCTGTTCGTCGTCAGTTTATTTCATCTATATATATATATATATATATATATATATATATATATATATATATATATATATATATATATATATATATATATATATATATATATATACATATATATATATATATATATATATATATATATATATATATATATATATATATATATTTTTATATATATATATATATATATATATATATATATATATATATATATATATAATCCAGATATTGTAAGAAATTTTTTTTATTAAACACATTTATATTACAATTTTTTTTTTATTGTTTACAGAAAATTTTTAAAAAATGTTATTAACTTTATGTCTTCTGGTAAATATGATTTTCAGACTTTAGCTATTGGACTTCCAAACTTCCAACCATGGAAATTCAGGTTTTCCAAAATTACATTTAATGGAACCCCTAATGTGAAAAATGTATTTATGGCAAATGGTGGTTTTGTTTTTTCAGAGGGAGTCTGAAAGATATAGACCTCATGCTGATGAGTTACCTCCTCCTGGACCCTCTGATTTTCCCAAGGGTCATCACTACAGTTCTGATGAGTATGAGAAATACAGAAAGGATTTGCAGCAAAAGCAGCAGGCTGAATATCAGGATTTTCTTCAAAAGGTAGGAATTTTCAACATTTGTTTCCTTGTGCACACTTACCTCCAATGGCAGCATATGTCTGTCTGTCTGTCTGTCTGTCTTTGTATTCATATGTCTCTTTCTGTATGTCTGTCTCTCTCTGTCACTCTCTCTCTCCTTTTATAGATACAGAAATGGTATGCTTTGAAATCTGCCCCTAGACCAGGTTAAAATATTTTAAGATGCACTGGAAAGACTCTTAGCAACTTCACTGATTTTCAGGAGACCATGGACAGTTCAATAACATCTTGTGCATGTATGCTTAATCTATAGGCATTACTTCACATAGTCTAATTTGTTCTTTCATTATTGTATTCCCAATATGCTTCTTGTATAGTTGTGTAAGAAATGTAACAATATAAAACTTTCATCATACTAATGCCAACCCTTTGATTCTGTACTAAATAAATCAAATCAGACAAAATATATAATTGTATCACTGTATTCATATTTGTTGGTCTCATGAATCATCAAGCAAATTATTGTCCTTGCATCCATTGTTTTGAATCTGTCATCTTTGTTCCATTTTTAATCTCTTCCCCAGTCATATACTAGTGTTCAATGATACAGTTGATAAAATAACCAAAAATGTGTGTTGTTTCTAATAACTATACTTGCTATTTAAAATTGAATGTCAGTAAATCAAAACAGTGGTTGTCATTGGTTAATCTTCAATAAACCCACGTTTAAGTAGTGGAATGTTCATTGATGTTGATAAAAAGATCACCATGAAGGTCATTGTATTAAACAGGCTGTCAGATCAAAGGAAGTTGGACTGTACTTTTCTCAACAAAATCTGTATTTGTTCTTATAGATATGTTGGTTATGCCAATTGGCATACAGATGGGCTGTGACACATGTTTCAGCTAGGGCATATCATAGCAATGACAGATCTATACTGGCTAAGATATTACATGGACAATGATAGATCTATTGTGGCTAAGATATTACATGGCTATGACAGATCTATATTGGCTAAGATATTACATGGTTATGACAGATTACATTGGCTAAGATATTACATGGCTATGACAGATTACATTGGCTAAGATATTACATGGCTATGACAGATTACATTGGCTAATGACAGATACATACTGGCTGGGCTAAGACAGATCTTTATTGGCTAAGGTATTACATGGGCATTAACATTTATATTGGCTAAGATATTTTATGGCTATGAAAGATCTGTATTGGTTAAGATATTACATGGGCAATGGCAGACATGGTTTTGCAGTAAGATATTCAGTTTGCCTTCATTGATGTAGCAATAACAGCAGACATTCTTACTCAATGTAATGCTGCAGTAGTGATAAATGTTATTTATTTTCTATTTGTACTCATTGTCATTCGTTCTGAACATTCTGAAAAATTGCTAAAGGTGTAGATATACATTTTCATCTCTTGTCCTTTAACTAATTTGGTGATTTAGTAAACAAAGCAAGTTTGTCCTTGTTCTTGACCTTGTAGTGTTGTAGCATGGGTACACACAGTGCTTATTTGGGCAGTTTTTCTCCATAAGTCATAACATATCATGTTATGATGTCAAACCATATATCCACCTTCCTGTCAGCTCCTTATTTCATTTCCACTCAGTAATGCAAGTTCTCCACCATGTTCCATTACTAAACTTTGTAAATAGCTTTTGTTTTGGGTAAAGGAGAAACTTTTCAGTTTTGGGATGATATGTCAAGGTCATTGACTGAAAGAAGAAAGACAGTTAGGGATCATCCATAAAGGACATCTGCAAAGATCAGGAAATGCAAACAACTGTGGACAAAGGGGGAGGGGTGTAAAGGACCTTGTGGATGTCTGCAATTTAGTATTTTTTATGATATTCTGTGTTGAACAGCTGCTTTAGGCCTACTGCATGTATTCCAGTAAGTTTTGTGGACATCCTGAGTAAAGACTTTTTTAAAGAAAGAACTTTCTGTTTATTTTTTCTTTGTTTTGAGCTACATGTTTTGAAGAGATCAGTGAACATTGTATTTTGAGAGCACAAGCTATTACACTGCCAGACCATAGAGCAGTGTATAATGCTAGATGGAGATGTCCACAGCGGAGGAGGGTGTAAGACTAATGCGGAAAAAAGAAGAGGGGGCTTTAGGAAAATAGGTATTATCTGCAGACATCCTTTATGGACAACCCCTTACCACACAGTAAATTAATTTCACATTTCAGACCTGAACCAAAATTTATTGATGGCTTGCACATGGGGTAAGGAAGAAAATATTCATTTTGGGGTCAATAGCTAAGGTCATTGTGACGGAATAAATAAGATTTCCACACAATAACTTTGCTTCTTCATCACAAACCTAGACTAACCTTTGTGGATGGCTTGAACTTGGAGTAAGGTAGAAGCCAGGGGTAAGTGTTAAAAATCAGGGTCGCTCTGGCAGAAAAATGCAAAGTGGTATCCACACAGAAATGGAAGATGTTGACAGTACATCGTCACCAAAGTTTTTGGATTTCTTACACATTGATTAATGAAGAAACCTATTGACTTGGAGGGCTAAGAGCAAGATCAAGTTGATTGAAAGAACAGAAATGAGTTTTCTGCACAAAATCTTTAGTTTTAGACAGTTGACCTTGACCAAAGTGTTTGGAGGGATATAAGATATGGAAGAAACCTATTTTGATTAAAATCACAAGGTCATGGTCATTAGGGCAATTAAGAGGGTTTTGCAGAATAACTTTTGTTCTAGAATAATTTCCTTTACCAAATTTTGTGGATGGTTTGAACTTGCTTAGGGTAATAAAGAAATATATTTAACATCAGGTCTAGAGGTTAGAGGTCATTGTCATGGTATGTAAAATGACAAAATAGTGGTTTCTTCACAGTAACTTTAGTCCAAGACTATGTATCTTGACAAAGGTCCAGTTTATTGAGAACCAGTGGTCAGTAATATCCAGAGTAGACTATATACTCTACACAGCAGATTATTAAATAAAAAATAGATGTTCCTGTATCATGTACTGTTCACTTCACTATTCTTCTGTGTTCATAAAGTCTGCTATTGAAACATACTGTTAACAAATTCACTGAAATGAACTCAAATCATGCTTTTTTTTAGTTGTATTTGAACAGAAAACTCTACCATATGTACTTACTTATAAGAGGAATCCAACTAAAAACTGCACAGACCCAGATCTTCCATCACATCATGTGCTAGCAGATCTGGATTTATGGATTGGAGTAATCAATAGAACAAACAACATAGACCATGATCTGCATGCACATTTTACAACATCAGATCATGATCTTTGTTGTTTACATTTTGACTTAAGTACATAGGGTACCCTTAAGATAAATAATTCTAAATGGATTATCTTTTCAGGGTCCCCTCTGAGGGACTTGAGGAAAAAGGGTTTTATGACACACTTCTGATCTGCTGATTTAGCAATTAGTTATATGTGTGCAAGGTATTTTATAACAACAATGTGCACTTTTGTTCCATTTTCTCAGTGGGACAGTAAATAGTGCTTGTGATCAGTATAGACAAATGCTTTTTGTATTGTGAAACAACTAAATCAGAGATGGTAATTACTTTTGTATTAACATACCTGTTGAGTGTTTAACAGTCAGTGATTTCATGATCAATAGTTTTTGTTAGATATTTTCATGGATAAAAAGGTACTAACATTATTCAAGGATAACTTTGTTTAGAAAGGTGCAAACTGTGATTGACATGTTTTTTTTTTCTTGAACTTTAATGCAGTTACACTCCTCAGATCCTTCCAAATTTTTTTGGAATGTGTAAAGGTTTATCAAGTATTAATATAAATGGGTATAATTTGTGCTGCAGGAAGACTTTAAATTCATGGTCTAGCTACCTTACAGATACTGTACAAATTAGTATCTCATGAAAAATAATGAATTTACACTATCTATCTATCTATCTATCTATCTATCTATCTATCTATCTATCTATCTATCTATCTATCTATCTATCTATCTATCTACCTACCTACCTACCTACCTACCTACCTACCTACCTACCTACCTACCTACCTACCTACCTATCTACCTATCTATCTATCTATGTGTTTGTCTGTCTGTTTTACCACTGCATATGGGAAACCTGCAATTACCACACTCTATACATCTATATAATCAATCAGGCCCCAGGTGGCCAAGTGGACTAAGGTTAATGCCTTAATAGATCACTCACCTCTCACCTCAGTTTGTGTGGATTTAATCTTGGCTCAAGCAATGTGGGTATGTGAGAAAGCTTGCCAGTAGTTATGGTTCTTCCTAGGCTCTTCCTTTATCTAAAATACTGAATGCCATGTGTGAAACCAGCCCAAGCACTTTCAGAATCTACTGAATCCTTTTTCAAGTGCAAAAAGCAACAAATGACAACTACACAAATTAAACTGGAACAAAACACAAGGCACAAAAACATAAGATTTATACTGAATCTACAGGATGTTTGCTGAATTTATTTACATTATTGATACAGTTAAACACTTATTACATAAAATGAGCAATGTTCCTACTTTTTAGTGCCCACATGGCTAGAAAAAAGAACTGTAACATAAATAAGTAGGTTAGCAATAAAACCTTTTGTGTCATCAACATTGGTTTCATTACAGTTTTTTGTCTTGATAAATTTTTTTGTTAAACTAGCAGTATCTTACAACTTGCAGAAGTGATGTTATAAAGTAGTATTACATAACTGAGTTGGTAATTTTATAACCATTTTAAAAAAATTTTATATTTGCATTGTTTATATTTGACATTTGGAAAATAAACTATAGTTATGACCATGGGTTAGGGAAAGTGCATTAATGGCCAGAAAATGTGATTTTGGTAACTTGTAAATTCCTTCTTACCTATACAGGGACAAATATCCATTTGGATTCTGTTTGATTTACGACACTAGGTTAAGTGTATGCAGCTGGCAGATCCAATAAAATTATTTAGAATTTTCTATTTTCTGTGCTCTATTTTGAGCTGTGGGTGATTCCAGTCAGGATTACATCATTGAAAGTATGGCTCAGAGAAGAGAAATGTTCTGCCATTAGTCCCTTTTCCACTTTGTTGGTTTGCCAGTCTTATCGTGGAAAATCATTACAATATTTAATTTCTGCATTTCTCCAAGATAGGGGCATACCATACATGTGATGAGGTAGACGCATTTTCGGTGATGCATTATAACTCTAGTATGGTTGTGAATTATTAAACTTCGACCTGTGACTGTGCTGGAAAATGTGTTTGTTTCTTTTCTTCAAATTTAATTCCCATTTGTTTTAGGGCTTTTTAAATTTGAGCATGGCTTTAAATTTGCCCAGACTAGTTTGTCTTTCAAATTTTTGTGTCTCTGACTGGCTTGTATGGAAAGATGAAATTAATCATTTACACAATTCATTGGTTGGCCTGCCGTTGTTAATAATGCAACCTTCATTAGAGTCTCTAGGTGGAACACATAAAGGGCAATCTATCCACATTTTCTTTTTACCTGTATTTTAGTAGGTTTGCATGGTTTGTTTGTTTTACTGTACACTCTGTCAGATATGGGGTTAGCTCTCTGCACCAGTCCTGCATATCTATCATTTCTCTGAGCAACAGGATCCATTTTGAGTCTCTAGGTGGAACACATAAAGGGCAATCTATCCACATTTTCTTTTTACCTGTATTTTAGTAGGTTTGCATGGTTTGTTTGTTTTACTGTACACTCTGTCAGATATGGGGTTAGCTCTCTGCACCAGTCCTGCATATCTATCATTTCTCTGAGCAACAGGATCCATTTTGATCCAGTGCTTTTTGAAAAGACTTATTTGCCATGTGATTTATAACTTTTACTTGGACTAGATAGGGATATCTTGCATGAGAAGATAGGATTTGTGTCAGGTTGAGACTTGCATAATTTTGGATACAGAATGTGTTCTCAGCAGCTTTTTGTCATGGATGCAGCTTGCATAGTTATGGGTACAGAAATGACTCCCTAAGGCTTTTTGTCAGGGATTAAGCTTGCATAGTTCTGGGTACAGAAGTGACTCCCTAAGGCTTTGTGTCAGGGATTAAGATTGCTTAGTTCTTGGTACAAAACTTGCTTCTCAGAGATGAGGCTTGCTTAATTTTGGGTTCAAAATTTGTTCCCTTAGGCTTTTGTCTTGAATGCTGCTTGCATTGTTCTTGGTACAAAATCACAAACACCATAGTGTAATCTGAGAAAGCCGTCTTCTAAAAAATTTATGAGCTTATTTATGTAACATCTGTGTAATAAAAAAAATAATCTAAAATAATGACTCATGTAAAATGGTCTTAGGCAATTGAAAGACTTAAATTCAAGATTTTCTTATTGGCATGATTTGTTTTACAACTCTTTTCTAAAACATAGAAGACAAATAACCTTACATGGCAGTTTAAAGCACAGGAGTCTGTGGTTTTATCAATAAAGCACAACTGAATTTCTGACAACATGAAATCACCTTACTGGTATTTTGTTAATTTATAATACTGGTAAGGTGATTTCGTGTTGTCAGAAATTTTGTTGTGCTTTATTGATAAAACTGCAGACTCCTATGGTTTAAAGTTAATAACAAATGTAGAAGTTAAGAGGAGTATGGATCTAATTGATAGTTGTTGCCTCCTATTAGCTGTACCGGTCGGTTTTGACAGAAATGTTGAAAACATTTTTTTAGTCTGCTTTAGTGGAACGTGAGACAGCAGTCACCTCTATGATGTCAGCAGTTATGAAGTTGTTGATTGCTGTGCAATGATTACATATTCTTCAACGAAGATTAAATATTGCAAACAGTGACCGATTGGATTAATGTCTATGAAATAGAAACATGAGGTTGTTGGGTTTTTTTAAAATTTATATTGTTTTTATCGTGAACCCAATATATAGAAGACTTGTGAGCCATCAAAATGAAATGCATACTCTGTGTTGTTGCCGACAGTCACTGTGGGCAGGAGGGAAAAGAAACTAAACAGCATGAATAGAATATGTCAGCTTCTTACAGAATTTGATGTTGAGACTGTTAACTTTAAAGACCTTAAATACATTTTACGGTCTGTTTGTACTTGAATACCAACTGCCTCATCTTTTTCCAGTACAGAGGCAGATTTTATAGGTAAAAACAAGCATACTGATGTAAAGGAATCTGATAATCAACAAAAGCGATCGATCTTCACATACAATTTTGGTCAGTTAAATTTTGCTACTAGTTGAAGTCAACACACACAGAAGAATTTTTTTAAAAAAAGTACAGTCCTTCACATATTTGTACTTAAATTGGCCTAGATTTTCATCAGCATGAGAAAACTATTGAGGCTAGGAAAGGGATGAGGCTGTTCACAGGGAAAAATACAACTTTAAATCACTGAACATACTTACCTGTGCCTTGTTAGTTAATCTCATTTAAAAGACTGCTAATCTTCTTTTGTGCAAGTGGTTGGGACTAAACTAGAAATGCCATTTGTTTTTAGAAACAAAACACCACCTTTTTGGTTCTTCAGATAAATAATCATTGTTATGCAATAGGTTTGATGACTAAACCCTAATATCTCCAACTAGGTTGGGTCTGTTTTGAAACCCCAGACATGATCAAGATAACAGGGGCAGATATGGGTTTATGCTATTTGTTAAGAGGACTAGGTTATGTCCAGAGGACCAGGTCCACCAGGTTAGGTCCACCAGGTTTTGAAACCCTTGACATAGTAGAGATAATGGGGTTTGACCTTAAATATACCAACAGATTTGTTAGGAATAATCTGTAGAAGAAGCAGACCCTTAATGTGATGACAAATTAATCTCTATATTGTTCCAATTGGACTTGACTTACATGTGGTATTAAACACACAACCAATATTTAAGACAATATTAACTTTTAAAATCATTAGTACTGTATAGTTGCAATTTGTATGGTTCATAATGTTTGAAGGCCAGTCAATGAAAGTAATGTACCATCAGTGCACTCACATCGATTTACTATACAATCTTTGGATCCTTGCCATCTTTGCACTGCATGAATTTAGTCTGCTTGTGGTAGCTTAGTCTTACTTTTTTCCTGATCCTTCTTTTTGCATGACCACTAGAAATATGACCCACCAAAGGATGCCATAGGTCTGCCTATTGGCCAGTACCGCTATGAACCCAAACGGCTGGCTATGGAAGCCGAACGGAATAGAGAGTATAATGAACTACAGAAGGTACCTGGTGCACAGTTTGATCTGTATTTTGCTAGTCCCTCTTTAGTTGTGCACAAAATATAATTCCATGCACCTTTTCAGTTACATGTATAGGCATCATTTTGCTTATACAGTACTGGTGTTGTTTGATAGTTAGACAGCATTTAATATTTCTTCATATATTTTTGTTGCTTTTTGGTCCATTTGGTCCCATGTTCTTACCTCTCATAGCCATCAATCCCACATGCCATTTGCAGATACATTCAGTACAATTTCCAGAGCTCGCAAAAAATTTGTAAATGTTGGAATGCTTTTTAACTCTAGATATGTTTAACTGTTTTTAATATTTGTCAGGTGAGTGAGAAGAACAGACACAGCTAATTATATCATTTAAATATCAAAAGTAAACAGATTATATTTTTTTTATGACCAAGATAGTTCTAGTGTATAAGTACCTGAGTGAGATACCTACATAAAGTAGATGAAGGCTCAGTCCATTTTTATAATGTTTTTCAAAACGTATGATTGTATGCTGAATAAGGAGAGATTTTGATTTTATTTTTAGACTTTTAAATTTGCCATTCCTTGTCATGGCAATAGAAAATTTGACTAACATGTTAATCAGATTTTTGAAAAAAGAATGGATAAATTTTGATAATTTTATTGTGAGCTTCTTATTTTTATGGCAAATGGACTGTTTAAATGAAAATTTTTTAAAAAATTAAAGTTTATGCACAACTTAATGATCTTGAGTTATTGAACATATTCATTGCTAATGTTGCAATGGGGTTTGTCAGATAAGTAAGATATGTTTTTCCTTAATGAACAAGAGTGTTGAGTTTGTAGTGGTTTTTTTCTATTTGTTCTGCCAATTTTTCAGCTTGAAATTACAGTTGTTTCAAGTCTTTTGTATGCCATCTTTGTCATTTATAATGAAATTATTTTGCAGTTCTAGCTGTTCATTTTGTCTGTAAAATGTTTTCTTATATAGTGTGCATGTTACATTCATATCATAACATCATTCAATCTCATAGAAAACAAGAAAGAAACAAATAGAAAAACAAGAAAATAATAGTATAATTTTATTGTCTTTATAGAGTCTGTCTATACACTTAAGAAGTTAGAAGAGAAATTGGGTATTGATCATATGCTTTAAGATGTAGAATATTGATATTTTTTTACCTCAGTGAGTGAAGTATACATGGATTTTAGAAAACACAAGAGAATATTGCAGTCATTACATGAATACAATGTGTTCAAGTTAAATAATTAATCCATGAATAGCCAATGTTCTGGATAAATAATCATTCCACGAACATGTGTTCAAGATGAATAATCATTCCATGAATACCTTATGTTCAAGATAAATAATCATTCCATGAAAACCATGTGTTCAAGAAAATACTCATTTTATGAATACTATATGTTCAACATAAATAATCATTTAATCATTCTTTGAATACTCTATGTTCAAGATAAATAATTGTCATGTGAATACCATGTATTCAAGATAATTAATCACTTCATGATTATGATGTGTTCAATATACAAATATTGTAGAAAAACACAAAAAAACATTGTAATTATTTCATGAATACCATATGTTCAAGATAAATAATTATTCCATGAATACCATGTGTTGAAGACAATCATTCCATGAATATCATGAGTTCAAGATAAATAGTCATTCCATAATATGATGTGTTCAAGATACATATATTGTAGAAAACCCAAGAGAACATTGTTATCATTCCTTGAATGCCATATATTCAAGATAAATAATTACTCCATAAAAACTGTATGTTCAAGATTGATAATCATTCCATGAATACCATTTGTTCAAGATAAATAATCATTCTATGAATACCATGTGTTCAAGAAAAATCATTCCATGAATACCATGTAATGTATTCAAGATAAATAATAATTCCATGAATACCTTGTGTTCAAGATAATTATTCCATGAATACCATGTGTTCAAGATAATTATTCCATGAATACCACATGTTCAAGATAAATAATCATTCCATGAATACCATGTATTCAAGATAATTGTTCCATGAATATGTTGTGTTTAAGAAAAAAAATCACTCCATGAATACCATGTGTTCAAGATAAATAATCGTTTCATGAATACCATGTGTTCAAGATAAATAATCATTCTATGAATACCATGTGTTCAAGAAAAATCATTCCATGAATACCATGTATTCAAGATAATTGTTCCATGAATATCATGTGTTCAAGAAAAAAATCATTCCATGAATACCATGTGTTCAAGATAAATAATCATTTCATGAATACCATGTGTTCAAGATAAATAATCATTCTATGAATACCATGTGTTCAAGAAAAATCATTCCATGAATACCATGTATTCAAGATAATTGTTCCATGAATATCATGTGTTCAAGAAAAAAAATAATTCCATGAATACCATGTGTTCAAGATAAATAATCGTTTCATGAATACCATGTGTTCAAGATAAATAATCATTCTATGAATACCATGTGTTCAAGAAAAATCATTCCATGAATACCATGTGTTCAAGATAAATAATCATTACATGCATATCATGTGTTCAAGATAATTATTCCATGATTACCATGTGTTCAAGATAAATAATCATTCCATTATACTATGAGTTCAAGTACACATATTGTGGAAAACACAAGAGTATATAGTAATAATATAATAGATAACATGTGTTCAAGAGAACTTTGTAATCATTTGATAAATACAATGCAAGATACAATTTCTGTTATTATTCAGATTTCATTTACATTGCATAAGACCTTTTGTCCAGTGACCTTTTAATACTGGGTTTCTTCCTGTTTTTACCCCCATCATCTTGATCTGTAACCTTCACTGATACTTTAGAAACATTTATTAGTGTCACTCCAAACATTGTGTATGTCATACATGCTGTACATGATTAATTGTACATGTGTCATGGTTTTCTTACAAATATTTAATTTCTGGTAATTTATAAAGATTGTAAACCTGTGGGCTTTTTTATAGATATTAAATTTCACTTTAATTTTCTTAGCAAAGTATGAATTAAGGTTAAAATCCTTTGATTTGGATCAGCTTTCATATTTCCCAAGAAGACCTTTTTAATTAATTGCCCAAAATGCAGGAATACTTAGATCACCTTTGTCAACATATTAAGTTGCTCATGCAAGTGTGTACTTAGATCAAAACTACATCTTTATTCATTTATGCACATTTATAGTATATTCTAGAACTCCTTGTATGATAAGAAAATGTATAAAATGTTCACTGGTTGAAGCCTAGATTACTAGTATATCTGTAATCATGAATTTCACAAAAATAAATGTTCATCTAAAATGGAAAAGAGGAACTCTGTTTTGTCATAGATGTGCTTGGGAGAATTTGCAGTACATTTTAAGTACATAATTCTGAATATAGAATGTGCCATTTTGGTATGACAAATTCACTGATCAGATTCACATGGATCTGTTTCAATCATAGATATTATAAATCAATTCTTGTTAGAGTAAGGATACATAGGAGGTTAGGACTAGGAAATTGAAATTCATGCTAAAATATGACAGTGTTAATTTGGCACATGGACCTATAATACTTAATTTAAGAAAAAAAAACAATTTTGGGTTTAAATGAAAATTAAAGTTGGTTGTTTGTTTGTTATTTAATGGCACTTTAAGCATTTTATTTGGCAATATCATTCCGAGGAAATGCCTTATCCAAAGATACACTGAGGCAGTCAACCCAAGCTGGGCTGGGTGGGTTAAGAACTTGTGATCCTTGTAACTCACATGCTGAGGAAATAGAGCTAAGTGTATTCCAAAGGACACATTGAGGCATTGAATCAGGGCTGACCTGGATGGGTCACAAACCCATGACTCTTAGATTACAAGTCAAACTTTCTACCAAAATGAGCTACCATGGCTCACAAAATATAAGTGCTGTATTTACCATATATGTTGGGATAACATATTTGTTGGGACACCATAAAGTAATTTTAAAAGTAATTCTTTTTGCACTGTATGTTCAGGAACACATAGTTTATTCAAGTCATAAGTTGTGGGACACCTTTTAAATCATTTGAAAATTAAATGTCAGAAAATGCACTCCAAGTGAAATTTTATTCTGAAAAATATAAAACTGTACTTAAGATAAAACTCTTTAATCCACTGCAGCAGCATCTCATTAAGACAACCTTTCTTCTGCATATGTACAATCCATTCTTTTGGTGCATGAATTTTTTTTAGCTTTCTCATACCATGAAATATTGTTATTGGCAACACACCACCTGAAGTGGAAACTGCAAGGACTAAAGTCAGATTTTTTAAAAATCTACACCAGTTTAGCTAATTCTCACACATTTGACCCCCATCTTATTGTCAGTCCATCCAAGAATGTGATCAAAGTACTCTATAATTTTATCCATGTTAATGATCATATTGTCTGCAAAATCATCTGCTTCTCTTTCACAAATTCATCACATGATCTTATTTTCTCCAAATATTCTGGGCAACACTGGGTTATAGATGTCCATGCATGAAGCACTAGATTGTGTCACTTTGAAATTTGTTCCATTGCTTCATTTTTTTCAAAATTCCCATGAACACCAGTGAAAAGGAACCAAAGTTAGCTTCCATATCTTGGCAGTCTTTATATATTCAAAAACAATTTGCACACCTTAAAGAATCCAAAGTCAGCTTCTGATGTTGGCTTGCTTTGCATTAAAATAACCTTTGTATTGGTGTCCTTAAAAAAGATAAAGAGAAGAAAAAAAAGAAATGGCTTCAAAGTATCCAAAGTCAGCTTCCCAGGTGGGCTTGCTTTTAATAAAAACAACCTTTGTCTTTGATGTCAGTAAATTCAAAGAAGGAGTTTACAGCTTGCTGCCAGTTGTGTTTATTCACCACCTGGGCTTCTATGTCTTTGGCATCTGTAGTTAAAATTAATACAAAGGAGCATTGATGTTTGCAAGTAAATCATGTACACAGCAATAACTTACTTTAATGATACTTTTGTAAATGAATGTGTTTTTAATAATTATATTTATTTGCAAGATGCTGTCATAGAGTAGACCTGGATATAGTTCAATCTTGGTTAGTTTGCACATAACACTATTTCATGTGTGAATGACAGTTGTCTTCAGGATATTGGTTGATTATTTTCCTCTCATAAGCAATACATGCTACAGTATGGAAGCCTGTGCTACATATAAGCATTTTGTGAATATATTTTATTCTTTAATGCATATGTTGAAAAAAATAGGAATAAATAATAACAAAACAAAGTTAGTTTCTTTCTTTTAATTATCCAATAAGTGTTTTATCTATTTTATTGCAATGTGCAGTTGGTGGTGGGGAAAGAACAAATGCAATACAATTTTTTTGGATTTCTTAAGTCTTTGGACATATAACCTAGGTGTAAAAAGTTTCACCATAAGTTTTGGGACAGGAAAAATATTTTTTATCATGTCCCAATTTATCATGTTCCAATATATATGGTAAATATGGATAGTCCAGAACATTAAAAATTAAATTTTGTCTAAATTTTGGGGTTAAGACTAGCTTAGCATTAATTCTTTAAAAATCTTTTCTCAAAATAACATATTCTTCTGCCTAGTTTTTTATGTAACATCATACAAGAAATCTGAAACTAATGCTTGAGCAACAAAGCTTTTTTACCACTTTCTTTGTTTTACTTACAATCTTTCCAACATTCCTGGTGTAGATTGTTTCTGGCTGACATTTTTTGGTCTTGTGTATTAGCATATTTGGCATAGATAAGAACTTAATGACCTGAAATTTTGAGTCAAATTGCTCCAAGGCTATAATTATATAAATCCCTTTGTTATCAATTTACCCTTTCTACATCCCCAAGATGACCAAGAGTACTAAATGGACCTTGTAAATCCCTATGCATAAAATCCAAATCTTTCTGGGTGGGGGAGAATTAAACAGGTCAGAGCAAGGCAGGTTAAATAAATAAGTAATCAGAGAAACTCCACAATATGATATAAAAATGTATTTAGCATGAAATAAATTCCAATTTTCATGTCTTATTCAAAAACGTTTACACAGTAACATGTTTATGTGGAGTACCTATTTCCTGTAATGTAAATCATACACAATATGATATAAAAATGTATTCAGCATGAAATAAATTCCAATTTTAATGTCTTATTCCAAAACATTTACACAGTAACATGTTTCTGTGAAGTACCTATTTCCTGTAATGTAAATCATACACAATATGATATAAAAATGTATTCAGCATGAAATAAATTCCAATTTTCATGTCTTATTCCAAAATGTTTACACAGTAACATGTTTCTGTGGAGTACCTATTTCCTGCAATGTAAATCATACACATTTAGGCAAACCATGCACTTAATGAATTAAAATCTATTTCATAACATTGAGTTGCTTTTTCTTTTGAAAAGGAAAATATATATGGAATTGACTTTATCATTGTAAAGCAGATGAAGACTACAGATACCATTTCACTCACAAGGGTCAACATGATATGAGCAGTTTAGCTTCTGGGACTGGACTATGATCATTCATCTAACTACATTGTACCTCAAAATGTGCTTGTTACTTGTGTAATTCTAACACAGTTACAGGGAATGCAGCACAAAAAGCCATTCATATAACTATAATACATGAAGTTTGCTTAATATCTGAGAATCTTCTATGGATTATCAAAGAAACACGTTGCAATAATGTTTAAAGGATGTTGTGTGAAACATTGCAGATAATTTTGAATAAAATTTTCTTAACAGAGTTGATTGCAACACTAAATTAAGGATAGAACTCTCCCCACAAAAATTCCAATAATGTTAAATTCTTTCCTTGTGCAGTATGCAAGAATGTCCACAGTTTTGCAATGCAGAATTTTTCATATATTTATTTTTGTATTTTTACTGGTCTAAAAATTCTGAATGTTTGCTTGTAGAAGCATTTTTTTTATTAGGATGATATCTGAATTTACCTGTTAAAAATAATGCATAAAAGTGTAACTTAAAAAAATAAATATGCTTTTTAATTTTTTTAAACATATTAAGAAATAAATAAGACATTTGATAAAAGATTTTAGATAAAATTCTAATGTAAATCTAGATGTGGTTAAAGATATTGACTTGAGTATTTGCTCACTCTCCCATTTGTTTGTAACCTCCAACTAATTTAAAAAAATGAAAAGCATCAAGGAAATGAAAAATGCATAAAACTTTGAAATTTCATTCATCAATTTATAATTTCTAACTTGCTTGTCACTAGCGGGTCCACAACACTGCAAACTTACTGTCACTTTCTAATCAAAAAGAAGTTTTCAGTGTAAACAAGCAGACTGCTCATAATCCTCTTCTGGTTTCTAGAACAGTCATTTCAGTAAAAACTGGCATCTGCATCCATTATTTGAAATGTCTAGTTTAATATTTCTAAACAAAATTGAACAGATTAAAAGGAGAAACTCTAGTATTCATGTGTTCAAAGGGACATTACTCTAGAATTTACAACATTATTGAGATTATCAAAGATGGTGAAGTACATCACATCTGTGGTTTGAAAACAGACTCACCCATGCAAATATGGCTGCAATGTTACTCATTGTACTCATGTTTGATTTGAAATGCCAAAAACAAGAATTGAAATTATAAATTGATAAATGAAATGAGTAAGTTTTGTTCATTTTTTTTATATCCTTGATGCTTCTTACAATTGGTAAAGGGGTACAAGCATATGTAAGGATGTGCCAGTACCATATTTCAGTTTCTTTGTAATTTTTCAAAAATATATGTTGCTGTTTTACAACTCATTGCTCAGAATAATGAGTTTGTTAATATTTGTCTACCACAGAGGTAAATTTAAATTTATTTTCAGACATATCTCACTAATATTTTCAATTTTTTAAATGATGACATCCAGCTGCAAGGCTCAAAATTAAGGAAGATTAGACCAAGATGCTTAGAGTCCAAAGATTTTTCACTCTTTATTATTCTGTCAAGACAGTGTAGAATTTTATTGATAATCAAAAATGTAATATTTCTTTATTATTCCAATGATACAGAATAAAGAAAGTGTGAAGTTGTCAAAAAGTAGTCAAGGTTTACCCATCGGTCCATATCGATATCGTGACAAAATTCAGCAAATGGAAACCCAAAGAAACAAAGAGTATAATGAGTATTTACAGAAGGTATAAAATTGGTTGTGGTAGCTGCTTATAATCACATTATACTCATACTAACATCACTGGTGAGTCTAACATCTGTTTCTTCTTTCCCCACCTCTCCTCTACCGAGTGTCCCATTTTATACTAATATCTCATTTAAAACCACAGAGGATCTTTCAGTAAAAGAACTATTATTGTGATCAAAATGAAAGCACATTTGAATGGGGTTTCTTTTTTTTCTCCAGGGATTAATCCTGTAGTAACATAGGTCTTGACTTTTGCAGTTTTGCTTCAGTAAGAAGAGATATTGTACATTTTCTCAACATTAATTCTAAGATATAGAAATTTTTATTTCTGTGGCCTTTTTTCATAGAATGAGTGGCACAAAATGTTATAATTTTGTTTATGAGATTACCATTGAAGAAAGACACATTTTAAAATATTTAAAACATTGTGTACACATTATATGCTGTTCTAAATGTACTTTTTGTATGGCATAGTGTACTCATTACTGTCATATTGCTAAACATCAATTTCATTCATTTTAAATAAAAATAAGTATATATGAATGAAAATATACATAATTTTATGCAGAAAATCATACAAAGGAAGTAGCGAACTTACTATCCATGCATGATTCTATAGACCCCACTGGACCTTTTGGGTATGGAGAATTTTTTTGGGCACAACTGTGATGATGTATAATGTAATTATTGCCTTCCCTACAACATCCTGTATGTTCTTTGATTCTAATTTACATGTCATGCACATTTTAGTGGAGAAAGTTTTAGTCACTTTTAAGTTTTTTTTGTTTGACTCCCTGACAATAATTCTGCATGTATAGTGAGTGTAATTTTAGCAACTCTTTTTTTTAAATAAAGAAATACTTTTGACACTTTATAAGAGATGTTCAGATAAAGCATAAGGACAAGGTACACATTGATGAAAAAATATCCTCGATTGAGCTCTTTGTCTAAATGCTAGCATAAAATTATTTTCTGTCCATTTATATCTCTGCTACTTGAATACAAGATCACATATAAAGAGACTTGACATATTGTATTATAAGATGAAAACATAGATGCTGATATATACCACATTCCCTGATATGTAGAAACTAGAAGAAAGCAAAATACTGAAAACTGTGATGTTTTGGTTTAGTAACTCATCTTGATTCTGACAGGCAAATAAGGCAATGCCATTTCACTTCTGTCTGCTTGGGTTCCAGTCTCAGGTTCAGGCCAATGTGGGTATGTGTGAAGGCATGCCATTAGCTTTCTGTTTTTAGGTAAGGTGTTTCTTATTGGAGTTTTCTGTGATTCTTCTCCACTATTTATACTGGCCACCATATATGACCTATCATGCACTAAAAAAAATGGAGTTAAACCTAAAACAACTACACATTTGGTATGATAGAGTTTCTCAACAATATCATAAATGGTTTTAGGATTCAGCAGTTAAAAAGAAAAAAGTCATATCTTGGATTCTATAAATTCTTTTTTGTTAGTAGAGTATCTGTCTCTTCTATGGGCTTGTGTATTCAGAATGACTGTATTTTGTCTGACAAGTCTTTGAAGCCAAATTTATGGAGGTAGTCACTTGTATTATAGGATAAATATTAATTTAAAGTCAAGAATAAACCCTGTACAATTGTTAAATTATGCAGTGTCATTGTAAATTCTTTCTGTTAAATTTAATGTCAGCACTTTCAGCTTTTTGAGGCTTTTCAAGACATTTAAATTAATTTGTGAAAAATATATAAAATTCATGTATATTGGCCTGATTACATTTAAATTTGGGATTTATAAACCTGTTGTTTTTTGGAGAAAAGTAAATGAAAAGCACCTTTATCCTTATGATTTAGAAGTGTAACCTGGCTATATTTGTATTTATAGAGAAAATGGCAGTCCTGTTTAACACTGAGGCCAGGCCATTAATTTAGTAAATGCCATTTGAACTAAGTAGAGTCAACTTCATGTATCATTCACTGACTTAACACTTGTGTAGCCACTTTGGTCAGCACAGCTTGTTTGTATATGCAGCCACTGAATTGTAATCTTCTATGCTATACATGAATTCTTTGAATGGACATCATCATCAGTGTTGTGCTGGTATCACCTTTTCTCAAACTTTTCAAATTTGATTAGCAGTTTAGATCATTGCAATTCTGTTATTACCTGTACTTGATTATAAGTTGTGTCAAACTGAAAAATGCACAGACTCAGATGTGCTAGCTGAGGTGGGTAAGTGCAAATTGATAGGTGTAATTAGTAAAACAAACCTCACATCCCCTGTCTGCAGGCATATTATGGTCTGACAGGTCAGGGTCTTTGATGGTTGCTGTTTGACTAGACTTATAAGTGAGTATCAGGTATATACAGTACCAGTAGTTACAAGTACATGTAATAACTTGTATTCAGCATTTTTTCAGTTTAAACTACAATTCCATCTTAAAGATTTGATGATGTGTCTTGATCTGAAATGGCATTATCATTTTCACAGCATGTTTTAAACTCCATGATATCTGTAAGACAGTAACTGAATGTGTTATTCTTTCTCAATGCAGAGACACAAAGGTTTCATAGAAATTATGTCAGAAAGTTTTAAGTCAGTCTTGTTAAATTTTATGTAGTAAGCCTTTTGGTTGGCAAGTTATATAGGGATGTCTTTGATTAAAATGTAAGGAATAATAAATACACCATCTTGTAAGCCACAACCAAATATGTTGATATGACATTTGGATTAATCCCTGGATTTCTTGAAATCATTGGCTGGTGTGCTCTTTTGAATATTTTTAGTTGGCAAGGAATGTGTTCTATTCGTTGGAGTGACTGTTATTAGATGGGATTTTTGTACATAAAAGCATGCTAGTTTTCATTTTCAATTTGGATATTTTTTTTTATATAATTTGCGTGATATTTTATTGCTTAGCATTAGAGACCAAGTCTTAGTTTCTCTTTATTTTCAATTTGTGTGATTTATTTATCTCCTATAGTTATGGATTTTCAACTAACTTTTCATATTTCAACATCAATTTATATCTTTTGAGATTATGAGATTATTTCAGAGTCTGTAATTACTCTCTGGTATTTAATGTTTATATATGGTCTGTTGGTTTTTCAAACTGAGGCTTATTTGTTTAGAACAGAATATAGAATAAATACCATGTTACCTCAACTAATTAAGTCTTCATTGACTGAGAAAAAAATTTGAAAGTGATTAGGTAAAGTCAGAGTGGTTTAATTTTATTTATTCGTTATGACAGGCATGATACTCTACTTCAAATGTTCCCTGACTTTTGAGCCAACAGTGTTCAAGACAGCCTATGATTTTACTGTAATATGCCATTGTTACAAATTCACGATGATGTGGTGGCTATGAATAAATAGGAAGAAAGATTTATAAATAAGTATTGCAAATTCAATTTTGTTTGGAAAAGCTTTTTCTTTTCTTTGTATGGTGTTGGGGTATGGTGGTGCTATGTTATTGTTGATAATTTAACAGGGTCAAACAATCGGGGCATATTTCACACATATAGGTTCTTTTTCAATATACACAATGATTTGCATATGTTCACATGACTTTAATTTGTACAAGTAAATCAAATATGTCTTCCACAGTTTTACAATGACATTTTCAAATTTTTTAAAGTGTTTACTCAACTTAGTGTGTGTGCCTATTTGTGTTAGTACAGTACTCCCTTGCTATAAGGTGCCCCAATATAATACATTTTCTTGTGCAAGGTGAATAACTTTGTAAATCCCACTATATGACTGAATAGTAATATCTCAGTAAAAGGCAGCCCACTATGATTTAATGGCAATACCTCAGTAAAAGGCAGCCCACTATGATTTAATGGCAATACCTCAGTGTAAGGCAGCCCACTATGGTTTGATAGCAATACCTTAATATAAGGTGCTCTACAATATAATTTGTCAGTAAGATCAGTGTAAGGCAGACCACTTTCTGGTTCCTGTGAACAGTGTTATAGTGAGGGAGTACTGTATTATTTTCCCAAAGGTATAGCATCTCCCCAGTTTGGTTCTGGAATTATGTTTACAATACAATTTATCAGTTTTACTTTTAACTATTTTCAGAGATATCAGTTTTGCAATGTATTGATTTGACTGGTTGATCCTTTAATAAATGAGATATCAGTTTTGCAATTCATTGATTAGACTGGTTCATCTTTTAATAAATGAGATCAAATATGAAAAGAAAAAAAATTAACTCAACTTTGATTCATCTTCAATTTAATTTGAATAAAAAATGCATAATGTTTTTGTGGTGGATTGGTTTTAATGGCACTGTTAATATATTACTGTACTGATTAGTTCATGCTGATGAAATGGAAATAATGTCTCCTCTACCTCAATAAACATTTTTTGTTTCATTTTCCATTTACTTGCAATCTTCTTGATTTTGATTCAGATTGTTTCACTGAGACCTACGTTAATCATGGTAGAGATTACAGTGTTTTCTCTGGGACCAAGAACATGAACAACGTTTGTCAGTTGTTTTTCAGCATTGTGTCCACACTTAATTTCAGCTTGGTAAAGTTAAAAATATATTATGACTAAAATCTGAATGAGCTGGACAGAAATTATACATTAATGATGAATTCCAATTTTGCCTGTTCTTTGGCTTCCAGATATAGCTCAACTGGTTGATGTGTTATAATTTTTTCTTGACCAATTTTCTCACGTGAAAGGATGTCACAAAATGTAAGACACAGCTTTTACAATGTCCATCCTACCAGCAGCATCAATGTTTAAGGTTTTAAAATGGCAGTATCTCCTAGTTTCATCATGCTATCATCATCAGACATTGCCCATAAATCCATCAGGGGTAAAGATTAAAGTTGGATGACCAAGGTCAAAGTTTCATGGAGCAGTTGTTTAAAGGTTTGTTGTCAATTAAACATGAAAGTGTTTAGATCTAGCAGTATTATAAACTGACATCCAAGTAATATAATGAAAATGAACATCACCACTGATGTATGATATATTCAACTATCTAGATCTCATGGTGAAATGTTTAATTTGGGAAGTGAAATGTTAACAGCTGTATCAAGGGAATATATCAGATTCCATACATGTATTGTTATCAGATTTGTTACATATTAGCAGAAGAGTGGAATGGTTGAAGGGTAAGAGGTCAAGGTTTCTTGAAGGGTAAGAGGTCAAGGTTTCTTGAAGGGTAAGAGGTCAAGGTTTCAAGGTAATGTTCAGTCATTTGTTACTTGGGCTGCAGCAGCTTTGTTGTAGGCAAAACAATTAATATATAGAGCTTTGGGGTTTTGCTGGCAACATTTGAAATAGGTTTGCTCTATAGTGTGTAAAATAAGAAACTGTGAAAAAACCTGGACATGTTTAAAAAGACTAGAAAATTGGTTTTAGCCTTTTAATACTTGTAACAATTTTTGTTTTGCATGTCAGGACAATGTAAAAATTATAGAGATTTTCATGAAACTTTACTTAAAGATATCTCATGACTAGATGGTGTGTCACATGCTGCAGCCACATACCTGCTTCATGCCAAGTACAAGGCAAATAGAATTTAAGTTCTTTGACTTCAACCCTTACCCAGAATAACAGTATATAAGGTTTTATCCACTAAAGGTAAATTAATTTCTGGAATTTAAAATTGGAACTACTGAAAATATTTGAATGAAACAGTATAGCTGGTAAAAAAGGTCACACCAAGTAAAATGTACTGAGTTGTATTTTTGAACCATCCCATGATTTTGTTGAATTCAGTACTACTCAACTTTCAAACAATATTCTTTCATGTACTCACCTGTAATGCCTTGTACATACTTGATAGATATCTTGTCTTTAACTGAATAAGTGTCCATCTTATCATATAACTGTAGATGACCTCATTTAAGAAAAGGTCAAGGTCATGGTCATGAGACGGGCATGTCATGTACCCTATCTTGTTTCCTTATATGTCAGTATTTATCTGAAAGATTCATTTTTATTAGTTAAGCTGTTTTCTAAATATCTTGGGAATATTGACTTACTTTTCAGATAAGACAAATCAGGCTGTTCAGAAAAGTTCCTCATGTTGACGAGATTTTGGGTGGGAACTTTTCATAATTGCCATGATTAGATGATTGGTTTTCTTTGAATTGTTTTTTTTTAAATCATGTTTTGATGGGCTCCCACACTTGGATGTAACATTTTTTTAAAAGGAATTGAAGCCAAAAATATTTATTTAAGGAAAAGAAAAAAGTTATTTTTATAGACTAAAATATTCTCAAGGCATTTTAACCAAATGGGGTAGAGGAGACATTATTTTGAGTTGTTAGGAAACAAACCTTTTCATTATAATTTATCTTTCAGATTTACTTGTTCATTTTAATATTATCTCCCAATTTATTTTTAAAAATTTGTGAGGAAGAAGTTAAATATTTTCATTGCATTCTTAGAAGAATGTACAATGCATGTAAATTTAATAATAATCCATAAAATAAAACATCTTATACTGGTAGAAGCAATATAATGAACTATTAAAGAAAAGACGAGATACAACCATGGGAGATCTGGGTAGTAGTCCTCGACTCACAGAGCAAGATGATGTGGTGCCTTTTCTACGTCATCAGAGAGAAATAGAGTACACAAAAACAACAGAAGAGGTATTTCAGTTTCTTTGGCATCTTTATAAGAGCAATCCTGAAACTTTCGTGGAATATATTTCAAATGTAATCAAGATCCGACTTGCAATTAACATAGTGACATAACTACAAAACTTTGAAGTTAACAATCTCACCTTGCTATGCCAATCATTTAAATCACTTTAGGCTTCTCAGCATTTGTTTTAAATCAAATGGAACGAATGGTTAAAATGTTGGAAATAATTTAGAGACACAGTCAAGAAAACCAGCTGAAATAAATACATGCTATTTTATTGTCTTTGGTGCACTACATCCTTTTTACAAAAAGATTTTTATATAGCAAAATCAGAGGCACAAACATACACTGAATTGAACATGCTTAAATGTTGTTCAGGTGAGATTTTGCTGTTAATGTTACTTTGAATTGAACATGCTTAAATGTTGTTCAGGTGAGATTTTGCTGTTAATGTTACTTTGAATTGAACATGCTGAAATGTTGTTCAGGTGAGATTTTGCTGTTAATGTTACTTTGAATTGAACATGCTTAAATGTTGTTCAGGTGAGATTTTGCTGTTAATTTTACTTTGAATTGAACATGCTTAAATGTTGTTCAGGTGAGATTTTGCTGTTAATGTTACTTTGAATTGAACATGCTTAATTGTTGTTCAGGTGAGATTTTGCTGTTAATGTTACTTCGTACAATTTTTCTTGACAAGGGTGTAGCAAACTAAGGACAGTGAAGTAGGAGCTGCTTGCCTCAGCTGGTTTTCTAGTCTGAGCAGTTTCGAGTTGGTCACACATTTTGACCATTTGATGTGATTGACAAACTCTACAATTCACTGCCAAAAGGCCTAAAGTATTCCTCAAGCTCATGACATAGGATTTTGAGATTGGATTATGCCGACTTGAAAGTATCACAAGTACATGTCATTTTTTGGGATATATAATTTACTACAGTGGTGCTTGGTAATATTAATAATCAACTTAGAACATTTAAATAACATTGTATATTTATCATAAATGTCAGTTTGTCGGTTAGCTTTATTACAGTGGATTACTTTAAAAATTTATTATCAATCTGGTTTTTAATTTGTTATATGTAATTTATCAGAAAATCAAAATCTAGTGTCATTTTGAATTAGTTTAAATCAAGAGATCATTGAGGAATCCAGATTTCATATGACATGAAGAGATCATTGAGGAATCCAGATTTTATCATACATGAAGAAATCATTCAGGAGTCCAGATTTTACCTTGCACAAAGATGTCACAGCCTGAAGAAATACAAATTGTGTGTTGTTATTAATTCCTGAATTTAAATTTTCTGATAGCAAAATAGACCTAAGAACAAAGAAGACCCAACATATGGAAAATCCCTGCCATTGGGACAGTTTGATGAGCTAAGACCATTGTTTGAAAAACAGCGAAATAGGGATTATAGGGAACATTTGAAGAAGGTATTGCATTTCGAATATAATTAAAATGTGCAACTGTTGTTTTTTTCACAGAATGAAATAAAAGGAGCCAATATCTTTTATTTTAAAACAGATAATTAGTTACCAGTAACAATATGTTTCACTTGAATATAGCCCTGAGGAAATAAATCTTATTTTAATTCTGTGTATTCCTTTTTCAAAGGTCACATCTATTTCAGTTTTCACAAATTTTATATAACAATTTCTAAAATTAATTTAAAATGTCAAGCCCCCAAAAAACATGTATTTACTTTTTTCACATAAACCAGTACATAATTAATTTGAAACAATCAATTAAGCAGCTTGAAAATTTTGTAGTTTCTGAAATTTGGACAAAAATATAAAAAAAAATCATTGCATTATCTTCTTATTTCATAAGACCTCTCATTTGTCTCCATAATATTTTCACTAGATGAGGATCTGGTACAATACTAGGTTTTCTTTGTAATACCAGAAAGAGTCTTTGCCAAGATTTAAAAAAGAAATTGGATTTGCTGAAGATGTGAAGTAACATAATTCATAATTGTGATGATGATAATATTTTTGGTAACATAGAGTTTCATTGGCTGTTTAGAACATGACTACTACATCAGTGTCAGTTTTTTAAGTGATATTTACTAATATCTTTTAAGATTACAGTATTATTTGGGCATGAGTGAATGTATGCCTAAGTACATTTTAAGATAGAAAGAAATGTCTTTTTTTTACCTTTGCTTCTGCAAAGTTTAAGTAAAGTGCTTTTTGTTGAGACAAGTGATTGATGAAACATTTTACCAGATCCTCAAATGGTGCTGATCTCGTTCAGCTATGCAAGAGTCTGGTTGAATGAGACTAGAATTAGCCAATGAATACAGGTGGTGCTCTACAGTTTATTTAGCATAGGGTTAGAATTTTAAAGAAAAAGAATTTCCCCAGGTTTCCTCACATGTTATACTGGCTATTTAAAAATGACTTTGTTTATCTTAGGTATTCAAAGAACCTTAAATTCCCTTTATTTTGGTGTATGATTGATGGGTGTAATATGGGTTATAGAGTATACAGCATACAGCTTGGCTTTACTCCAGATGTGCACCTTTCAAAAAAGCTCCATTTGTTCATTTTCACTTCCCAAACTTCAGAGGTAAATTGTGAAAAAAAGAGCTGATAACTTTTTTAAAATATTTTATATATTTGGTTGTTCATTCATTTCACTTTCAGAAGCTGGTATTGTCTAGTCTGGCAAAATTCATTTTCCCTATTATAATAGCTGCCAAGGATAGTGTACTTTAGACAAATTCAGGTTGATTTTTGGAGCACAAGGGAACAGTCATTTTAGTTAGCAGTGTGCTAAGATCATTTACAATTTCCAAAAGTACAATATCCAAAGACATGTCAGCTATATTACATGAAAGTAGGATAGAGATATGCCAACATTCTCTCCACAGTGCATGTTTTATATGCAAACAATTTCAACTTACATACATCACTCTCTCAAAAGTACATAACAACTGGTGAGTGCCACCACAATAGCTATGCAAGAGTCTGGTTAATTGAGACTAGAATTAGCCAATGAATACAATAGCTATGCAAGAGTCTGGTTGAATGAGACTAGAATTAGTCAATGAATACAACAGCTATGCAAGAGTATGTTTGAATAAAACTAAAATTAGCCAATTAATACAACAACAGGATTAATCACATACACTTCAAACATTTATTTCTGATCACAGTTAGAAAACAAATCGCGTGCAGTAACTCCTCTGGAATTGTCAGGACTTCCGATTGGTCAGAATAATTATGACACCATAAACAAGGCCATGGAAACACAACGTAACCGTGAATATAATGAATTTCTTGAAAAGGTATGTCTGCAATGTGTGACAATTTTGGGGGAAAGCAGTCTTGTATAAAAAAATGTAAACTGTGTTAAAACCTTTTCCAGTGTAGACATACCAAATTTTTCATAGATCAAGCATTAACAAATTAAACATTGAAGTTTTCCACATTAGTGCATGATCAACACATGAATCTACACTGTGAATGGTTCTTTCTCATAGGTTATATATATATATATATATATATATATATATATATATATATATATATATATATATATATATATATATATATATATATATATATATATATATTGTTTACATCATGCTACTTCAACAAAGGTGAAATCTTGAACATTTGGGTCTGATAGTTTTCAAAGCTCATAAATGGAGTTATGCTTTACATCACTTTAGCATGTGCTTAAGAACTGCAGATGTTCACTGTTGTATAATAAAAGCATTGTAAACTGAGCAATTATGAAATTTTGCAAGATTTGACAAATTTTTAGAACAGATAAACATTTGTGTTAATCTTGGTACAATATTTTACTGTTCAAAGTTATCCCTTCTACCAATCAAGTCAAAGAAATTTCTAAATTAGCAGCCTTTAAAGAAGGGATTATTGATGTCTGGTATAAAATATGTATTATTGATTATTGAACTCTCATAATTTGTTTCTTTCATTATACACCCTGGAAATAATGTTTAATTTATAATATTAGTTTAACATGATCCTGCAAGTCTATAGCTTCTTCCTTATAATCCTGCCCAATTTTCCTACATAGTTAACCTGTTTATGTTGCATATTGCTTTACTGGGACAGTGAGTGCTCTTGTTTAGTCCCATCATATACAGCACATAACAACTGGCAAACAGACAAGAGTAATGTCTACTTCTTCAATATTGCCGAATATTGCCTTTTTTAAAACTCTATTAATTTTATCAGCTAAAATATTCCTCTTTCCCTCTAGTTTTTGTAGTTTATCTACCTGTTTGTCCTTCATTCCTTATGTACATCACCTATTAGCATACCTCCATTTTGAATGTACATTCCTATTTTATTGTATTGCTGCTCGTGACAGACCTAATAGTGACCCACATTTTAAGTGAAGTTTTTTCATAAGGGATTTACAGAGTTACATTGCAACAAGATTACCATATATGCTCACTTATAAGTCAAGTCCAACAGCAAATTGGATTTTTGTTGTTTGCTCTATTGATGATGCCTAAAAAGCTATGCAGACCCTGATCTGCTGGCACATTATGCAGTGGCAGATCTGGATCTGTGTAGTTTGCATTTTGACTTGTCTGATAAGCAGGTATATATGCCATGTCATAAAAGTGCATAAAAGATAATGGTATGATATTTGTTTCAGTTCAACAACATCGTAATTGGTTCTGATAAGCTAAAACTTTAATTAAGTGAAATAAAATTTGGGTAGCAATAAGGAAACAAAATTTCCAAATGTGAAATGAATCCATAAGCATACCCACAGTATAAGAAGGGCAGTAGTATACCAAGGGTCTGTATAGTAAGGAAAATTTGTACCTACATATTTCTTTCTTGTATATAAAGACAAGCTGTCCATAAAGACTGTTAGTAACTGGTTCCATGATTTGTCATTATGCAAAATGAAATAGTAGAACTGAGCATTTTAAAAAATTCATTAATATTACAACCACCAAAAAGCATTTCTGCTGTAGTCTATGTGTGTTTGTTTCCCAATCAACATTTCTGTTATTACATTTTCTTTCCTCTTTTGTTGCCGGTAACTAAGAGAAGAGAAATTGTTTTGACTTTATACATACATGTACTAATACACATTCTTACATGGTAGCACCAGTCTTTCAATGAAGTTATTTATTACAGAAATTTTGCATCTAAAATTTGACCCAGATTTATGAAAGAGCTCAATTTTTGTTGAAAACTTGAGGTTTTAACAAAATTTGTGACCCATTTACTTGAATTGTAAAATCTGTGAGTACACTCTGTATCAGGTCAGTTCTGTCAATAATAAATGAGGATGCCTACACTCCTGCAGTTCAAGATCACATCATGTAAACACAAGGAATGAGTCTCTGGATTTTTTTGTAGTCCAGTTTTAGTTTTTTTAAAAAAAAAGCTTTTTAAGCTTTTCATTGATGTAATATGCAGATAATTAGAAATATTTTGATTGTTTCATGTATATATTTTACATATAGATATGAATATATTTAGACAGCAACTCAAGCTGTGTGCAAAGCAGTGATAATCCTCTGATTTTAAATGGTATGGCAGTCTTTCTTCATCTGTTCTCTTGTAATTTCTCCACTTTCAGTAATAATTTCATTGTTTTTTTAATCACCATAAAATTTTGATGGAGATAGTTGGAAAAAGAGAAAAGTAAGAGTCCAAAAGATCCAGAATATATAAGTGGACTCCCTATTGGTCAGTACCAATATCATGCAAAAAACAAGTTCTTTGAGGCACAACGAAATCAAAAGTACAATGAATACTTAAGTCAACATGAAAAGTCAGATGTTGACAAAAAGAGACTGTCTACTCATAGTGATGGATTACCTATTGGACCCTACCCTTACTATTATATACAGAAATTACAGGAACTAGAAAGGAATAAAGAATATAATGAATTTTTAAAAAAGGTACAATTTTCATAAAATCTTATATAATTTCTTGTGATTGCATATAAATTATTTCTAATCTAATAATCTTTTTTTAATAATTAATAAGAATACTTTAATTAAAACTGACTCCTCTAATATGATATTTTTGTGGCCTTTTGGGTTTAGAATTTATACACTGGATGGGTTGGCTTTTAGTAGGGGGTCTTTGTTTAATTTGATGGGATAGAAAACTATTAAACTTTACCTATTTATTGTGCAGGATAATGATTTTGCAGATTATATAGCTATAAATCTTTAGATTTAATGGTGGTGGTTTGACTTTTGACTGTATGAAGGAAAACTGCTGTTTTTGAAATAGGTGTTTGGTGTTTAGAAATGTAACTCTGACAATGTAGCAGCCATGTCCTTTTTCTGAACATTTTTGAATGCAAAGTGACATTTTGATGTAGTTGTTTCACAATTTTTTCAGGCAAAAAGTTGGGACTATTAAATAGGGTATGCCTTTTCCTCCATTACACATGACTAAAATTGGAATGCATTGATTCCTCTTACAGTATTATAATTCTGCAATTTTGCTGCCTTAAGAAATTAATGGACTGATGGATTAATGTGGTATATGGATATTCACAAATATTGCAGCAGAATGTCAATGTCATAGTTCTCTGCCCTTATCTCTGGCAAAATTAGATTGTATCACCTTTTGAAAAAATGGCATTAAAATATTCATATTTTCTTTTACATACAATCTCCCCAGTGGCAAACAGCATTGGTGAATTCAAATATGGTATCAGGAACCTACAAATGGTGCAGATCTAATATCCAATATGGCTATGACAGTAGCCATCGTGAAAATTTTGTTCTCACTAATTTTCCTGAATAACCAGAAGACTTCTTTTTTGGTTTTGTTGAACCTGAATAAAAATGAAACAATCTGATATGACTGCCACAGCATCCATCTCGAAAACTTATTTTTATTACTCCTCCTAAATTTATGGTCATTTCAGCATGGTGTTTTTGCCTCTTATGTTGTCTAGTTGGTCCTGAATTGAAATGATGCTGAGGTAACATTTAGCATGGCCATCATGACAGCCAATTGAAAATTTTGATATTACTACTCCTCCTCAATGGAAAGTCTTATTATTGTTGAAAATTGTGCCAATCTGTCATCCAATATGGCCACTACAAGGGCCATCTTGAGAATCTTATTATTACTACTTCTTTTAGATAGCTGACATTGTGCTTTCACCAGAAGAGTGTAACATGTTATGTCTAGTTCAGTCTGAATCTCAGTGGTATGCATCTGACATCCAATATGGCCACCATGGTAGTCATTTTAAAGTGTAGCTGATGCCACTTCGAAATGAAATGTTTTTTCAACATAGGCTTTTAATCAGAAGAGATTTTTTAAAATAATATCTTAGTTCTGATCTGATGCCCATTATGGCCACCATCTTGAAAAGCTTATCACTGCTACTCTTAAATGGAAAGTCATTTTCATATTGGGTTTTCTTTAGAAGAGTTCTTATGATGTATATTTGGTCCTAAAATAAATGATCCAAACTAACCCTCCATATGACACCATAGATGCATATGTCAACATAGTGGTTTTTTTTAACACTTCTTATGATATCTAGTTGGTTCTGAATCAAACTGATGCCAGTTGTACATCTTGTATGGCTACCATGGCATGTCATTTTCACTAAAGACTTCTTATGATGTGTACTTGGTATATAGAAAAGTGAAAATGGTACCAATCTAACATCCATTATGTCCACCACAGCAGCTAATTTGAAATTGTTGTCACTAAAGAATATCAGAGATGATTTCAGCACTCAGCAGAAATGATGAAGAAATGATCTTATCTTGAATTCATGGAAATTCTTTTCACAGTAAAATGTTAGTCCCTTTAAGGGATTCATGTTTTAGGTGTGCCATTGTCCTAGCTCATTGTGGATTATACTGAGGTAAGCACACTTTCACTTCAAGTTTCTGCTATCTTATGGAGTGTAATATCATGGCTACAACTTTACCTTTTCATGGTACATCTTTAAGGTCCTGTTTTATCTTTCATGAAATTTACAGTATTATTCCCAGGGAAAGACCAGGGGGATCATTATAAATTTGTCAATAAATATTGTTAGGCTGAGATAACCTTGGAAAATATTTGACAGTATATTTAAAAGAAGGGGGAAAGGGCTTATCACTTGATAAATATTGTAGTTTGCACATTATTTCAAATACATGTATCTCAAATGGTAGTTGTTAGCTTAACAGTACGGTATATTTTTTGCTTATTTGGTAGAAATGAGTTATTTCAAAACATTTCCTTATTGTTGTTATTATTATTATTATTATTTTTATTATTATTATTATTATTATTATTATTATTATTATTATTATTATTATTATTATTATTATTATTATTAATTATATTATTATTGTTTGCATTATTTGATGATTGATGGTAGTGTTAGATAGTGTTTTCCTTCAGACATACAGCCAGATGTAGAAATTAGTTCTAGTTTGCACAAAAATTTATCAACAATTGGTCAGGGTTGTGGCAGCAATGGAGACTTATTCAGAAAACAACAATTCCTTAGCCCAACTAGCCCAGAAACATGGTTGAAAAAGTAAAATTTTCTGTAAGAGCACATTTGAGTTTGAAACCATTTATCACATCATCATTCTGACTGAGTTTATGTTGGACAGCATTGGAATTGTTGCCCATTGCTTAATGGTGGTGTTTTTTCTTGTTTTCTGGTTGATTCTATCTTGCAGTTCTCCCTTCTGTTGGTGTTTTTTACCAGTGACTATTTGAATAATCTGTTTTATACCAGTAACTATGTGAATAATCTGTTTTACATCAGTGACTATTTTAATAATCTGTTTTTATACTAGTAAGTATCTGAATAATCTGTTTTTATACTGGTGACTATTTGAATAATCTGTTTTTATACCAGTGATTATTTGAATAATCTGTTTTTATACTAGTGATTATTTGAATAATCTATTTTTTCACAATATCTAAATCAAATTTATTTCTTCTTATATGACACATCACAAAGACTTCTTTAAATTTTTTCAGAGCTAAACATATAGGTGTTGAATGTGCTATCTATTATATAAATTTTAACTACTGTACTTATGTTACCATTGCCATACAAACTTATGTATTAGCTACATTTTATAAATGAAATAGCCTTTTTCTATTTAAATGTTTCTGATAAAATGTTAAACAAGATAAGAAGCCATTAATGTTGCAAAATTGGAAAACTATTCAGTTCTTTTAAGTCAGTATTACATGTGTTCTTTGTGACAATGCCATAAAAAATTGGAAAAAAGAATGTTTTTAATACATGCCTTCAGAAATACAGGCAGCCAGACACAACACGATCTAACCAGCAGCCAACCTCATTTTACATGGGAGATGATTCCATACATGAAGATAAGAAACAGCAGATGAGAAGGGAACGGAATTATGAATATAATAAGATGCTTAGTGAGGTAGAGATGTATCTATTTATTCTTTGTAAAATCCTTTGACTGATCATTAACTGTTCTTGGTCAAGGAAAATTGAAGAAGTTCTGATAAATATCTTTGCCAGTCAAAAAGTCAAAACAAACAATTGTACAATTTGATAGACACTCCAAGTAACATTGATGAAAGTTGATTAAATTTTGCTCATAGATGCTTGAAAACTCATATTTGTTTTTCTACCTTTTATTATTCTTTTATATTTGGCTTGCTAGATTTAAAAGACTAATTTTTTTACAGTTTTATTATTAAATATTTGATGTTGCTCAAGATTTTATGATTTTGAATTAAATACATTACAGGAGAGCAGGGTATAAAAATTTGGATAAACAAATTATTATATAGCTTTACAACATTCTAAGATTGTCCATGGAGTCCATGGAGTCTGATACTCCATAGTATAACTACCTCATAATGAAGAATATTAAGTGTTTAATTTTGCTTCAGCTTGCTGGTATTGGAATCCATGACCATACCAACTGTGTAAAAGAAAATGCGTGATAATGAAGCTTCTGTGGCAAAAGAGTACTGTATTAAATAAAAATAAAATCTACATTTTATGGTAAAATATAATTTGGATCAGGACTTTTTGAGTATGCATATTATTTTAAGTAATAATTAAAGTTTGCTTTGAAAAAAAGTATCTAATTGTAGCATTTTGTGTCAATTAATATAGAGACAGCAGAAAGGTCGTCCAAGGAGTGAGCCTATCACTTTTAAAGAATTGTTGGGTTATCCTTTTGGACAAAATCAACAATATGAACAGAGGAAATTTCTTGCCAAAGAAAGAAACAAAGAATATAACCAATTTTTACAAGCGGTATAGAAACATTTTATAATTTATTTGTCAATACATATTGAATCTTGCCATTCAGTAGAACACCTGGTAGACAAATGGTTAAGGGTAATGAGTGAAAATGTTTGTGGATTTGATGCATATTTCAACCCTGATGTGAATCTAAACCACAACTACAATCTTCCCAGACAATGTTAGTGGGTTTTTAAGGCTCAAAAAGTGTGTTTTCAGGTCCCAAGGTTGTAAATGTACATATATGCACACACTCATACAGTAATAACCACAAAAATTAAATAAAAAAATTACCACACATGTCTGACTATAAAATTCATTTGACAGTGGAATTCAGTCTACTAGATGTAGTCTTTACTGCTGTCAATAGTTCATTGTGATGATTCAAAGATGATGTAAGTTGCATTAGGATTACCTGTGTGCTTATTAAAAACTGGATGGTTATATTGTTCAAATTTCCTCAAAGATCTTGTTGAATTTTTCTCAGCATGGACAAATGATTGTTCTCCATCTGCATTGGACATGCAATGGACACAGTGGTTAGAATGTTTAAATATGTTACTTTTGAGATTGAGCCCTGCATTTGTGCATGGTCCTGATGCTGGGTGCTCTGACCATATCAGCAGATGTTGATCATACAAAATAACTAATAATCTTGTAAAGAGATAGTTTTTCTGGTATGTGCAAAAAATGAAATGGTTCCCCTTGATGCTGTACTTCACAAAGTCAAAATCTATCAACTAGGAGTTCCAAATTTTAGTTTTGCTATGCTATGGTCTTTGTACCAATAACTTATCCTTCCCTGAATCATAACTGCATTTTAATATTTTGCCATTAAAAGATGAGTCAAACTTCCACCTTGTTCCAACTACTGAAATAATATTGTTTTATATGTTATGTACAGAATAAAGTCTGGCTTCAGAGAAACATTATTGCTGATAAGGCAATAATCTTTAATAAAGCTGGATTAAAATTTATCACTCAAAGCAATGAAGAGTAATAAGTTTTGTTTCTTCAGCATGCAGCATTAACTTCAAATGAATTGGGTTGTTCTACTCTGTGTACATTACCAATGTAAATTAGCCTAGCAGGTTCTCCCAGGAAGAAATCTTAAGGTCAACATCTTCCAAGCTATTTTCAGTCAGTTAAGTAATACCTCAGAGCTTAGTTGTGTATCAGACTTGCCTTTTAATCACATCAATACAATCAAATATATAAACTTCCCTGAGGTGATAGTTTTCCATGATCATTAAGCACAAATATTTACTATTTGTACAGATGATGATGGGCATATCATAAGATGTAAACAAATTACTCTTATTTTAGTAGGCATGATGAAAATGATGATCATTAAAACATGGCTGTGTTGGGGGGGGATAGTAATTACAACAGTCATATTGTTTATGTGACACATCATGTTCTGGCTGGCAGCTATGTTATAATATTTAAATAAAGTCTTTTTTTGTACTCTATTAAAAACTCCGATTTGCTGCACACCTACAAAAAATGAGGAAGATGTGGAATCAGAATTACATGTACAACCTTCCTGACTGCAAGTGTCAGTTATCATCATATAAGAATGTGGTTGCTTAGTACCATACTGGAAAAGTTAGATGATGTGAAAACTTTTTGACATTATTTTTCTCCATTATAATAAGGTAGTTACCACTGACCATATTATGTACATTATAGATCCAAACCAGTGTTGTTACCACTCTATCCAAACTATGGTTTAGTAACAACAATGTACTGTACCAAACCATGGTGTAGTGAGAACCATATATATGCCAAACTGTGGTACTGTGGGAAAAATAAAAAGATTCAATTTATAATGTTTTAAACTGTAATGCTGAGCTTTATGCTGTTGTCTTTTGACATAAATTGTTACACTTTTGATAGATCAACTCAAATACAAAGGTTTAATTTTGGTAATAGGCTTATACAGTGTCTGTATTCACAAAAGCCAGTTATAATGGGTGGGAGCTGTAGGTACACAGTAATTGACCAAAGTAAACTCTAAAATATTGTCACTATCTTAAAGTCCCTGAAATAAAACACCTTGAGAATGATAATATAATGTATGCATAATCTCAATAAGAAAACTAGGGTTAAAACAGATGGTCATTCAGGCCTGTATTCACCTCGGTCTGAGTGGGTTAGAGTCTAAGAATCAGTGAATGTGGATATGTGAGAAAGCTTGCCAGTAGCTTCTCATGGGTCAGTGGTTCTTTCCTCGGATTTCCCAGTTTCTTCCTCCACCATTAATACATGTTTAGCCTATCGTGTGCTGAAAAATGGCATTAAGCCCCAAAACAACAACAAAATATCCTTCTGTCCTAAGAATCTTATTACTGAGATTGCACAAAAACTACACAACATAGATAAACAAAACTTTATAGGCATATTTGTTTGCATATGTACAAGGCCCAAATCAGTTTTTCAAATCATTACAGCAATTTACCATTTTTTAAAATGTATTTTTAACTTTTAGGAATTTGATTTTTTTTATCAATACCTAATTAGAACAATTGAGCAAAAACCACTTATTGTTAAGAAATAATGTTTGGCATATGTATGTATATTTGTATTCATATGCAAAATGACCTGATTAGATTTTCATGCAATAATAGCAATGATTAAATTTTTTAAAAATTTTATCATTTTTGAGACATTGAAATTTGCCAGTGTGTCATAGATATTTACAAACACAAATATAGTTTTAAAGTATGCAACAAGTCTAAAAATACTAAACTACCTATCTACCTACCTATCCACTACCAAAAGTTAACTACCTACCTTCCTAACCACCTCTGAAACTAAACTACTTACCCAAGTACCTGCCTAACTACTATAAAAACTAAACTACCTTCAGCCTAACCACTACAATAAATAAACTATCTACCTGTCTAACCACTATTAAAACTCCATTGACAACAGCCAAGAATATGCTCTCAGTGATATCCTGTTTTAACAGAAATAAAGAAATTTTGAAACTGTGCAAATGATCTGAGAACATACATGCGCAATAGGTTCTGGTCTAATCTAATGGACATGATTTAGTTCCTTTAACCATTTCACAATTGCACTACTGGTGAATGTATGGTTTGGTGGAAGTGTTTCAAAATCACATGGTACTGGTAAATCCATGGTTCAGTGGAAGGGTTTCACAATCACATGGTACTGGTGAATCCATGGTTCAGTGGAAGGGTTTCACAATCACATCATACTGGTGAATCCATGGTTCAGTGGAAGGGTTTCATAATCACATCATATTGGTGAATCCATGGTTCAGTGGAAGGGTTTCACAATCACATCATACTGGTGAATCCATGGTTCAGTGGAAAGGTTTCACAATCACATCATACTGGTGAATCCATGGTTCAGTGGAGTAGTTACACATTCATGAATATCCATCCCTGGTACTTTCCATGTACTGGGTCTTCATATCACAAAGACAACATTCATGGGAACTAGTTGGTGTTGATGTACCTAGAAATGTTATGTGGGTTGGAGACATTTTGGAAGAATTATTGATTTATTAATGTAATCTTGTAAGTGGTGTGACTCAGTTTTTCCTTTGAAAATTTTCATTGGAGATTGTGCTATCAATTCATCCATCTCTGTTCTTTTCCTATTAAACATATAAAGTGTTGTCTACAAAAGTGCTCAACATGTAACTTGCTGCAATAAATTTAGACTATAATTCATCATTGAGAGGATATTAGTGTCAAATCTTTGTGATCCCTTTTATTAGTGACATCTTTTTAAATAAGAAAATCATCAAAAATGAATAAATAAGGTTTTCTTATACACTCTCCACAGGGAGGTATGAGATAAAGAGAAAATGTATATAGAGATCATTATATATTTGATTTTTTTCAGTTTAGTATTGACTATTGACTAAGGGATATTTCCATACTGCACTTTCTAATGGCATCTTCATTCCTTTGCGCAGCTGGAGCATCCAATGCGTAGGGGAGAAAGATTCAGTCAGTCATGGAACGAATATCAAACATATCTGAATCAGGTGGGGTATAAACCTGTTTGTTACTGAGTGTATGAACAGATTATATCAAAGCACCCTTCTCTTCTGCAGATTGTATGAACAGATTCTGCCAAAGCACCTTGATCTTTCACAAAGTGTATGGAACAGATTCTATCAAAGCACCCTACTCTGTCAGTTGCAGAGTTTGAAGATTCTCTTACTACACCTTGCTTTGTTACAGAATATATGAATGGATTCTCTCAAAATACCTTAATATTGAATTCTTATATGTCAGAATGAGGCTGGATAAAAATCACCTTGTTACAGACTGTATCCACATATATTATCAATATTATCAAGGCACTTGCCTTGTTATGAACATGTTCTGGGAAAGCATCTTTGTTACAGGGTGTATGAACAGATTTTGTCAAAGCACATATTCTTGTTTTACACCATTTTTGTATAAACCTGTTTGTTACTGAGTTGGTTTCTTTATCTTTCAGTGAGTTACTAAAATATGCAAACAGATTTTTTTTCTTCAACTTTTGTCTCTGCCTTTGAACTTTGTTACAAAACCATAATATATTTCTTGGATTTAGATTATTGATCTTGTATTTTTGTGGGAATTATGGTTATGAAAATATGACTTTAAACAATATTATAATGCTTTTCTCTCCCATGCCTCTTTAGATTGGTGTGTTCTTTTATCTAGAAGTTTCTTGATTATTGACATAATCAGCAAGTAATTAACCCATCCTTTAATGTCTGTATTTTACATGCATATTTCCCATAATGTAAAGAATAGTTTAGGTATAAGATGCAAAAAGTGATTGGAGACTGATGTTTTTCAGACAAATTTTTCCATTGGAAGTGTCAGATTTTGTATCTCTGAATGATTTCTTCTTGAATTAGTGTTTATACACCACCCCCCAAGTGTCAGAGTGATTTCATTGCCAATGAGCACTAAATTAACAATGTTTCCTGCCAGAAGTTTTTCTCTGTCCAGTGTACATTCCCTTTCAATTTGAAATGTATAATACATGTATAAATGTAATGATAATTTTAAAGAGTGTACAAAATATACTTACACATTTTTGTCTTGGAAACATCAGATTTTGTATCTTTTATAGACAATACTTATTAAATTAAAACAAGAATTTGAATTTTTCAAGCAGATCGTTTTATTATTTTTTTGAACTGTGGTTTCAAAGACAAATAACACTTCTCAAAGTTATTTGGTTGCATATAGAATGTTGGAGTTATTTATTTCCTTCTTCTATGAATTAAGACTATTAAACATTGTTAGGTATTTGTGTTTTCTTTGATTCATTGTCTATATTTGCAGTTTTCTTTTTTTCCTGTAATTTAAAATTATTTTACTTAGTTATTAAAATTGTCCTCAAAATATATGTAATTTTTTTCAGCTCTTTTCAAAGAATGTGCAGCTCTCACCATAATATATAGATATTTTAAATGAATCTTGTATGTAAGAACTTTATGTAATCAGGTTTAAGGCAGTGCCATTGTGTATAATTATGATGCTACCCCAAACTGCATAGACCCCATTCTGTCATCAAATAATATGCTGGCTGATCTGGATCTATGCAATTTTTAGTTTTCAGTAGAACAGATTACATAGACCCTGATATGTTGGTTCATTAAGTATATGCAGATGGTATTTTATGAGACCATTGTACATTGTTGGACAATGTATTCCTAGCTTTGAAAGCCCTGGTTTCACTTAACATTTTTTCTTCTTAGATTGATATTTTACATTAGTTTCTTTATGATAGTTAAAACACTAGCTGTTTTTGTCAAATGTAAACTTAACAGATTTAAAAAAGATGCAAAATTACTTGTTACTTAAAATATTGAGCACATGTAAATTGTTTCATTATTTTAAAGAAAGATTTATAACAAAATAAGAGTTCATGAATTTCTCAAATTTGAGAAATTTTTTAAAACTTACTCAGAGATAAGCAAAACCATATTTGGAAAATTCAAAGATTTTATGACTAATTTAATTCTTGGTGCCTGCTGAATGTCTTGCAAAAGTTTTTTTTTATACCAGTCAAATAAAAGGAAAGATATTTAAACAACTCAATTTAATAAAGAAATTTTAAGATGTTTTGTAAATGTGGGACATTAACTTTTTTGACAAATCTGATTCAAAATTTAATTTATAGTCTGAATTTTCTTGCATGCCTGAAAGACATCTTACAAGTATTTTAGCAAATTTTGGTGGTATCATCTAAAATGTGACTGAATACAATATCCAGAATTGCACTACCTGATCAGATGTCTTTTTAATTTTGTTTACATTCCAGTGTGCAGTGAAGACCTCTTGCTTAACGGTCCTTTTAAATATATATCATACACTCTAAACCTAACAAAAATTTAGTGCAACATATATACTTGTTTGTAAGTTTGGTACAACTGCCAACAGCATAGACCCTTATCTTTCAATGCATAATGTACTGGCAGGTCAGGTTTTGTGATGTTTCAATGGATTATGGGGTGGTAGATCAGGGTTTATGCAGTTTACAGTTGAATTTGACTGATATGCAAGTGCTAGTTTGTATGGTATTGATCAAGTGGTAGCCCTGCATGAGATTTGAGCTGGGTCGAAGAGATGGATATTGATATTTATGTGTAACACAAAGAATCTTGCTGTTGTCTTGACTCAACAATTTTTGAAGTTGGATTCAACATATGTATATAAAGGCTGAATCTGTTCTCAACATTTTAGTTGTTACCATAAATGGCCTTTGCAAGATATATGGATGTACTTGAATAAGATTCCATTAGATGGATAAGTTTAACGTTGAACTATTTTCTTATAATATGAAATCTGTTGTCATCCAATTTGTCAATCTGTAAGAAAAATGGGTTTTTAAAATATTTTGGATATACCATGTACTATGTTTCCTGAAATGCATTTGATACCTGTTTGAAGCTGAACAACCATAGATATTTACCAACCATTCATCACATATTGTATACAAGATACATGTAACTATAATTATATAGCAGCTCATTCATCATTGACCACTTCCTCTTTTGCAATAAAAATACAATTTTTTATACTCCTTGTGAATGTAAATGTTTCTTACTTGATAAGAATTCACACAGTTACTGTAAAGTGTAGTATTTTACAACTTCATCATCATTATTCCCAATATCATCATGTATTGTGATTATTGGTAATAGATTATTGTTAAATCAATAGCCAAATTGCAGGAAGTGTGGTTTAGTTTGGCACTTTATGTCTCAACAAAACATGAATGTCAGTTTGTGCTAAGACAGTTGGGTAAAGTGCCTTGTGCTGCAGGGACACTAGCTAATCCAATGATAGGATTGAAACCACATCCAGGTGGTTGGGAGTCTGACATACTTATAATCTAGACACTGGTTGATCCAATGATAGGATTAAAAGCCACACCTGTCTGTTTCCTGTGCTCTCCTGAGGCAGAGGCTGATCTGATGATATGATTAAAAGACCCAGCTGTTTAGGAGTTTGGCATGCTATCCTGACCTGAGTTGATTCAATGATAGGATTAATAGCCACAACCATGTGGTTGTGATTCTGGCATGCTATCCTGACACAAGTTGATTCAATGATAGGATTAATAGCCACTACCATCTGGTTGTGATTCTGGCATGCTATCCTGACCTGAGCTGATTCAATGATAGGATTAATAGCCACAACCATGTGGTTGTGATTCTGGCATGCTATCCTAACATGAGCTGATTCAATGATAGGATTAATAGCCACAACCATGTGGTTGTGATTCTGGCATGCTATCCTAATAGGAGCTGATTCAACATAGGATTAATAGCCACAACCATGTGGTTGTGATTCTGGCATGTTATCCTAACAGGAGCTGATTCAATGATAGGATTAATAGCCACAACCATGTGGTTGTGATTCTGGCATGCTATCCATGCACTGAGCCACCTTAGATCCTCTTGTAGGAAACTTGTAATGATTTCCATTTCAAGATTAATAACAAATTTTTATATGGTGGTTAACTTAAATTGTAGAATATACAAAGAAATATGGTTATTGAGTTTTAAATAAGTTGATGAAATTATATCTCATGTAAAGCTGTTAGTGACATACTGTTTTAAAATGTTTGAAGGTTATGCACATGTCTTCAACAACACAGTCCAAGTTACTGAGATATCATGAAACTTACTACTTAGATATGGTACAGTCCCATTGGGCTACTTATTGCATATAAATGCAGTGCCTATTCTAAACTGATCACTTTGTTACAATCTCTTCTTGACCACTTGGTACATATGAAGTTAGTGTATATTCTAACATGACCACATAGAGATGGTACAATACTGTATGGGGTTATTTGGTACATACAAAGTTAGTGTCTATTCTAACATGACCACATAGAGATGGTACAATACTGTATGGGGTTATTTGGTACATATGAAGTTAGTGTCTATTCTAACATGACCACATAGAGATGGTACAATTCCATATGGGTTATTTGATACATACAAAGTTAGTGTCTATTCTAACATGACCACATAGAGATGGTACAATTCCATATGGGTTATTTGATACATACAAAGTTAGTGTCTTTTCTAACATGACCATATAGAGATGGTACAATACTGTATGGGGTTATTTGGTACATATGAAGTTAGTGTCTATTCTAACATGACCACATAGAGATGGTACAATTCCATATGGGTTATTTGATACATACAAAGTTAGTGTCTATTCTAACATGACCACATAGAGATGGTACAATTCCATATGGGTTATTTGATACATACAAAGTTAGTGTCTATTCTAACATGACCACATCGAGATGGTACAATTCCATATGGGTTATTTGATACATACAACGTTAGTGTCTTTTCTAACATGACTACATAGAGATGGTACACTTCCATATGTGTTTATTTGACACAAATGAAATTAGTGTCTATTTTAATATGACCACAAAGAGATGGTACAATACAGT
Source organism: Potamilus streckersoni (assembly GCA_016746295.1). Lineage (NCBI taxonomy): Eukaryota > Metazoa > Mollusca > Bivalvia > Unionida > Unionidae > Potamilus > Potamilus streckersoni. The sequence continues at coordinate 6,198,585 of JAEAOA010002353.1, read as the reverse complement.
ATGGGGTTATTTGGTACATATGAAGTTAGTGTCTATTCTAACATGACCACATAGAGATGGTACAATATTGTATGGGGTTATTTGGTACATATGAAGTTAGTGTCTATTCTAACATGACCACATAGAGATGGTACAATTCCATATTGGGTTTTTTGATACATGTGAAGTTAGTGTCTGTTCTAACATGACCACATAGAGATGGTACAATTCCACATGGAATTATTTGATACATACAAAGTTAGTGTCTATTCTAACATGACTACATAGAGATGGTACACTTCCATATGCGTTTATTTGACACATATGAAATTAGTGTCTATTTTAATATGACCACAAAGAGATGGTACAATACAGTATGGGGTTATTTGGTACATATGAAGTTAGTGTCTATTCTAACATGACCACATAGAGATGGTACAATTCCATATTGGGTTATTTGATACATGTGAAATTAGTGTCTGTTCTAACATGACCACATAGAGATGACACAATTCCTTTTGGGTTATTTGACACATATGAAGTTAGTGTCTAATATAACATGACCACACAGAGATGGTACAATACTGTATGGGGTTATTTGGTACATATGAAGTTAGTGTCTATTCTAACACGACACAATAGAGATGGTACAATTCCATATTGGGTTTTTTTATACATATGAAGTTAGTGTCTATTCTAACATGACCACATAGAGATGGTACAATTCCATATTGGGTTTTTTGATACATATGAAGTTAGTGTCTATTCTAACATGACCACATAGAGATGGTATAATTCCATATGATGTTATTTGATACATATGAAGTTAGTGTCTATTCTAACATGACCACATAGAGATGGTATAATTCCATATGATGTTATTTGAAATATGTGAAGTTAGTGTCTATTCTAACATGACCACATAGAGATGGTATAATTCCATATGATGTTATTTGATACATATGAAGTTAGTGTCTATTCTAACATGACCACATAGAGATGGTACAATTCCATATTGGGTTATTTGATACATGTGAAGTTAGTGTCTATTCTAACATGACCACATAGAGATGGTATAATTCCATATGATGTTATTTGATACATATGAAGTTAGTGTCTATTCTAACATGACCACATAGAGATGGTATAATTCCATATGATGTTATTTGATACATATGAAGTTAGTGTCTATTCTAACATGACCACATAGAGATGGTATAATTCCATATGATGTTATTTGATACATATGAAGTTAGTGTCTATTCTAACATGACCACATAGAGATGGTATAATTCCATATGATGTTATTTGAAATATGTGAAGTTAGTGTCTATTCTAACATGACCACATAGAGATGGTATAATTCCATATGATGTTATTTGATACATATGAAGTTAGTGTCTATTCTAACATGACCACATAGAGATGGTATAATTCCATATGATGTTATTTGATACATGTGAAGTCAGTTTGTATTCTATAATGCATAATTGCATGATTCACAATAATTTCAAAATGATTGTGTGTTTGCAAAAATGGTACATCATATTTGCAAGTTCTACTTTCATTTCTTTCATAAATCCTCCTATTTATAGACATTCCCATTATAGACATCCCCATCTCTCTATTTTCCAACTTAAATGTAAAAGGAGTGTCACCTCATCAAGAATAGGCCTTAAAAAGCTTCTGAGTATGTTGATAATCTGGAATGTGTGATATTTTGTAGTGAGTCAGCATTTTCCCATTTGATAATGGTTTATGAGACAGTCAGCCAGAGACATGATATGATTGGAAAATTTGCCAATATTGAAATACTTGTCCATTTCTGAGATTCTCTATACTATTTTCAGTGGTACAGTTGACTGAACAGCTTGCCTAGACTATAAATCACTGCATTGTTTACACAACAATATCATTCATAAAATTTTACCATTGCCTCTATTTTTTGCTTAGATTGTTATATCATTTATTCTAAAAGTTTTGACCCTTGGATTTTGCCTTATTATTCTTGTCATTGTGTGTCCCATATGATACATATGGAGCAGCCTTAAGGAGCATTTGTTGGTCCATGTATAGCACATGTGATTCTTCTGAAGAATGCTTAAGTGGCATTTGTTTTTCATTTCAGGGAGATATTTCCAAAATACAAAATGTTTGGAAAATTCTTGATATTGTTCAGTTTTTCTCATGTTCTGGCAAAATTTTTGGTTTTTATGAGGGAGTCTGTTGATAAATATATAAAACTACATGTGTTTTGTCCAAGTAGATGAAAAGAATGAGTTTGATATTCCATGACTCATAACAACACATGCATGCCATTTTGTATTTATTACAGAACCCTTCATTTATTCTTTCCAGATAATTTTATCTACACATTAAATTCAAAACAAATTAGGATTTAAAATATTTAATTAGGGATATATGAAAATATCAATGCACTGATGTTAGTAGAAATACAAAAATAGTACCAGTCTGGATGTACAATACAGAAATGCAAATTAAATATCCAGATTGAACACAAGATCAACCAGCTATTTAAAAGCAATGGAGAAATCACAAGCATGATGTTATTCAAAATCTGTATTTTGGATCTTGTTGTATTTGTCTGATGTTGTACCCAGTATTAAACAGTCCTGTGGCTTTTGATTATGTGCAATTTACTGCCAGCAATATACCTCCATTAGGTAGTAATCTGGGTGTAATTGATATTACACACTATATTGTTATGACAGTGATGACAATATTGTATTGATGTATCCATTATAACATTATCAGGACTGTTTTCCTTCTTTAAAAGTGAGGGATTCACTGCATTAATATTCCTACATTCATATTGTATAATTGATTTTAAAAATGTATCACCCTCAGGACTATTTTTTGTTCCTGAGTTTCTAAGGGTTGTCAGTTGTGATATCCAAGTCTAATCCACCAAGGATTGATGCAGAGCATTGTATTTAATTTCATTTTTGTTTCTTGTATCTCAAAGCATCTTTTTATCCCATTTCTACATATTTTTTAATCTCAGAACATCTTCTTAACCTATTTCTACTTATCTTGTGTCTCGAAAAGTATCTTTTAGCCCATTTCTTCATATCTTATATCTCTAACATCATTTTTGCCCATTTCTACGTCTTGTATCTCAAAGCATCTCTTTATCCCATTTCTACATATCTTATATCTCTAACATCATTTTTGCCCATTTCTACATGTCTTGTATCTCAAAGCATCACTTTAGCCCATATCTACATATCTTAGGCATTATCTTTAGTCAGTTTTGTGTTGCAGTTGTTCTCATGTATTTGAAGGTTAACCTGTCTCAAAACACCGTTTACAATACATCAGTACAATTTAGATGAGATACCAGTGTTTTAGTAGTATATACCATTTTCAGCTCTTAAAACTCTGATCATTCATTTCTTTGCCTTTTCATCTCATTGGGAAGTCTTATTCATCTTTTTAGCTTTCAGAAAATGCATTTCTTTCAAAATTCTCTTTCCTTCAAGAAAATCTCTGAAATGCTAGACTTCAAATTCAGAACTTTTGCAATATACAGACACAAGCAGGCCCCTCTGTTATTAAACTTGACTCGACATTTTGAGTAACAGATTTTGTTCCAGATGTGGAAATCTTCCTCAAAATGTATAAATACAACATTTTTATTGGTCAGAAAATTTTTAAATAAGATATGGGGTTGAGTGAAATTTTATGACTGAGGGGCCCAGTCTTTATTGTTTTCAGTTTTCAAATACAAAAGCTCTTTAGGTGTGAAGAAAATAATGATAGATATGAATCACATGGTTAATCTATATTTAAATTACATTTCTTATCAATGAACTTCTAAATTCAGAACACGATGTTTTTATAATCTGAAAATAGAACAACCCTACAGTTATCTTAAGCTTTCACTGCAATTCATGAAGTTCTTTCAATATAGATGGTTGATTTGACTGGTACTATGAAAGACACAGAACTGAGATTACTAGAAATTTCAGAGATTTTCATAACTGCCAATAATGTTTTCATCATGAATTTTACACAACAACGTATTCATTCAGAAGAATCAGCAGGCCCCAAATCGAACATGGAGGGACTCAGGGGACAATGCACAAGGGCTGATGTTAGGAGACTCTAAACATGAAAATCAAAAAAAGCTCCTCAATGATGAAAGACGTCGTGAATACAATGAACATCTGGCCCAGGTATGCTTGTATTTCAGCTGTGTCACACATAATACTGCTTGCCCTTTTGTATGGAACTGTGTCTTGTGTTTAAACAATTATATTTACTGTTTCCAATGGTTTCTGGTTTCTTTGCTGTTTATTATTCTTCTTTATGTCTTGCATGTCTTCATAATAACATTAATACTTTCATTAATCTATCCAGACCCTTCAATTTTCCAGACACCATATTTTCAATTTTTTAAAAAATTTTCAATAGTGCATACAATTTCTGGACACATGGAGTATTGTTTTAAGTCAGTGGGAAAAAAACTCAAGCCAGAATGTAAGCTAATGAATGAATGTGTACACATACTCATTATATAATTGATTGGTTAGATACTCATTAAATAATTGATGGATTAGATACTCATTAAATAATTGATGGATTAGATACTCATTAAATAATTGATGGATTAGATACTCATTAAATAAATGATGGATTAGATACTCATTAAATAATTGATGGATTAGATACTCATTAAATAATTGATGGATTATATACTCATTAAATAATTGATGGATTAGATACTCATTAAATAATTGATGGATTAGATACTCATTAAATAATTGATGGATTAGATGATTGTCAGACCACTTTGATTACTGCCATTATAATCTAATTTTCTTAGAATCTTTGTACTGGGTTAGAGGACTGAAGATTGAAATATCTGAAAATTCTTATGTCTCAAGATATCACTATATTGTTCCCCTACTCTCACCTTACCTAAACAATTTCTTGTGGATTATTATGAAGTGTAGGCCAGAATAATTTCATTTAGAATTAAACTAGTGTAATGTCTGAAAACTTAGATTAATAACAGCATGTTTTATTTACATCTTGCATTCATCTTATTCATATCTTTTATGCCAGTTTAATGTTATACATGAGGTATCAATATGTATACATATTATTTTACTTAAAATTATAATGCATATTTAGAATTGCATGCCAAGTTAGAATTGTTAATTACTAGTCAAAATTTCATAATTTTGTTTTCTATTTGTATTGGCATTAAATAATTATCATTTGTTAAGTGAACGTTTTTATTGAGAAAAAAAAACAATATATAATTATCTACAAAATCAATCATATGCCTTATGCATGGGATTGTAGGAATTGTACAATTATTTAGCAGATGTCCTTTTGAAACCATAACATATCCAAGGATGCACAATAAATTCTTGGCATCCCTATTATTAGCAGTTTGAAACTACCAATGTGGGTGTTTGGTAATTGTTGCCTGTTTTTTGTTTTAAAGTATAAGACTGGTTCTACATTTTTGCTCTCAAAAAATTCCAGACAAACAGGAAAACCAGACTGTCATTATGGCCTGGTTTATGGAATAAAGTTCAATAAACATCAAATTGATTAATGAAATTAGTAAACTAGCATGCTCTGTAATTAATTATGCACCATTGATTACGGACATATCTTGATGGCAAGGCATATAAAAATAGCTTAAAAATGTAAGTCATTTTCATTTTTAATTTGGAACTCAAATACAAATAGCTTAATTTTATTGAAAAACTGAATTCAAGTTGTTAAGAGTTTGCATAGATTTTACAATGTCCCCATTAAAGTAACATCTGTTAGGGGACACTGTGTTCCACAAAAATGTCAACTTTGGTACAAAACTGCAAAGCAGATTTCTTGACAGTCATTTCTTAATTTTACTAATTTTCTTTAGCAGCTGATTCTGATTTTTTTTTTAATTTTTTTTTTTTTGCACTCTTTTTATTTAGTCCTCAATCAGAGTTGTCAGGTGATAAATCTCAGTCAGTGAGTGTCCAAAATATTGATAATCACAACTTTGGCAAAATTATTTTAAATAGTTCAAGAACACATGAGAAAACATGAAATATGTAGTTGTTTAAACAAGCAGTTTGGTCAAAAGGCTCACTTATAAAAATATTTGTTTGGATTTATTTTTTACATTCAGTTTAGAAAAAATACCAGAACATGCTATCTGTATAAAACAATTTGACTGGTGAAAAATGAAATATTGAAAAAAGATTAGAGTGTTTGGCTTTTAAAATCTTGTTTTAATTTTGTCTTAAAGCTTTGATTTCCAATTTATACTATTTCATACCATAATAACTCATTTCTGTGCTTGCCATTAATTCCAGTTTCTTACATTGGCATGTTGTGATATTTAACTCTGTCTGGAAAGAATGGGCATCTGGAATAACTCAGATCATCATTGTGTGTGTATGTTTTGTCATTTGTTGACATCATACATCTGCTATTTCAGAAATGGGATTTCATTGTTAATATTTATGTTATTTGCGGGGGGGGGGGGAATTGGGGGAAGGGGTTTAATAAATTGTCCACTTTTAAATGGAATGTTACCAATAATTTATTGGTAAATGGATTCCATGGCTGTACAGTAACAAAATGACTGCATTATGTTGAAATGAAATCAGATAATTAAATCTTCTCATTGAGATGAAAAGGGGTCATCATGATTGACCTTTTATTCATTACATTCAGCAATATTCTATCAAGTAATTAATGAATACATATTAAAAAATCACAAATATTTAAGTTCAATTTCAGTAAATCAGTTTTCATGCAGTATTACTGTTTTTATTTTTATTTTTCTTTAAAAAAATGAACAGAATATACAAATAACCTATTGCTAAAGGTAGCCAGTAAAATCTACTTGATATATAGGTAGAGTTGAAAGAGACCTGTGCAGTTGTAGGCACTGTCATGCTGACATCAATTTCTATGAAGGAGGGCATGTAGTAATAGTGAATCCCATGCTTGTCTGTATGTGCATACTTATGTATGTACTTTACATTAATGTAACAATACACATGATTGTCCAATTGTACTTATGTATTTTACAGTAATTTAACAATACACATGTCATGATTGTCTGTGTGCTTACTTGTATATGTACTACACAGGAATGTAATCATACTCATGATTATATGTTGTTACAACTCTATGGTCTCAAACTAAGTAACAGAAAAGCAAAGTTCAATCACAAGTTCAAAAGTATAGACTGTTCAAAATGAATTCCAGGTATTGAATGTGCTAATGTAGCAGTAGTCTTGAATATGCTAATAGATCAATAGTCTTAATGTATCACAATGATATAATTCAGAATGTGTTTGAATGAATTCACAAGAATCCCAAAATAGTGTTTAAGCTAGATTGTCAATGAGCACTTTGTAATTCCTGTGAATATTTTAAATAAATGAGTCCTCTTAAATTATATATAAACACAACACAAACTAATTCCACAAAGACCAATATTAAAATATGAATGAATAATTGCTAACTTGATCTTCATTATATAGAGATTGTCACCCGGACATTGGTAATTTTCAGTGGAAATTTCCATCAAATTTGCAAACAAAATCAGGTTTATTTACTTAAATTTGAGCAAATAACATGACAAAAATCAGGTTGACCATGGTTTTTCCAAGGAAAAAACCTATATCCTGAACTAAAATCTAAGTAAACATATTGTGCAGAAATGATCATTAGCTTAAAGTATAATCTACAATCATGGACAAATGTTAGCTACATAATATGTTGTGTACAGATGACATTTATAATCTGTAATAATGGATAAAAGTTAAACACACATATGTACATATACATAGCAATGTTAATACATGTGTATGTACTTTATGAAAAGTAATAATACCCATGATTGTGTGTGTGCATACTTATGCACATGTATTTATTTCACATGTATGTAATAATATCCATGATCATATGTATGTGCATCATGGGCATTTAATAATACTGTCTGTATCTATATACTTATGTATGCAATTCACTGGCATGTGGTAATGCCTATAATTGTTCGTATATGCATACTTATGTATGTACTTCACATTGTAATATCTCTATTTCTAATTGATAATTTTCTAAGGACTTGCTCGGCTTGAAACAAATTTTTAAATGTATTAAATTTTATGTTTTCTTTTTGTCTATCAAAATCTGATTCAATTATATCCCATTTTTTTATAGCCTGGGCTGCCTCTGCATTTTCTAGTCACATTGTACTCTTTTCCTTTTAAAAATAAGATCTACCACTGAATTCAGTCACAGCTCCAGTCAGTGCTTTTGTGACATATTTGCACCACTATGCAGATTCATAGTCTGATCTGTTGGTTTTATTAGCTTGTTTGTGATGGAACTCTTCAGTGTGTGAAAAGGATAATAAACATAATCATCTAGTTATCTAATTTGTTTTCATTCAAAGACTGCTTGATGCAAAGAAACGTTGACTTGAAAAAAAAACACTATTCAAGAAGCAAAATAATTTCATATATATATATATATATATATATATATATATATATATATATATATATATATATATATATATATATGAATGGTATGATATAGACATGACAAATTGCAATATAAAGTATTCAACAAAGGCTATTTACAATTGCTGATAGCAAAAAGAACTTCCCCAACCTAAAAGAACATGGCCTGAGCCAGAAGGACGTGGAGCTCTCCTACTAAAGCAGGGGGAGTATGAAAACCTTAGGACAAAGTACATGGAGCAGAGGAGAAAGGAGTTCTTAGGTTCTTTGGAAAGAAATGTACAGGTAGATTGGTGGAACTGTGGTGAAGCAGCTTTGAATACCATAACAAACTTGCTGTATAATGCTGATTTCAACTTACTGACATTGAATTCAGTAAAATATGTTGTCTAACCCATCTTACTTGGTGCTTTATCATATTTTGAGTTATAGAAGATTTCTTATTAATATTATTCAAAACATAATTTTTGTATGCTTTGTATACAAATGTCCAACCTGGTATAATGTTTGGTGTAACATGAATACCATAGGATTCAAACATTCCTATAAAATATTTAATCAATATTTTGTATTGTATGATTGCTATGTCTACATACAAAATGCTGCTTTTGTCAAGGCAGAAGCTTAAAACAGGAATCACTTTGATGACCATTTGCATGTCATTAATTAACTCTGTGACACTCTTGATTAACCTCTACATTAAAGTTTATTTCAGTACCATTGGTTTTGGAATGTAACTTCAACATTCATGTATCTTTTTCAAGGTAAATAAATGAACTCATTATCAAATCTTGAGGGTGGACCTTACTTGTGTTGAAAATATGTTTTGAGACAATAGGTTAGTTTGCATAACAGATAAGGAAAAGGGTCTGAAAGATAACTCAAGATAGCCTGAGTATTGTATATTATTTTAAAGAATGTCTTTTCCATGGAAGTAGTAATGTTTTGTCTACTAACCACTATTGTCATCAACAAATCAGCAGATTTCTGTAGAAATTAAGTCAGTGTGCATTTACATTCTAACCTGAAATGCCTTCCAAACCTATGTAATAGGTAATAGGACACTTGTGGAGGAAATGTTTCAGCTGAGAAAGATAATATGCTCTATAAATAATTTTGTTGGTTCCTTTTGATAGTTTCATCACTGTGCATTGATCTCATAATTTGCTAATAGATTGCTTATTAAGTTTATGCAGAGTATTGGAACCTGTTTGTTTCTTAATTCATCATGCCAATAGATTGAGTGATCTTATAGTGTGACTCCATATTTGTCTTGCTTTGTCTGTCCTTCATCCATCATGTATTGTCCTTTTGTCTTTCAAAAGCTGCTGTTTCCAATGGCCTCAAGGTAGAGTAGTTCTTAGCTAATTGAGTTACCCTCTTTAAATAAAGTCATAATAATAATAATAATAATAATAATAATAATAATAATAATAATAATAATAATAATAATAATAATAATAACATACCAGTTTTAGCCAAATTTGGCAGAGAGATTCCTGGCAGGAAGGTCTTTTAAATGTATACAAATAATGCTGATCCATTATTAAATATGGCTGCCATTATGGAAAAAAGAAAAACTTTAAATGAATTCTCAAAAACTGGTGAACACTATTTGACAAAATTGGACAGAAGGCATCTTGTCATGAAAGCCATTTAATTTTTTTTACAAATGATGCTGATCTACTATCATATATACCTGTCATTGCTCAAAATAGTAAAACCTTTAAATGATTTATTTTCAAAAATTGCCAGAACAGAATTTGACAAAATTTTACAGAAATCATCCTAGCATCATTGCTTTTTAAATTTTACAACTTCTTATCATGTCTAGTTGGTTCCAAACATCCTCAATGGGCTTCACTAGAAGACTTCATATGATGTCTAGTTGGTTCCAAATGTCCACAATGGGCTTCACTAGAAGACTTCATATGATGTCTAGTTGGTTCCAAATGTCACAATGGGCTTCACTAGAAGACTTCTTATCATGTCTAGTTGGTTCCAAATGTCTACAATGAGCTTCACTAGAAGACTTCATATGATGTCTAGTTGGTTTCAAACATCCACAATGGGCTTCACTAGAAGACTTCTTATCATGTCTAGTTGGTTCCAAATGTCCACATTGGGCTTCACTAGAAGACTTCATATGATGTCTAGTTGGTTTCAAAATGTCCACAATGGGCTTCACTAGAAGACTTCATATGATGTCTAGTTGGTTCCAAATGTTCACGTTGTGGCCATCTAGAAAATCTTGTTCATTCTACTCCTGAATGGATCATCTTATTGATGGATTTTTCTTGAAAAGATTTGTTATGACGTCTAGTTGATTCTAAAATGAAAATTGTACCTGTTAGACACCCATTATGGTAGCTATTGTAACTTCTTGAAAATAGTTATTATTAGTGATTCTGACTTATGGACATGGTGTTTTTATTAAAAGACTTCTTATGATGCATAAAATGTCTTACAAAAATGCTGCAGATCAATAGTGGCCATTTTGAAAATCTTGTTATTGCTACTCCTCTTGAAGGGATGATCAAATCAACATGGGGATTTTACTAAAATGCTTCTCACTATATTACATTGGTCCTAAATGAAACTGCTGACAATGTGACCAACCAAAATTTTAAAAATCTTATCATTTGACATAAGTGTCTCCTTCAAATTTATATATCCAAAGAGGTATTCTGTTGGCTGTTATGTTCCACCAATATTGGTCATTTTATATGTGCATTCACCAAAATGCATTTTGAAATTAATAAATTTCATTGTAGTCTTTGTTCAGGTGCCTTTTTTATTATATTGCCAGGATCAAGTGATGCATTGATGCCAAATGTTTACCAAAGACTTATTATTATTTTGTGTTATATGTAAGGAAATTTAAGGTAATTACTTATGTCATCAGTTACTCCATAAAAATGATATATTGTATACATTCTGCAGCAGGATGATTTAAAAATTTACTGCAGTTTTTTTCTCAGATGTAATGTTAAGTACCTCTAGAAAACACTACTATTTTGAATGGCACATTCTTGCATTAGAAAGCAGTTTGAACTTTAAATATATTCTAGTTGAGAGCATTGACCTCAAACATGCAAGACAAAAGTTTGTTTTTTATGCCAACTCGATTAGCATAATTTTTGATGAACTGCCACAAAAAAATCTTCGGATTTGTAAAAGAAAGCAGTTTGCATTTTAAAAAATGCTTGTAGAGTATTTTAGGAATTACCTTTTTACCTTTATGTTTGTTTAATATAATTTTTTAAAAAATTTAATTTAATTTTTTATTTTATAGGAATAAATGTTACTTTTATTTAAAAAAGGATTTATCCTACTAAAGACTTCTGCAATTTTGTTATCCTTACTTTAAACCAATATTATGCTGATGTGTTAACAAACCCGGTGCATACATACTGTAATAAACTTTGAACTGGTATGTATATCTCACTGAGAATACAATATTTAAATGAGATTTAACTTAAAAGTCAGATATTTGTATATTATTTCATCACTATTTTCTACCTTATCAGGATTTCAAGCAACTTTTCACAATCTATTTGAACAGTGAGCATTTCGTCATTCCGCTACACTGTATATCATTTTACCCCCTTACTGATTTTATTAGCCCAGACCTCAGTCATATCCAGGACGTCTAGAAAAGGCTCAAACTGAGATTTATAGTCCGTTTTTCCACTCTTTTGGTCGGTATGAGGATACAAGACAAAAACTGAGAGCCGATAGAAGGCGAGATTTTCTTGTTTTTCTCGAGGAGGTATTATTGAATATTTATGACTTAAGCATGAAGAGAAGTAATCATCTTTGATTTTAAACAGTTTCTTTTGAGTGTTTTCTGTCATCATGTGGGCATTATTTACTTGTGTATATAGTACACTTTACACACAGTTTGTAAACAGCATAGACTCAGACTAGCAAAGGTGAAACAGTGTAGACATTAATGTGCTGTCACAAATATTCATTATTTTATGACTGTTTATTATTTCAAATGGCAAAAGATGTCTTTGCTAAAATATTAATACAGGAACCTCATGTGAGCACACAAGGGTGATATAAGTTTTGAAGAAGCTTGCCTTGTAGTGTAGAATGAGTTCCTGTGTGACTCAACCTTTAAAGTCTTGCAAGGCAGGTGATGTCAGAGACAGACTACTCATTATGAAATGAAATTGTTCTGTTGAATACTGTTAAACTATAGACAAGCTATATGAAATTAAGTATGATTAAAATAGATTTCTCCAACACATCTGGCAGATATGGTTTACAGGTCATTTGCCATTTATATTTGGATTCGCTATTCAAATTAAATCTTTATCATTTATAAAATTTAAAAACTTCAAACTATATAATTGTTAATAACTCTTTATAACAAATTGCAACACTTTATCTAATTGTTACTAAACATAAATGGACTAAAGTCAGCAAACACTGAATTTTTATTAGTGCTTGTCTTATCTGCTTATCTTTAAGTATCTATTTATTGTAAGTGAATCTTGATTTCAAATCAGATTGGTTTGAAATTTCAAGTCATATAGTTCAACAATTACTGACTTTTAATTTCATTTGATACAAGGTTTTTCTTCAACCCCATAAAAATTATATTCACCTGGTTGAATATCACTTTTCTGAGGTTGATAAATGCGTATATTAACCTCATTAAAAGTTAATAATGTCTAAAGTTACATGCCAGCAGACTGGTTCTGTGCTGTTTAAGTTAACTGAATATTTTACTCTGATAAATATATGATACTGGTACTAAACAATGCAGACAATCAGTGATGACACCATAATAAGCATGTGTTTTTAACTAATCATTTGCAAATAAATAAGTAAAAAAGAATAATCTAATTTTACATGATATGGTAAATTTGTTAAAAGTATAATTATCTTGCTTCCATTCATTTATAATCATTAATTCTCATACATTTTTATTTTGAAAATTAATCACAAAAAAGACATTTAGAAACTTTCAAGAAAAAACTATTTTTTTCTACAAAGTTGAAGATACAAGCCAAGTTTCAGGGAGTCTCTGGCTCAGTGGTTAGCACACAATCAAAAGGTTGCAGGTCAGAATCCTGGTCAAATCAACCAGTGGCCGCTTTTTGTGTCTTTGTACCAGTGCTTTACTCCCATTGCCTTGTCACTGTATAATCTTTCATGTGTTTATATGCCATCCTATCAGCATTAAACAAGCTGAAAAACAACATGTCCAGCTTCATTCAGACATCTCTTCAGCATAACTTGGATAATGGAAAGGAAGGAAATGTGGGATCTTTAGGAAAATGACTGAGTTATTCAAACAAGTAGTCTATGGAGTTAATAGAAAAATGTTTAAAGTATGAACACTTGGAAACATTTATAATATATTCACTTTTTGGAGGTTACTATATTCTTAGTTCAAAATGTCTCACAAACAGATTAGTAATATTAAAAGTTATTGATATTATATGATACATAGTGTGAATACAATCAATATTTCATAATTGAATTTTCATGAAATATAATTAATGTTTATTAGGTCCAGCAATGTAGCCAGTAGAACTTATTCTGAGTCATAACTTATAACTGACAAGTTTACAGAATAATAGAAATAAAGCATTATTTGCTCTTAAATAATTAACAAAATTTTAAAGTTTGAAACAATTCTTATGCTTATTTACTGCATGCTGACCTGTATTTAAAAATGATGAACCCATTAAATAAAGATTGCATTTTAACAAAGAATTATGTATCTTACTTATTAAGTAGTAAAAAATTCCAGTAATAATCTGCTTTCTTTATAGCTAATAATTTGTCTGTGTAGAGCTTGCAGAATTTTTTTTTATTCCTAACATAATAGCATTCCAAAAATATTTTGCATAATTTCTCAGTTCATACAGAAATATTTTTCTCACATTTTTTAACAGTATTCTTGTTTTAGAAGTCTACTAAAATTGTTTATGTATAATGAGCATTGTTTCATTTTCTAAACTGTACTGTTCACACTGTACAAATTTAAAAAATATTTCTACACTTTGTCAGTTTAAAGTGAAAATACAAGTTTTAAGAGCTTGTCATAGTAAAAATATTCAGTAAAACTTACAAATGGAGATGACAAATGGAGATGACAAAGGAATATGGATTGCAATAAAAAGATGATGAAAGAAAGGTTTGATAAAATGACTATGAAAATTAGATGTTTAAAAGATAGAAATTGAAAGCGACAAAATCAATAAGCTATAAAAACTAAGTTGATATGTGCATATCATCTAATATTAAAGTTTAACAGACATTAAGTTCAATTCTTATGGAGTTAAATTATTTTTAGACAGTTCTTGAAAACAATATGTCTATGAACTTTAACTAGTTAAGGGCTAAACAAGCAGCCAGGCGTGAAGGATTTACTCCACGAGATGCTATAGAAGAAACTCCTGTTGTTAATGCACTTGGACATTATGAGGATTTTGAACAGAAACTTCGTGAAGAAAGAAAAATGGAAACAGAAAAGTTTATTTTGGAGCAGGTAATGAGATGATATATAATATAACAAGTCAAGTGCCAAGGTTTTGATAAAACTAATTTGTCATGTCTGAGTATATTCCAACCCGAATATATAGAGTAAAAATATTACATAGCATTGATCATGAATAAAGTTAAATAATGTTTTTTTAATAAATTTACAGTGATCACATACTTTATTCCTGTTCAAGGGAGTCATCCAGATGCATCATGTTTTATTGTTAGGGTTGTCTTAAATGGGAGGGAGGTTGATGTATATAATTTTGGCATATTACTTAATGTAATGAAATCATAAATTTACCTGCTTTTTAAAGAGGTAATGTTATACTAAGGTGCCTTTTAGTGAGGGACCACTGTAATTATTATATTGTACATCTGTATTATTAAAATATTCTGATAATTTCCATGTGGTTTCTAGATGGTGTGATTTTACTGCAGTGTATCACTTTGAATGCATACAACACATGCATTAAAGGTATAAAGGTTAAGAGGTTGATTTGGCTTGAAAGAAGCCTATCATTGACCTGAAGTATGTTTCATCTTAACCCCCAACTGCTCTTATCGTGTGTATAATATACTTTACTTATTCATCAGAGTACCTCTATTTATGAAATGGCTTTTAATCTGTGTATGGACACATTCTCTGGTATATAGGTGTCAGTTGATAGGCACTCACTCTGATTGGTCATAAATTAGCTAATGATGTATGGAGCTGTCCTTTGCTTCTGAGATGACAATGGTTGGCTGTTATTCAGCACCATATACACTTGCTATAGGTTTCTTGCTTGCAATGATCTATTCAGTCATTACCCTTGTATTTCCTGTATTACACTACCCATTTACTCTGTGTGTGTGTGTGTGTGTGTGTGTATGTGTGTGGTGTGTGTGTGTGGTGTGTGTGTGTATGTGTGTGTGTGAGAGAGAGAGAGAAAGAGAGAGAGAAAGACTTCAGAACTGTTTGATGGAATTCATAGAAAGCTGGTGTGAACTCCTATGAGATTTTCCTCACCATTAAAGATTGCATAGATATGATTACAGATAACCATCTACATGTACATGCTAGGTTTACATGTACATGCTAGGTTCCTGTGTACTAGGTAGGTTAGTCTTGTCTTGGTTTCAAATGCAACCCATTATTGGCATACTGTTCAAAATGGCAACTCAGATCCACGGTTTGGTTGTTTAATAAGATTATAAGGGGCAATGAATAGATCTTGATGAGACTAAAGAAAGATGATTTATTATTAGTACTTTGATAGTAATGTGCAAGATTAAGTGATAGGAATTGAAGCAAAGTGTCAATTGGATTCAATTTTACTATACATACATTTGTTTTTGTCTCTGTGGACTCTGAATCATGACAAATGCAGTCCTTATTTCATATCATATTTATGTTTACTCTTACAGGCAACTTGTTATAAAAGTGCAAGCAAGGTATGGTCCTTTGGTTCTTAATATACATTTTTGGCTCTGGGAATTTTGCATTCTGTGAGAAATGAAACTCAGGGAGACAAATAGTCCTAAATTCTTTGATCTTTCCTCACAATGAAATATATCACAGGTATGTTAAATTACCATTGCTGTAGGAGTATCAGGTTACAGAAAGACTAACATGCTACACAAAATTAGCTCCAAAAGTTCAACTAATTGCCTTTGTTCTTTTGGAATCCAAGTTTTGGTTTTTCTCAGCATGCAAGAGGATAGTCATGTACATATAGTACTACCATTGGATGGATCACAACTATTTTCTTTCCACCTCAGAACTGTCAATATGAAAATCTTATTTTGAAGGGGTTTTTTTTCCATCCCCATAAAACAATTGTACATAAGTTCCATGAAAACCTAAAAAAATGTATAAATATTATATTAATTTATTATTCTGCTCAGGTCACTGTAGCTTGTCCAAGTTAAAAAGGAACAATTTAGAAGAAAATGAAAAGTTCTCAAGCCATCATTTATCTTTGTTTCCTTTATTAAGTGATTTAGTAATTTCTGCTTTTTTATGAAATTTAACCATGAGCAGGCAAAACAGTTTCATTTTCACCGTGAGAAATCACTGCCGCAATTAGCTTCAGCTGAGACCCCTATCATATCTCACATGGGTAGCTATGACTCCCAAAAGCTGCATCTTAAAGAAGAAAGACACAAGGATTTGGTGGCCCATATTGAAAAGGTACAAAATTAAATATACCATATACACTCTCTTAGAAGTTGAGTCAAACTGCAAACTGCACTGACCCAGATCTGCCTTTACATAATGCACCATCAGATGTGGGCATGTGTTGCTTGTTAGGAGTAATCAGTAGAACACAACATATTAGTCCTGATCAGCTGATACATTATTCAAAGGCAGTAGATTCAACTTATAAGCTAGTATATATGGGATGTGGTTCACATTCTGTAGTATAGGAAGACCTTTACAATGAACATTGTCATACATAATAATTTGGATTAAACAACTATATTTTTTTCAGTTGCTTCACTAAACAAAAGCAAATAGTCCTTGTGCAGGATAAGCTAACTTTCATCTTTTTTATTGTATATTAAAATAATCTCTTTCTTGAATATATATTTTTCAAAGGTTGGTAATTCAAGTTGGGGTGAATAAATATGGTGATAAATTTGATGTGCATCATTTCTTTTATTTTCATGATCTTTATTCAACTGAAAAGATTCTGCAATGGAAATATTAACTTAATGTAAATTATGAATTTTCAGTGAAGGGATTTTTAAAAAAAAAATAAAATTTGAAAATTTGAACATAATCAAGAACATTATCTGTACTTCAAAGTATAAGGTAAGACTGTAAAATCTTTAGCTCAGCTCATTATAGACCAAGAGATCTTACAGAATGGTCTGTTGTACTTCATCCATCAGCTGTCATCTGACATCCATCAGTCTGTTAGTACAAGTTTGTTATCACTTTTCCTCCTAAAATACCAGGAGGATTTCAATGAAACTTGACACATATATCCTGAGGTCTAGTTGTTATAAATGAGAATGGTGCAGCAGCCGTCTTGAAAATCATGATTGGCTGGTCTTATCAGCATGAATTTTCACTAAAAGACTTCTTATGATATCTTGTTGGTCCTAAATGAAAATGGTGTCAACCTGACATTCACAATGGCCACAATAGCAGCCATCTTGAAAATCTTGTAATTTCTTCTCCTTCTTAACAGAAGATATATTGACATCAGGAAAATCTTGTTATTGCTTCTTCACCAGAATGGATAGTAATATCAGCATTGGGTTTTCACAGAAAGACTTGTTATGCTGTGCAGATGGTCCTCACTGAAAATTGTGCCAATCTGAAATCCAGTATGTACACCACAATAGCTATCTTGAAAATTTTGTTATTGCTTCCCCGCTTCAAGTGGAAAGTCATATCAAGATGAGATTTTCACAAAAGACCTTTTATGGTATTGGTCTTAAATATAAAAATTGTGCCAATCTGATATCCAGTATGTCCACACATTGGCCAGCTTGAAAATCTTGTCACCACTACTTCAGGATTGAAAGTCAATAATCAAACATTAGGTTTTTTCACCACTGGTACTGAATGAAAATGAAGCAAGTCTGACATCCAGTATGGCCACCATGACAGCCATCTTGAAAATCTTGTTATTGCTACTCATCCTAAATGAAAAATCATATTGACATGTGGTTTTCACCAAGAGACCAGTGTGTGTGCGTGTGTGTGTGTGTGTGTGTGTGTGTGTGTGTGTGTGTGTGTGTGTGTGTGTGTGTGTGTGTGTGTGTGTGTGACCTTAAATATGGCTTCCATAATGAATATATTGAAATTGTGTCACTAATTCTCCAGAATGAATGGCCATTCTGACAGGAGGTTTTCTGAAAGAGTCTTCTAATAGTGCCAAGTTGTCCTAAATTGATGTGGTGTTGATCTTACATTCAATTTGACTGCCACAGTGACAATTTGAAAATTTTATTCTCAAGAATACTAGAGATTATTTCAACATTTAGCAGTTAAAAAGTAGGTATGGTCTTATCTTAAATTCCATTATTTAATTTTGACAGTAGATCATCAGCCCCATCAAGGAAATTATATTTGGTAGTAATTTCACCTCAGAAATTCTGCCATTTAATTTTTTATGGCTGCTCCCTTACACAGCTCTTTCAGGTATATGACATTTTTGGGGTGATTTCCAAGAATTTTGGAGTGATTTTGTTCATATGGCAAGATGTTTGTATTAGTCATTGGGCAAGTTGCAAATCAGTCATATTTTAAAGAAATTTAAAAATATATTTTACTGAGTATCTTAAATGTTTATTGAATTTTAAAAAGGAAGAAACAAGGGAAGTAGTGTATGATTTCAAATAAATATTGTATTTTTTAATATCATTACCAGTAGATTTTATGTAGAGTAAAGGTCGCCTAGTACTGCAGTATGTGAGAAGTGCATGAAAATGGTTTTGTAGCAAGCTTACATGGCTTGCCTAATTAACAATCAGTAGAATCAAGCATTAGAAAGACAATTACATAACTAAAAACATCTAACATAAATACTAAGATAAACTTGAGTGTGAAAAATTCTTTTGATATTTGAAACTAATTTTTGTAGCCATTAATAGGTAGATTATCTTTGTTACTTAATCAGAATAGTGTCTTATTGAGTTGTAGTTACTGTAGACATCAAAACAATGTTTGTGAAACAAAAGTTTCATTTATACTCACTTATAAGTCGAGTCCAACTGCAAACAATGAAGATTCTGATCTACCATAGCATAATGTGCCAGAAGACTAGGTACATATTGTTTGTTCTACTAATTACTTCTAACATACTGCAAAGACCCAAGTCTGCTGTTGCATTATGCAATGGCAGTTCAGGGTCTGTGCACTTTGCAGTTGGTGTCGACTTATAAGCGAGTATTTACAGTAATTGTTGTAGTCGGTGAAGATATGTTTTCAAAAGCACTTAATTATATAAATTTAAAGTAAGAGGAAAAGTAGTTCACTGACACAGTTTCATCAACTTAAAAAGGAATATGATAATGTATTTATCCAGAGATAAGCCCATGCTTGGAGATAAGCACACCCCTTTTTTTTACAGAATTCTGGCAGATATTTGTTAATGATTTCTCTCTATGATAATAAGCCCACCCTTGCTTTTTGACAAATTATTAGGCTTGTGTCTTGTTCTTATCAAGGGAGAAATACTTGTTATGTTGGTATGCAAGAGTTTGCTTGGGATATAAATATGTATCGGTTTTGTCTTGTATCCTTCTTCAAATTTCAAAGCTTCATTTGCATTATCATTTTTTCTAAGAGTCCATGTTTTACCAAGATCTGTAAGATGATGTTCCCGTTATTAATATAAATTCCTAAAGCTTTAATACATCTATATGCAGAAATTTTAATAGGTCTCAATCTCCTACTGGTAGGAATATAATCTTATGTGCATTGATATAAAATGCAAGATGTACACTAAACTTTTTGTTCTGCATGAATGAATGGTACAAACTAAAAAGCATGGATTGTGCTGGTCAGATATATATATATATATATATATATATATATATATATATATATATATATATATATATATATATATATATATGACAAATATGAAATGTCAAAGACATAATTTTGAAAGTATTAAAAGTCCAAAATAACCCATCATAGTCAAGATTGTAATATATCCAGATATGGTTCCATGTCATTGTTCTGCCTGCTTGTTGTATTGACATAAGATAATATCCATATGCAGATCATCACAACCAGGCATATATAATTAATAGTTGGCCTTCAAGTCTTTGTCAAATGGCATGTTGGTTTTCAATATAAACAAGTTTGCAGCCTTGAATCCATAGTTAAGGACTTTTTATTTAGAAGTCTGTGTTTTCTTCTTTCAGTGGGAAGAATATGAGAATGTTAATTAATGTATGATTATACTGTAATGAAATTGGATTTATGAATGATTAGTGATATTGCATAATGCATGTGCATTTTGTTACACTATATGATTGTGATTGCATTCAGCTTGTGTATGTGTGTGTGTGTGTGTGTGTGTGAGAGAGAGAGAGAGAGAGAGAGAGAGAGAGAGAGAGAGAGAGAGAGAGAGAGAGAGAGAGAGAGAGAATAGAAATACTTATCCACTGTGATACACATAACCTACAATGCATGTTAATGTATCATGTAACTGCTAAAAAGCTGATCAATTGTTTGGTAAGGGCATGCAAAATAAACTTATAACACTAGTACCCAAAATAAATTGCATGGTCTGTTGTACTAGAGTGTATGTAGTTTGTTTTTCTTCATAAATATCAAGTTTATATTTACTGAAAAATTTATATATTTTCAGTATTATGTCATCAGATTTTTAATTGTTAATTATATTTGTCAGATTTTTATTGTTAATTAGATGTAAGAGAGGAAGGCAATAAATATAATTTAGGTCAATTTTTAGTATCAATGCAGAGAAAAAAAAATTATATTAATTTTTCTTTCGATTTGTGTTAGTTGTTTTTCTTTGACTTTGTGTTTGTTTTAAATTGAATAAATGTCTTATAACAGACTGCATGCTTAAATACAGTTTTCATTTCTTATAACAAATTTTGCTCTTGATTGACTTTACATGAAGCCCATTATATGGGATGAAACTTAACAACAAAATTACAGTTAGTTCAGATTCAAGGATTTGAGAAGAAACTTGATCATCATTTTTTAATAGATTAATTGCACATTTGCACCCATTATATCTTAATATATCACATTTGCATATTTTGCTTCTTGCATAAATTTATCTGCAAGTAAAGTCTTGCTAAATTAAATCATGAAAATGTATAAACTTTTTAATTCCTTAAAAAAGGACACAGACATGGCTTCAGATTTGACTGACTACTGAGACAGCATGATGGATATTATCATTTTCAGATTAAATAAGTATCCCAGTCAGTTATTTTTGCCTCTCAAATGGTAGTGTTTTTGCATGATTCATTTTGAATGAACAATCATCATAACACCTGTATCATTTAGTCCTTGTTTTCACTGAATATTGTGGCATGAAATAAATATCAATTAAGGTTCTTTTTGTCAATCCTGCTTTTAGCAAAACCGGAGTTATCACTCCCCTTATGAGAACTTCATGTACCCAACTGTTGCACATGCTGAGAGACCCCTTGTTGAAAATCTTGGGTCAAATTATGAAGTAGAAAGAAGAAAGCTAGCAGAAGAGAGGAAGCGAGATTTTGAGTTGTACCTGGAGAAGGTATCCAGCATGTTGTCTGCTTTCCTCAGAGAATGTCTGCATGTGGGTTGACATACCCTCCATTTCTAATCAATACCAAGAAAATGTAGTCATATACTATTAGGCAGTTGGTATTATGAACAGAACATGTCTGCATGCTGGTTGACAGATTTTCCATTTCTAATCAATACCAAGAAAATGTAGTCATATACTATTAGGTAGTTGGTATTATGAACAGAACATGTCTGCATGCTGGTTGACAGATTTTCCATTTCTAATCAACACCAAGAAAATGTAGTCATATACTATTAGGCAGTTGGTATTATGAACAGAACATGTATGCATGCTGGTTGACAGATTTTCCATTTCTAATCAACACCAAGAAAATGTAGTCATATACTATTAGGCAGTTGGTATTATGAACAGAACATGTCTGCATGCTGGTTGACAGATTTTCCATTTCTAATCAACACCAAGAAAATGTAGTCATATACTATTAGGCAGTTGGTATTATGAACAGAACATGTATGCATGCTGGTTGACAGATCTTCCATTTCTAATCAACACCAAGCAGATGTGGGCATATACATATACTATTAATCAGTCCTGTATCATGAACAAAACATGTCTGCATGCTGGTTAACAACTTCCATTTCTAATCAAGCAGATGTTGTCATATACTTTTAAACAGTTCTAGATTCATGAACAGGTGAATGCCATCTTTACTGTCAATAGCTTCTTCAATAAGATAACTGCATGAAAGGCTTTGGTACTTGTTCTTTCTGTCAATGAAAGGTCTGACAGGCTAAGGTTACATACATTGTATATGCTAAGGTTACATACACTGTATATATATATATATATATATATATATATATATATATATGTGTTTCAATGATTTTTACATGAATAAATATATCAGGATCTTAATAATTATTGTCTATCCCTTTCCATCTGTATTAAATGGAACAAATGAGAGATTCCAGTTCCAGATGGATACAGAGAATCATAGTCCTTGCATTTCTATGGGGATTTTTTTCCGATTCAGGACTCATTAACATAACAATTAATACCCTTTATTTTCTTCTGAACATCATTTTTTTTCTTTTCTACTCTTTCTTTTTTCAGCAAATCACAAGACAAATATATGTATGGTTGTTCAGTACTTCATATAAGCCATGGAATTTTCATGTTCTATGAAATCAGTTTAAGAGCATATATTGTCTGCATAAGGTACTAGATCCACCAGGGTTTGACATTTTTAATTTTTTTTTTAATTGTATACATGATTAACATGATTTAACAAATCCAATACTTAAATTTTAATTATTATTTTTTACAAAAGCATTCATATGCAAATCTCTCCTTCACCCTCTTTCTGTTTTCTCTCACTGCCTGCTTAGATGAAATTGATGGCATGTGTTTTTTTAAGCCACACGTGTCATATACCAAGGGATTTCAGATCTAAAAATTTAATAAGTAGTGATTTTGTTTTGTTTTAAAAGAGTGTCACATACTATTTTTCTTTCAGAGTAATGATTAGCCCTTCATAATTTTGTTTTCATCATTTCTTCATTTTAGAAACCATAATGAGACTCCCTATTATTTTCACATCAATAATTCAAAATCAGGTAAACCTACAATGAAAATAGTTGTAACCTTTCAATGTAGCACTGATCAGTGAATAATCTGCTTCTTTCAATGCAGGTGCTAATCCTGTCAATTACAGCAGGTAGTTCTGAGGGGTTGGGTTCTATATACAACTACCATTACTATGGCAGATATCAATCTTGACATGTTAAGCAAAGAATAGTAGAGACCGATGATGCAGTATGTACATGTATATTGATGTGAGTTTCATTGCAAAATTAGTACAATTCTGGCCACAGTTATAAAGCTTCAATTTTTTTTGGAAAAAAATGCACATAATTATATACATACAGTGCTTAATAAAACACTATCCTTGAGAGAACAGTAGTGTACTGCCTTACAATCATATAATGAGAATGAGGATAGATATATTTACTGCTGTATAATGAAAAAACAGCCTCATAACAGGAAATGTGTTGTAATTAAGTGCCTTATAGTGATGGTATTCTGTATTGAATAGGGAATGTTGCAGAGATCAGAGCAATGACTCAAACTTTGATTTAACAGATACATGTATTTTGTCATTGTAATTTATTTTTGAATACATGTATCGGGACACAAAATAATTTTTTTATAGATTGAATTGTATTAATGTAATAGTTCTCGTAATACAGTTTATATAACTTAAGTACAGAAGTTATAAAAACATAAATTTCATTGAAATAAAATTTTAAGAATTTTTTTAAAAATCAATATTTCTTTCTACATTCTTATTTTGGATGTAATTGTAGGATTTTGTTATTTCAGGGAATTAAAATATATATTTTAAAAAAAACGCACTGCAAAATGTTCAGTACTGCTTTTTATATATCTTATTCACTGTATAAATACTCTCAATTAATATTTTCTATAATTACATCACATGTTGTTAATTTTTCACAGTTTACTGTGCAGATATTTTATAAACCCTCAAATTTAACTCATGTGAACTAAATATGAAGAAATTTAAGCCAAAAGTCAATATATGGAATGAACTGAAAGGAAAACCAGAATCATTACTTGTTTATTGATTTGCCTTAAGGTGAGATAACTTGAATTATTTGGCTATTTTATGATACTCTATGTTACTTACCAATCACTTTAGCAAAAGCATAAAATCTGTCATTTTTGCCTTATAAATATCTAGCAAATTAAAATATTCAGGACTTTTTCAGGTTCTGGTAAGTATTATTTTTAAAGATGTGAAAATATATAAAAAGTAGATTTTTTTCTAAAATTGTACTGCAAAAATTTAATTATAACTTACATAGTTTTGTAATCTTTGGAAGGAATACATCAAGGGGCAATTTTTACCAGACATTACTGCAAAATATAATGGAAATTATACCTTACTGTTAGCATGTAATTCACATTTCTTCACCAAAAAGTGAAAAATGGAGCATTGAAACAAAGTTACAACATGGCATTAGAAACTGTCAATTCATTTGCAGAAACAGATGAGTGATCCTCCAAGATTTGGCAGAAACACCCCACCTGTGGTTGGTCCATACAGTGGTATTTTTGCTGGCCTGGGTCAGTATGACCTAGACAAACAGAGGCTTAAGAAAGAGCGACAGTCAGAATACAGCAACTTCCTGGACAAGGTAAGAGCAAGTCAGATTTTATTATTTAAAAGAAAAAATTAATTTTTTAAAGAAAACTTGATTAATTTTAAAAATACTTTGATGCAATAAAATCTTTTATGCTTTTAACAACAGAAAAGTATTATAATTTAGAGTAATATAAGTATACATTATGGAAAATTTTATTTTCAGACCTATGCTGAAAAAGGAAGGCCATATGGAAGACCAACCTGGGCAAAAGGCATTGTAAGTTTATAAGTGCTTTTAAGTGCAGACTGATAAATCACCAGCTGAAGAGACAAAATAAGCACACCTTATAATAGATCAATTTCTCTAAAAAAAAGAATGTTTTTACCCAGAAAAGTAGTACCATCATAGAAATACAGAGAATTTTTTTAATGTTTTTAAAATATACACAATTTTTATCAAAAATAATTGACCAGTGCAAATTCTTAAACTTTATAGAACTATGGAAAATGGAAACTTTTTGAACTTTAAAAAATTTTTCAGATACATGTACATTGTTCCATGGCTGTGCTGAAAAGCCTTCTGTTGTTACTGCCAACTCTCTTATGATGTGACTGATCCATTGATTTCATTAAAATGGTTACATCTGCTATTTTAATTATTAAATTTAAGTTTAGTTTTTGACCAATGAGAACCAAATATAATGTTATTTTAATTTTGCCATTAAATAGTTTTATGCAGTATTTTGACAGTCCTGTTGAACCGATTCCCTCAGTCCAAGGTTCATGCAGTATTATGACACAAACTTGTTGGAACATGCCTCAGTCCAAGGTTCATGCAGTATTATGACTCAATCTTGTTGGAACATGCTTCAGTCCAAGGTTCATGCAGTATTATGACACAATCTTGTTGGAACATACCTCAGTCCAAGGTTTCTGCAGTATTATGACTCAACCTTGTTGGAACATGCCTCAGTCCAAGGTTCATGCATTATTATGACTCAATCTTGTTGGAACATGCCTCAGTCCAAGGTTCATGTAGTATTATGACTCAATCTTGTTGGAACATGCCTCAGTCCAAGGTTCATGCAGTATTATGACACAATCTTGTAGGAACATGCCTCAGTCCAAGGTTCATGCATTATTATGACTCAATCATGTTGGAACATGTCTCAGTCCAAGGTTCATGCAGTATTATGACACAATCTTGTAGAAACATGCCTCAGTCTAAGGTTCATGCAGTATTATGACTCAGTCATGTTGGAACATGCTTCAGTCCAAGGTTTATGCATTATTATGACTCAATCTTGTTGGAACATGCCTCAGTCCAAGGTTCATGCAGTATTATTACTGAATCTTGTTGGAACATGCCTCAGTCCAAGGTTCATGCAGTATTATGACTCAATCTTGTTGGAACATGCCTCAGTCCAAGGTTCATGCAGTATTATGACACAATCTTGTAGAAACATGCTTCAGTCTAAGGTTCATGCATTATTATGACTCAAACTTGTTGGAACATGCCTCAGTCCAAGGTTCATGCAGTATTATTACTCAATCTTGTTGGAACATGCCTCAGTCCAAGGTTCATGCAGTATTATGACTCAATCTTGTTGGAACATGCCTCAGTCCAAGGTTCATGCATTATTATGACACAATCTTGTTGGAACATACCTCAGTCCAAGGTTTATGCAGTATTATGACTCAATCTTGTTGGAACATGCCTCAGTCCAAGGTTCATGCAGTATTAGGACACAATCTTGTTGGAACATGCCTCAGTCCAAGGTTCATGCAGTATTATGACACAATCTTGTAGGAACATACCTCAGTCCAAGGTTCTTGCATTATTATGACATATTCTTGTTGGAACATGTCTCAATCCAAGGTTCATGCAGTATTATGACTCAATCTTGTTGGAACTTGCCTCAGTCCAAGGTTCATGCAGTATTATGAGTCAATCTTGTTGGAACATGCCTCAGTCCAAGGTTCATGCAGTATTATGAGTCAATCTTTTTGGAACATGCCTCAGTCCAAGGTTCATGCAGTATTATGACTCAATCTTGTTGGAACATGCCTCAGTCCAAGGTTCATGCAGTATTATGACTCAATCTTGTTGGAACATGCCTCAGTCCAAGGTTCATGCAGTATTATGACTCAATTTTCTTGGAACATGTCTCAGTTCAAGGTTCATGCAGTATTAGGACACAATCTTGTTGGAACATGCCTCAGTCCAAAGTTCATGCAGTATTATGACTCAATCTTGTTGGAACATGCCTCAGTCCAAGTTTCATGCAGTATTATGACACAATCTTGTAGGAACATACCTCAGTCCAAGGTTCATGCATTATTATGACACAGTCTTTTTGGAACATGCCTCAGTCCAAGGTTCATGTAGTATTATGACTCAATCTTGTTGGAACTTGCCTCAGTCCAAGGTTCATGCAGTATTATGACTCAATCTTGTTGGAACATGCCTCAGTCCAAGGTTCATGCAGTATTATGAGTCAATCTTGTTGGAACATGCCTCAGTCCAAGGTTCATGCATTATTATGACTCAATCTTGTTGGAACATGCCTCAGTCCAAGGTTCATGCAGTATTATGACTCAATCTTGTTGGAACATGCCTCAGTCCAAGGTTCATGTAGTATTATTACTCAATCTTGTTGGAACATGCCTCAGTCCAAGGTTCATGCAGTATTATGACACAATATTGTAGGAACATGCCTCAGTCCAAGGTTCATGCATTATTATGACATATTCTTGTTGGAACATGTCTCAATCCAAGGTTCATGCAGTATTATGACTCAATCTTGTTGGAACTTGCCTCAGTCCAAGGTTCATGCAGTATTATGAGTCAATCTTGTTGGAACATGCCTCAGTCCAAGGTTCATGCAGTATTATGAGTCAATCTTTTTGGAACATGCCTCAGTCCAAGGTTCATGCAGTATTATGACTCAATCTTGTTGGAACATGCCTCAGTCCAAGGTTCATGCAGTATTATGACTCAATCTTGTTGGAACATGCCTCAGTCCAAGGTTCATGCAGTATTATGACTCAATTTTCTTGGAACATGTCTCAGTTCAAGGTTCATGCAGTATTAGGACACAATCTTGTTGGAACATGCCTCAGTCCAAAGTTCATGCAGTATTATGACTCAATCTTGTTGGAACATGCCTCAGTCCAAGTTTCATGCAGTATTATGACACAATCTTGTAGGAACATACCTCAGTCCAAGGTTCATGCATTATTATGACACAGTCTTTTTGGAACATGCCTCAGTCCAAGGTTCATGTAGTATTATGACTCAATCTTGTTGGAACTTGCCTCAGTCCAAGGTTCATGCAGTATTATGACTCAATCTTGTTGGAACATGCCTCAGTCCAAGGTTCATGCAGTATTATGAGTCAATCTTGTTGGAACATGCCTCAGTCCAAGGTTCATGCATTATTATGACTCAATCTTGTTGGAACATGCCTCAGTCCAAGGTTCATGCAGTATTATGACTCAATCTTGTTGGAACATGCCTCAGTCCAAGGTTCATGTAGTATTATTACTCAATCTTGTTGGAACATGCCTCAGTCCAAGTTTCATGCAGTATTATGACACAATCTTGTAGGAACATACCTCAGTCCAAGGTTCATGCATTATTATGACACAGTCTTTTTGGAACATGCCTCAGTCCAAGGTTCATGTAGTATTATGACTCAATCTTGTTGGAACTTGCCTCAGTCCAAGGTTCATGCAGTATTATGACTCAATCTTGTTGGAACATGCCTCAGTCCAAGGTTCATGCAGTATTATGAGTCAATCTTGTTGGAACATGCCTCAGAGCAAGGTTCATGCATTATTATGACTCAATCTTGTTGGAACATGCCTCAGTCCAAGGTTCATGCAGTATTATGACTCAATCTTGTTGGAACATGCCTCAGTCCAAGGTTCATGCAGTATTATGAGTCAATCTTGTTGGAACATGCCTCAGTCCAAGGTTCATGCATTATTATGACACAGAGTACTTGGAACATGCCTCAGTCCAAGGTTCATGCACTTGGTAATGTTTTGTTGCTGCCATGAACAGCATAGAGAGGACATTGTATATGGAAAATGGCATTTATGTTGGATAAACTGGAATGGTATATGACACATGGGATATTTTGGGACTATTATGTATATACTCAGTTATAAGATGAGTCCAGCCACAAACTGCACAGACCCAGATCTGCAGTTGCATAATATGCTGGCAGATATGGGTCTGTGCAGTTTATTAGGAGTAATTAGTTGAACAAACAATGTAGACACTGATCTTCAGTTACATTATGCTACAGCAGATCAGGATCTATGTTGTTTGTGTTTGGTTTGAGTCATAAGTTTGTACATATGGTATTTAAAACCAAAGACAATCCATTAGTTCCAGTTAGTTCCAAATAATGCTTCAAGTCAGAAGCAACTGTTCCGCTTTGAGCATGGACAACTAATTAATTTTCTATATACATGTACATTAATGCTGATGTCTTCCATAATTACTATACTTTCATAGAAAGACTGGCAAAACATGTTAATTCTAAGCTGCCCATCTTTGAGTGCAGTTGTAGATATGATTTTCTTCCTTTGTCTACTCTAAGGATTATAGGGCATCTCTTTCTAACACACTATGTTCTCTAAGTGTTCCACCATGGGGTTGGACCCTCATCTTTATGATCTTTACTTTAGGCTTCCGAAATTGGTATCTTGCTAAATAATACCTAAATGGAATGTTTCATGTTATCCTTGGGCATTGTCAAAAAAACCCTTATGAATGTTCAAGTGAATCTTCCATTGAGATTATTACCAGTAGACTGTTTTCCTGCTCTCCATTGCATCATCTAGGAGAAGGAGTGAGCTTCATCATGCCCTGGGTTGTTTACAGCTGTAAATATATTATGGTTTCTGTTCTTTGTTAACCTGGGTTTCTAGCTAAAAATTTTTAGCTACCTTCATTAGCCCCACTTCCTATTGAGATCCCCAGTCTTAGTCATACTTTGATGGGTATGATCGAGATATAGTCCTTTGCCCAGCTAGGATTTTAAGTTTGTTTTTTACTTTTTCTAAAGAGAGAAGGAAGGGCTGGTCTCATTTTGTCTCATAAGGATTCCTCTGATATTTAAGACACATGCTGGATATGGTCTCATATTACCTTGTATCATCAGTCTTTGGTTCATCAGTGCAGAGTAATTTTTGTTGTTGTTGTTGTTGGGCTTAACGCCATTTTTCAGCACACGATAGGCTATTCATGGTGGCCAGTATTAATTTTTTTTGCGTTGAGCACTATAGTGATGGCACAACTTGTGACCCAACCAGTCTACAGGAGTGATGACTTTAAGTGATAATTCTTTTCTAACCAGATTTGTTGAGGTCATCAGCCTAACTGGTAAATTCAGCAGTTCAGTAGTATCTGGTAATATATTACTGCTATTAAAATGTTGGGTTTTTTATGGTTAAAACTAATTTTAATTAAGTGATACTTACCTCCTTCTATTGCCATTATTCCCTCCTCTCACCTGTTCTATTGTCCTGTACTTTAGGTCTATGTCAAATGAGGATGGTATTCCATAAGTTGGCTATGACTAAGAAATCAGACTGGGATTGTGTTCTTTTTCAATTTGTCCATCCAATACTAATAGAAGGGAATAATCAGGTTGGGCTTAGAGTCCTGGAATAGAAAAGTAATGCAGTTTTAGCAGGTAAATATTACATAATTTAAATTAGATTTTTCCGTCCCCCCCCCCAAAGAAAGAAAAAGACAACTGCATTTCCTCCCTTTTTTCTAATTAAACATGCAAGAAACTGATTAGCAAATGTTTGCTGGGTTCTTGTTGCTATTGGGCACAGATAACTAATTCACTTCCCACAGATCATAATGTTTTTACACATTTACTATACTTAAATGATAGGACTGGTGCAACATGGTTACATACTATGCATTATCAATCTAAGAGAAAACAAACTTTTTTCAGAAACAGTGCCATGTATGTGTTCCCACTTTTAAAATTAGACCCAGTGAGATCTCCCTATTTGAATCCAGTTATTTATGTAGTACCTGTGCAACAAAGATCAATAAACTGAAAATTTTTTTAGGTTTAAACTTTAGCTGCATATAATTTACCTATATGCAGGCTTCTAAATAAGAACAAATTGTTCTTTTTTCAAGTAATTTATTTATAACCAGTCAGTGACCTTCATTCTTTTTTATACAGTATTTAATATTCCACTGCATATAGGCTTATTCCACAGTTGTCTTTGACCATAAAATGCCAACAAATTCCAACAGATAAAGTACCCAAAATCTAAATAATTCCACCATGTTAATCAAAAGTACTGTAAAATACCACTTAATGGAATAAAGTTATAAATATTCTTTGAAAATAAACAGTGAAATAATACATAAATAAACCATAACACTTTAAATTAAAAAAGATTAAATTGTTCTTTTAAAAAAAAATCTCTAAATGTCCATTTTATCAAAGGATCAGATGCACTCATCTAGCCTTTGATTAGGTGTCTTTTCCAGTGCACAGTTAGAAATGAACAAGATCAACAGTACCCTGTAAACTACAGTCTTCCTTGTTTTATTTTTTCTACTAGCCATTCCAGAATAATTTAGCATTTATTTAAAAATGTTTTTTATCCCTGGTAAATAAATATCTGATTGTCATATAAAACATACATTTTCAAAACAATGTCGTCAATATACTTGGAAAATGAAATTGATGTGTTTGAACCAGAAATATGCATTACAACATGACTCAATTTGTGAATGTCTGTCCAAATACAAAATCAACTGTCCAGTTTTAATGGTGTAACACAGACTTCCATCTTTGCTTGGATAATTTACATCCTGATGGTCCTACTGCCCAAATTTGCACTGCTTGCCAAATTAGCATTTGCTCCAAATTTTCCTTCAAACATTTTCACTTTGTAGGTGAATATTTTCCAAAGTTTTTGTTGGAGTACACATGCTATAAGTCATGCACAAAAATGTACACAGCAATTTAATGTTGGGAGAGGATTTTTATATAAGCAGATTGGTTATCTACTTTTATTTCTTAGTGTTTCAATACAGAAGCATTAGATAGATAACCAAATCAAACATAATGACAGTGACTTGTTAGTGATAAGTAAAACAATCCAATAGGCTCCAAACAAGGCTCAGTAAAGGCCAGCTTTAATTTATTATGATGTAAATGGAAATATTTTTTGTAAAAAAAGTGATAAATGTTTTTGAAATTTTGAATATATTCAAGTTGAAAATAAAATGATAACAATGAAAATTATTTGGTATATTTAGCAGTACCAAATTATAACAGATAATTCAGTCTACTATTAAACTGGTATTGTATGGAACATTCTAGAATGTATAAATTATACACTAATTCCAAATAATTAAAATATAATTGACTGACAGCTGCAGGTAGATAGATAAAACATGTCAATTTGTTGACTTTACCTCTAATAGTTATACACCAGAAGAGATTATGGCATGACATGCTGTTGCTCTGGCATCTTTCCTAAAGCACAAGTTTGTTATTGCTAATGGAAGATTGCATTGCAAATTTGCAGATACATTCATCTCAAGGTCTAGTTGGTCCTAAATGAAAATGGTGTTGCTTGATTATCTTGATTATTTAATAGGGCTTCTACAATGGCCATCTTGAAAATCTTCTTATCACTACTTTCCTGAATGGCCATGTATGAACTTGGAATTTCACTGAAAGACTTTTTACAATGTGTGATTTGTCCTAAATGAAAATGATGCCAATCTAGCATGCAATATGGCCACTGTAACAGCCATTTTTAAAATTTTGTTATCCCTTAAAAATATCAGAGATGGTTTCAACACTCAGCATATATAAAAAAGAAATGGCCTTTTCATGGATTGCTGAAAATTCATCTGGCCAAAAGAGTGCCAGTCCCTTTCAGGGACTTATCTTACCAATGTTAATGCAGTGCAGACTAAACCATTGAGTGAAAATGTACCAGGATTGTTTTAGGCAAGCCACAATGGTCATTCAGGAGATAAGTGTTACAGTGAAAGGTCTGAATGAGAATGAGGTATACTTTGTGTAATTTGTTTGTTGCTCTAATCAAACATTTCAAATTGACTTATGCAGAAAATGTCTTTGATGTATAATTTTTGATTTCTCATTTTCAGGATGATAATGAACAATATCCAGCTCGTCCTTACAGCTATGAACATCAGTCTAACCCTGAAACCAAGTAAGCATGAAAGAATGACGAATATTTTACTCTTATATATATATGTGTGTGTGTGTGTGTGTGTGTGTGTGTGTTTATATATGTGTGTGTGTGTATATATATATATATAGATACATAGATATAACTACAGTGGAACCCCACTCTAGCATGCTCCATGATAACATAAATTCGATATAACATGGTCATGGTGTGGCTCCCAAAATTTCATATACATGTATTTTTCTCATACATGTAAAAGATATTTTTTTTTCTTAAAAGTACAAAGAAAAGTTTACTATCATTTTACAGA
Organism: Potamilus streckersoni; assembly: GCA_016746295.1. Classification (NCBI taxonomy): domain Eukaryota; kingdom Metazoa; phylum Mollusca; class Bivalvia; order Unionida; family Unionidae; genus Potamilus; species Potamilus streckersoni. The sequence continues at coordinate 6,164,661 of JAEAOA010002353.1, read as the reverse complement.
AGAGATCTTGTATAATTAATACAAGATGATTGTGGTGTGGCGGCACAATATTGTGGCGGCACAATATACCATCTGGTGATTTTTTTAAATTGGCAACATTTTTAGCTGTTTAAATTTGTATATACAAACATTGGTTTGGATTGGAGAAATTTAGTGGCCCCATGAAAGAAAGCTGCAAAGTTGATATAAAAGGCACTGAAATTGATCTATTATTACATAAACAAATTCTTTATCCATATTGACAAACCATCTTAACAGTGCATTGTTATATCATAATCTGCTTATGTTGACATCTAGCATGAGTACTGTATATTTTGAAATATTCTCCTTTTTATCAAATTGACATTTCTGGTAGCGGAGATCAACCAGATGAGGAATTATCTCATAATCTATCTTTTGTCGGCTTTTTGGCCGCTTGCTAGAAATTAGTATATTTACATAGACATTTGTATGTGGATGGTAAGTACAATTCTTCTTTTTTTCACTTGGAATTAGATCCTTCAGAACATTCACATTTTCTGTAGTAATCCCTGTCATCAGACCAGAACACCTGCATCTTTATTGTCGATTGACTCTGTCTTTAAATATCTGATGCATGTGTGGAAGGCAGCATCACTTTACTACCACAAATGTTAAAAACAAAAGAAAAAAACAAAAACAAGCTCTCATTTGCCTATGCAGAGGCACAGTAACTACAATTGACCATACAACAGCCAATTCATTTTTTTTTAAATGTACCTTGGTAAAGCAGTAACTGAAATTTTAAAAGAAAAAATTACCTTTGAAGCACCGATTGTTATAAAAACATACTAAGCAAATGGGAAAAAAAATCAATCTCAATCATGCAGTACAATTTTTTGATGTTGCCGCCACAATAAGAAACAGACATTTCTTTGGTTCTCCAAAGCTGCATTGTAGTGATGATGGTGACTTCAATAATGCAAGCACCTTTCATTAAAAAACCCGACTTCAGTCTTCAATAATGCATGCACCTTTCATTAAAAAACCCGACTTCAGTCTTCAATAAAAACAAGGAAGTCAGTACCAAACTTCAGTAAAAGCAGTGGGTTTGTTTGAAAAACTTTATGCTTATGATGTCTACCAATGGCTCTTAAATGCAAATTTTTACCAACTTGGAACGTACTTAATGCTGCATCATTCATTATGTAATTGTGCTATTTATTTCCCCACTGAATTCAAACCTATATGACCTGTGACAATATTATTGAATATTTTAAATCTGTGTGTGCATATTTTTGATGGAATTACTTGTATTGTGGATTCAATGTATGTGACTTGATTTATGGGTGAGTACACGGTGTTGATACTTTATTCATTGCTATACATTAAACATGTATGTATAAACAGCATACATGTATATGTACCAAGGCGTGGTTTTCTGAATAAAGTAAAATATTATATATGTCTTCTCTGTTGTCACTACAGGTGTATTTCTCATTTATTATGCATCAAATTAAGATAACTATGCCAATGAAGCACACATTTTTGTGCCTACATTTATTACCTACCCCAACCACCCCACACATTTTTTCAGGTACATGCTTTCTTTTCTTTAGCTAACTGACCTGGTTGCTTATAACATGGTTTGATCTACAAAACGGTCAGGTTCTATGGCTCCAATCTACAGTGTTGTAGCAGGGTGACACTGTGTGTGTGTGTGTCTCTCTCTCTCTCTCTCTCTCTATTTATATATATATATATATATATATATATATATATATATATATATATATATATATATATATATATATATATAAAGATAGCAAAACAAGGAAGTTGTTTCAGAGTTATAGCAAATTAAGATAAAACATGTACTGTTAGACCACATTAAGCTGTTTTATACAAATGGCTTCTCATGTTCAGCCAGACTTTGACATAGCCTTGTGATCTTTACCATATCAGGGTATGGCAGAAGAATGAGTTTTCTTTGAAACACAAAAGTGAGGCTTTCCAAAAAATTTAAAAAGTGATTTGATTGGCTTAGGAGATAAGGTGATGTAATACACCATTGTAATGCAAGATGACATGTTTTATATGATCATGTAACAAGAATCATCTAAATAAATTTTTCTTTTCTTGTGTATCAGGCCACGAGATCACCTGCCCCCTATTGAAGGTCAAGGACAGGGTGAAAGAAGGCCTCCAAGCTATGAGGATATGCTTGCCAAGAAAAGACAAGTGGAAGCTGACAGGAGGTAATAAAAAGATCTTGAGAGGCATTCAGATCACAAGAAAAATATATCTTAAAACTAGCATGCATTTAAATTCCAGTGATAATTAAAATTTGCTTGAGCTTTTCATCACTTTGTCATAGATAAAATTATCTATATTATTCCTTGTTCATACAAAATATCTTTCCAAAATATACTCACCTAAGAGTCCAGTTGCAAACTGCACAGACCCAGATCTGCTGGCATATTATGTACTGTCAGATCTGGATGTATGCAGTTTGTTAGGAGTAATCAGTACATCAAACAACATAGATCCTGATTTGCTGGCACATTACAAAATGGCAGATCGGGATTTGTGTTGTTTGGATTTAGGCTCAGCTTGTAAGCAAGTATATATGGTATATAGTTTTGATACTTTCCTATATTATATAAATGCTGTGTAAATAATGTAGCAATATTGGTCTCCTTTTATACAGACGTTATGACCCAGGATTTGCACCTCGAGATGATAGGTATGAGGCAGAGAGGAGTGGACCTCCAAGAGATGGGGACTATGCCCCTAGAGATGGAGGTTACGGAGGAGATGGGAATCAGGTAGGGACTTGTATAGCATACTTTACAGAGAGAGTCAAAGGTTATATTGAGTTCTGAGATTACTCTGAATATAAGACATAAATATTATGAAACTGATACTGATGCTATTTAGGTCTAATTAGAATCTTTGATATTATCAGTCTAATATTTAGTCTCTTTTTCTTATATTTATTGTTTTCTGTTGATATGGAAATATATAGGCAGGCATGTATCTAGATCATTTTTTGTCATACACAAGTACAGAATTGAGGAAGGCATTCTCCTTGTCACACAGCAAACAACAAGGAGAGTGGTTTTATAGTCTTCTGCAGTAAATATCACTTTTCCATCAGGAATTGTTCATACAGCCTTGAAATACCCTTGAATTTAAAGCAAAATAAATTGTATTAAGAGTCCTTGAACTTGCAGAAAATTCCTTGAATTTTGCCAAAACCTCCAGGAATGAATCCTAGTGATTACAAAACATTGAAATAGAATAAAACTGTCTTTCTATTGAAATTAATTTTTTTTATCTTCAAAATAATAATTAATAAGTAAATAAAATTTTATAAGACTGGTTGGATCAAATACATGTGATACTGGTAGTTACCAGACAGTAGCATCCCTTTGTAGTACTGGCAGTTATTTTTTTTTTTTCATTTCCATTTCTGTTGCACCTATTTATGCACTGATCAAACCAGTTTGATATGAAAAAGTTTTATTTCCATCAGAAATAATACTCCCTGAAAACTTATAGAAGTCTTTGAAAACTCCACAAAAGTTCATGAAAGTGAAATCTCTAGGATTTATTAACGTTTACATGATAACTGAGTTTTGTTTGCAGGTGTGGGATTTTATGACAAAATTAATTTTTTTCCTATTAGGTATCAGTACCTGTTACCAATATTTATTGGCTCATGTATTTCATATGGACTAAAAACTGACTGAAGTCTATTTATTGATGGATCAGTCTTGCCTAGAGTTTCATACAGAGTAAATAGTGACTGAAGTCTGATTATTGATGGATCAGTCTTGCCTAGAGTTTCATATAGAGTAAACACTGACTGAAGTCTGATTATTGATGGATCAGTTTTGCCTAGAGTTTCATATAGAGTAAACACTGACTGAAGTCTATTTATTGATGGATCAGTCTTGCCTAGAGTTTCATACAGAGTAAACAGTGACTGAAGTCTATTTATTGATGGATCAGTTTTGCCTAGAGTTTCATACATAGTAAACAGTGACTGAAGTCTATTTATTGATGGATCAGTCATGCCTAGAGTTTCATATAGAGTAAAGACTGACTGAAGTCTGATTATTGATGGATCAGTTTTGCCTAGAGTTTCATATAGAGTAAACACTGACTGAAGTCTGATTATTGATGGATCAGTTTTGCCTAGAGTTTCATACAGAGTAAACAGTGACTGAAGTCTGATTATTGATGGATCAGTTTTGCCTAGAGTTTCATATAGAGTAAACACTGACTGAAGTCTGATTATTGATGGATCAGTCTTGCCTAGAGTTTCTGCTTTACATGCTCTTCCGGATCTCATATTAATAGCGCTGAATATTTTTAGAATAAAAAAATCCAAAAGGAACTGAATTGAAGCAGCATTCGAGGATATGAAATATATTTCATTATTTGATAGCTTCATTAGAATCTTTAATGACCCAGATCTGCCAATGCATAATTTGCCAGAAGATATGGAAATGTTCGGTTTGTAGCCAGTAGAACAAACAACATAAACCTTAATTTGCACGTTCATTGTGCAGTGGCAGGTCTTGATCTTTGTTGCTTGCAGAGTAACTCGACTTATAGGTGAGTTCAGATGGTTGATTTTAATGCCATGGGGGATCTCACTAATCAGCCGATTTTCCTTTCTTCTGATTATACAAGGCAAAATATAGAAATTAATGGTGAATTCATTACCAATTTTATCTGTATAGATATCAAATAATAATAATAATAAAAATAATAATAATAATAATAATAATGATAATGAGGAGAATAATAATAAAAATTTTATATATATACAGCACAAAGTGACAGTTTAGTTTAACACTAAAGAAATGAGTTATCCTGAAAATCAAATAGTTTTAAACTCAAAATAGACAAGCACTGCTCCAGTGACCTTAGTGGGTAGAAAGCATCCACCTCAGATGTGGAAGGTCATGGGTTTGAACCCTGGCTGAGTCATGCCAAAGACTTATAAAAAATTGTACTAGCAGCAGCTTTGCTTGATGCTGAGCATCATAAGAGGTTAGTGTTAAGAATGGGCGGCCTGGTGTCAGGATAATGTGACTGGGTAGGACATCATGCTACATGTCTGCAACATTATGCCCCAATGGTAAACAGCACTATAAACTGCAGACATTGTACTGATATGGCTGAAAAATTGTGAAAGCCATGTTAAAAATCCAAAACACACATATATACGCACATAATACACAAGCATTAGAGAGCACATAAAAGCAAATAAAATGTCATATTGTACTGAAATATTCATCTGTAAAATAGGCATAGAAAAGCAGGAGATATTTATTCTGCTTGGAACAGTTTGATTGTGATTGTCTTAGGATTTCATCCATTTAAGACACAGATTGTGAAAAAAAATGAAATGCTAGAAGCCTGCCATATGTGTCAGGGAATAATGTTCTACACTAGTGGACCAGTATATTGAAAGTTCGTTTTAAACAATTATTTCTATTGCTTTGGCATAATGAAATTTTTACTTCTTCAAAATACTCTTATTTTCCAAATTCTTGATGCTTACTGCAGATTTAATTGTTAATTCAGATTTGTTTTTATGGTTCAATAAAGAAAAATGAAATTTTGTTGTGGTTACTTAAAATTATGGATGTTTCTGGGGTGTTTTTTTTTCCCCATATGCGTGAATCATCCGTGAAATCCATAAAAACAATTTTAACACAAAAAATGGATTCATGGTATTCTTTAAATTTTAAATCTTTGACATTTTTTAAAAAGGACAATTTTAACACTTGTCAATTTGTTCCTTATCCTCAGGGACAAGATCGGTACAGATATTAAAGAGTGATTGGGAGACTGAAGCTTCCTGAAGTTTAATGTAGGTACATTCATACTTCCTTAAACCAGTTATTCTCTAACCCAATCTTGTCTGCAAAATGGTCCCTCTGTAAACTGATTATCTCCTAGACTGGTCCCTCTGTGATTTCTTCTGTAGACTGAACAGTGACTGTATCAGACTTAAGCTATGAACTGTCTCCTCTTAGACCTGACCTCCTCTGTAGACTGGTCATTCTCTAACCTGACCTCCTCTATCTTCTGGTCATATATTTCATTCTTCATTAGCACAGTGTACTACTAACCAAACCTCCATATACTGACTACCAGTGTGAAACAGCCAAGTGTCTGGGTTTGATTATTTTCACAATACCTCAAGTCATAGAATCAACAGAATCACAGTAAAATTAGTTTATATCTTACTGATTTTCCTTATGATTGGTAACATTGTGCAAATCAGGGGTGCACAATATGTTGATCACAATTGACCCATTGATCATGAAGGTAGTGTGAGTAGATCGAATAGCATTAAAAAAAATAAATGTCAGCCTATATGTATATTATGCATTTTTGTGGTAGGTTTTTCATTTTGGATTGGTCATTTGATAAGTAGCCTGCATGCTGAAAAAGTGTGTGCACCCCTGGTGTATATTATAGAAACAATATTTGTTATGTTGTACAGATTTCAGACCTTATGGACACAATTATTTTAATGAGAGGGTTGCTGAAATGAAGCATTCATATTGCATTTTTCAGTGTCATGAATGAATGTATAAATATTAGTATTTTTAAGATGATACCTACTTGGTGGAAGATGAACAAAGTAGAATTTATTTCATGCATATAACAATTGTCACAGTTTCTCTGACATACCACATGGTGGGGTTATTTTGGCAGTATTGAGTCGTTTCATATTATTATCACAGAAATAAATCCTGTCCAGATTTATTATATGCTGAAATAAATGTGACAGAAATTTGGATAATGTCTTAAAACTGAAGAAAAAAAAAACATATAACACCATTTTATTTAAGGACAAAGCTTTGGTAGTTTTTATTCACATCTATTCACAGCATAGTGTACTTGATAAAAATCACTAAATAACAACTGTTAATACCATCCTAAGTAAATATTTATTCCTTCCCATAGTGATCGATCTGTGGATCCCATACATAAATTGAATAATATATTATAATGAGGCACATTTTATTCATTGTTTTCACAGAGTGTGAATAAAGAATTTAGTGGACTAAAGCCTATATTGCTATGGACAATGTTAAAGATTGTTAATACTATGTGTTAATGAATCAAGCTCACTGTAGAAAGAACATTGAGTTTCTTTGCCTCAATTTGGATTATGTTAGCAACATTGTACTATTATTTGGAACAGACTGGTATGTCAGTGCAATGATGCGATACAAATGCATAATATTTTGTGTGATATTTTTCCTTCAGTGAATGGTAAGTGAGGTGGTTTGACATGTTCTTGACAGAAAGTTTTGTACTGGAGTGTAGTTGAGACATTACTTTTTTGCTTGGGGGAGGGCAATATCATTGGTAACCCACAGAAATAAAAATCTCTTTATCTGCTATTGCTAATATAAAACTCAGAAATTTGAAATCTCTCTTTTTAGACAAATTTGTTAAATTATATCTCCATAAAAATAACTCACTATGCTATAACTTTTCATTCCCATGTAGGACCCTCTCCTACACTATTATTGGATTCCATTTAATCTACACTACTAGCTGGATTGTAAATTTGAGGTCCGTCATGATTGTGGCATGTTACAGTTTACATTTCATGGACTTTTTTCCTCTTTAAATACAGTAAATAAATACAGAAGTCCACTTATCCCAACAACAAACATCTGAACCATATTCTGATCTGAATTAAACACATTTTCTTCAAATTTATAACAGTTCAGTGATTTATATCAACATATTCAAACTAACTGAACTCCCTAAAGAAATATGGATAAATGGACTTTTACTGTACTGTACTTAAAACCTTGTAGTTAAGCAAATTATCTTAACTTTTGTTGTTTTTTTTTTTCCATTCCAGATGTGACCAGAGTCCGTCCAATACTTTCAGATTGTGCCAAGGTGCATCTAGTTTTGTATATAATAGTCCAAAGATTTGGAATATCACATCGGTTTTGGGATGGTCTTTGTCAGCCCACCAGCTCTGTGATATAGTTTTGTATCTTGTGTATATCAATATGATTTTTGCTGTTTTATGATGAATACTTTATTTTAAAGTTCTAGACCATTTTCAGCTTAGTCTTGCAGATATTTTAAGAAGAGATTTTTGACATTTTAGATTAAATAATTGTACTTTCAAAGTCAAAAGTTTCAGGTGTGTACTGATGCATATATTTGAATATAACAAATACTTGTTCATATCTCCGTTTGGATTCTTTAGAATTTAAAAAATGAGCCTTTCTGATTGAAACTAAAAAAATATAAAGTTATGTGAATCAACAGCTTATAGCTTAAGTCTCAAATAAATAAAAGCAAAGAGATTTTTAAGTATCTGACATTATTTCTTGACTACCTTGATAAATTTGATTTCAGTTTCATAATTTGTTGCATTTTTGTATGCCTGTCCTAAGCTTTAGGAGTTATGTTGATATGTTGTCTGTCTGTTACTCATTTTGTTTCTGCACAGTAACTCCAATTCTTCAATATCTACATTTACCAAACTTCATGAATGGATTCCACTTACGGTAAGGAAGAACCTATTGATTTTGGAATCCAAAGGTCAAGGTCACTTTTACTGCAAGAAAAAAAAGTTTTCTGTGAAGTAACTTGAGCTTTCCAACATCTGCAATTATCCAACTTTGTGGATAACTGTCACTTAAGATAAATGTGAACCATGTTAATTTGGAAATCGAAAGGTCAAGGTCATTGTTGATGAATGGTTCTGGATAATAACTTCAGTTCTCCACAATCTAAAGTTAAGACTTTGTGGATGGTGTGCCATTAGGGTAAACAAGAAACCTATTTATTTTGAGGTCAGCAGAATAAAGGTCAGGGTCATTGTGACTGGATAAAGATAAATAGCTTCTGCTTGATAATGTTAGTTACATACATAGATACAACTTTGTGGATTTCTTGCATCTGTTGCAATGAATAAGCATATTGATTTTGGGACCAAAAGATCAAAGGTCAAGATGACTGAAAATGTACAGATTATGTCTGTGCAGTAACATTAGTTCTACATCACAAGATTAAAGGTCGTAGTCATTGTGTCTCAAGGAAGAATGGGTTTTACATAAAATCTTTGATTCTGGAGTAAGCTTTTTGATCAAGCTTTTGTAAATGGCTAGCACTTATGATAATAAAGAAATCTATAGATCATGGAGTCTAAAGGTCAGTCAGTGGTTATAGTCATGGTAAGTCTGAAGTAGCCATAGTAGATCAGTTGTTAGAGTGCCTAAATTGGCTGCCTTGTGTCTAAATTGATGTGCTTATCTCACATTTCCTCAGCATAGACAGATGCATTTAAAGTGCTATTGAAATCAATAAAAGCAAAACTAAAAGAAACTGGTTTTTGTACACTACTTTTAACTTAAGATTGCATACCTTGAACAAAGGCCAAAGTAACTGAGATCCATTCAATAATATAGAGAATCAGCCATGCCCAACTGACATATTTCATGTTGATCATAGACCTGACATTTTTCTTGTTGTTTATAGACCTGACATATTTCATGTTGATCATAGATCTGACATATTTCATGTTGATCATAGACCTGACATTTTTCTTTTTGTTTATAGACCTGACATTTTTCTTGTTGGGTACAGATCTGATATTTTATTGTTAAGTATCTGCCTCACATATTTCCAAGTGTACCAAAATGCTGAAAGGAGGTGGTCAACAAATGTTGATGAATTCAGATTTTCATTTTATATGTGGTTGAAGACTTTCTACATGCTTTCACTTATTTTGTTTTTGGAATCAACACACATTAAAGAGCAAATCAGATAAATGTGTTGAGATTGTGTACTACTTGGATATGCTTTCTATTCACATTGATATTCATTGTTATATTGTAAAATATTTGATTTGTAAAAAATTTATGTGCTTATAATTTTTTTAATATATGTTTGTATGAACCAGATTTTTTTCCCACCAAACTATTTGTAGATGAATTCATGGAAAGAATAAGTCTGTACAAGGCCTATGGACAATGTCTGCCTTTAACTTACATAAATGGCAGCACATTTGTCTCACTATAAAATTCAGACTCATTGGCTTAAAAACATTCTTATTTTACATTTTGTTTTCAAGCATTTTATTTGTTATTTATAACAATTTTATTTATAATATTCACATTCCACTTGTCCTTGTTGATTCAGCAATGGGGTATGCACTATATGTATTTATTTTGGACACTTGTGGCTATTATTAATTAAAACATACTGTGATGATTTGTTCTGTATATGCATTGTAAATTCCATTTATGTATGTCAGTCTAGCTATTGTCAAGGTATGACTTCAATTTCACCTTCATCTTGCTCTCTCAAGTCATATTTTTCTGATTGGAATTATATCATACAAGAAATAGGAAAAAAGACTTACATTCATACAAATCATGGACTTATAATGACAATCTGTAATCCTTGTTGAAGGAACAAAATTCAAGATGGAACATAAACTATAGAATGTTTTATCAACACTCCAAAACAATTGATTGAACAGATGATGACCAAACCATGAAACAGATTTGATTGCATGTATTATAAATCTGAGTTTATCTGGCCTTCTCACATTTTTTAAATAGATTTTATATAGTACAAGTAGTTTCATTATTTTGATTGTTGCCTAAATCTTTTAAATCTTGATTTTGAAAACTTTTATGAAATTAAATGGTTTTACAGCAGATAAACATTTTTATTTTCCCAAGAATCCCTTCTCACCTGTGGCTTTCACTTTGGTCTGGTTCAACAAATGTGACTATCCCTGTATGTATGTAATTACATCAAGCCAGAATGTTCACATTCTCTGATATGGCAGAGTGTAGGATGCTTTACTTCTTCTGTTTGCATTATAATTAGTCTTACTTCTAGATATTCCATTTTTTGTGATTGATACAAGCTTTGTATGCTGGATCTCAGTCCAAGTAAATTATTATCCTTGTTTACTGTCAAAACTGCACTGGTAGTGCAGTTGACTATCTGTTGGTAATAAATATAAAAAAAATAAAAAAAATATTGTCTGCCAGGTTAATGGCATTTAAACCACAATTTTTAATAAATATATATATATACACAATTTATTCTGATTTGATTTTATCATTACACTGATAAATTATACCTAGAAACAAAATGTAATAATCAAGAAATCTTTGGAGTATTGTACATTGTGTTGTCCATATTTCTAGCATGACTGAAAAATAAAGAGTTTCTAAAATTTTACAGAATTTTTTTTTTCATGTTCATGTCAGAACCCATTGCTGGAAATCTTTGGCCGATTTTCCAGACTTGTGCAGTGCTATACTCATATAGTACCTGTTTCTTAGTATCCTTGTACTTGAGTAGTGCATGTTTCTTAGTATAATTGTACTTGAGTAGTTCTTAGTATTAATGTACATGGAGTAGTGCCTGTTTCTGACAATCAAACTAACGTACATGAGTAGTGCTTGGTTTTGAGTACCAATTTGCATCAGTTGTGTCTGATTCTTAGTACTAATGTAGTCAAATAGTGCCTGTTTCTAAGAACCAATGTAAATGAATAGCACCTATTTCTGGGCACCAATGTACATGAATAGTGCCCATTTCTGAGCACCAATGTACATGAATAGTGCCTGTTTCTGAGCACCAATGTACATGAATAGTGCCTGTTTCTGAGTACCAATGTACATGAATTATGCCTGTTTCTGAATATCATTGTACATAAGTATTGCTGCTTTTAAATATCACTGTACAATAGTGTCTTTTCCTGAATACCACTGTATTCCAGTATTGATAGTACCTGTTTTTGAATGCAATTAAAGTGTGTTTTTTAACACCACTAAGCACTAATATGTGATTGTTGACTGTTTCCAAATAGAAATGCAATGGAGTGTTGACTGTCTCTGAATATACCATATATATTTGTGTATAAGCTGAATAATTTAGAGGGGAAAAATGCCTGGAAAAAAATGGGGGCCAGCTTATCTGCAGGCCAAGGTTTTAAGTCTGAAAATTTTTTAAGCTTTTCTTCTTGATTACTGGTATTTATTATGAGATCACATGCCTAATGATGCCACATAGCTCATGTGATATGTGCTGTCTTGAAGTATAACAAGTATTTTAACTTAACCGGTAGGATAAGGAATGAAAAACATGTATGACATTCACCCACCAGAAAATGAAGCCATACATGTTATTTGAGCCATAGTGGTAGTGTATTTTCCAATTCTAAATTAAGTATTAAACCCCAAACTATAGGAGCTTGTATCCTTGCTGACAAAAAACAATATATTGTATAGTACATGTATAACCGGTAAATTGTCAGCAATGATACAATCCCCTGTGAAACTAATCAGTAGTCATTGAACTCTGCAATAATGTGCACACTATCTTGTTTCAGTGTTAATATGAAAAGAAACTAAATAAAAAGATTTAAGAATTAACAACACTGAAAGTATTTATGACACAACCATTTTGGTGTGGAGAGTCATGTACATGTATGAGAGTTTTAAAGCAACCATATCGAGAGGCTCCATAGGGGTTTGATGCATTGGTGCCTAGGAAGGGTAAATAGCAAGCAACTAGCATATGCAAGTCAATGATTAACTGTTACAAATGCAATTTGAGGGATTTCTTTGACAGTTGTTTTTATAAGTAAGAGGCAGCCACAGTTTATCTTCTATTGTTGTTTAGTTGTTTGTGAAGCAAAGTGATTTGTTAGTTGTAGAGTGTTGTACAATAAGTACCAGTATGCTTCATCTGTGGTAAATGTCTAGGATTTTGTTGCACAATGCCAATGAATTTACTAATACATACCAATGCATGTATTTAATGAGATAAGGTAGTGGACGTAGTTTCTACTCAAAGTTATAATTGTCACAATACTTGAACAATGTCCACTCTGAAAACCATTTATATTTTTGTCCACTGAATCACACTACCTGCAGTTTTAAAAAAAAATCAATAAAACCCCCACACAAAATAATAAATTATCCAGTTGATACGAATTGATAACCATCCAGCCATGGAAAAAATTACAGGATAAGGTAAACTGCCACTATCACAAATTTTTTCAGTTTAATCTTTCCATAAGTTTATATTCAATCAGATAAAATGAATAGTGTTAGAAGTAAAAGAAAGTGTTCTGTTAATGATGGAGCATTCAAACTTAAAGTTTTTGAATATGCAGAAGCAAATAACTGCTGCAGCACATAAATTTTGTGTGAACGAGAAGCATGTACAGGAATGGCAGAAAAGCAAAGCAGCATTTGAAAAAATGCCAAGAACCAAGAAGGCTCGTCTGACTGGGATTGCCTCATTCCCCAAATTGGAGAAAGATCTGTTATATTGTAAGTTAATGTCATCAAAATGGATGCATTGTCACATGAACTGAAATTTGTCTGCGTGCTATGCAGATTGCAAAAGATGACAAATATAAGATGGCAGATTCCAAATTCATTGCATCAGCTCGGTGTTCTCATTTTATGAACCAGCATGGTTTCTTCCTCTAGCAGTGAACAAAGATAGCTCAAAAGCTACCAAAAAGATTTGGAAGAAAAAAATTGAATAATTTCAGCAGTTCATCATTGAACGCAGAAAGGGGTGCTTTTTCAAACTATCACAAATTGGAAATATGGAAGAGATGCCTACGACGTTTGATTTACCAAGCAAAAACAACAGTCAAATACTATTGGTGAGAAAAGTATTCTGATAAAAATGACCAGCCATGGAAAAAAAACATTTTTATGGATGTTTTTGGCCTGTTTAGCTGATGAATCAAAGCTGCCTCCTGTCATAATTTTTAAAAGGAAGACGCTGCCAAAAAACATGAAATTTCCTGCTGATGTTAGCATTCGTGCACATGCAAAAGGGATGGATGGACTAAAGTGGAATGATTGAATGGTTGGAGGTCTGGAACAAGAGACCAGGTGCACTTCTTCAAATATCTTCAATGCATGTCTCGGACATGTTTTGAACACACAAGACAGATGAAGTAAATAAAAAGGCCGCAAAACAAATGAAGACTACATTGGCTGTGATACCAGGAGGTTTGACATCAGTGTTGCAACCCCATGATGTCTGCCTTAAGAAGCCCTTGATGTCTGCCTTAAGAAGCCCTTGATGTCTGCCTTAATAAGCCCTTGATGTCTGCCTTAACAAGCCCTTGATGTCTGCCTTAACAAGCCCTTGATGTCTGCCTTAACAAGCCCTTGATGTCTGCCTCAACAAGCCCTTGATACCTGCCTTAACAAGCCCTTGATGTCTGCCTTAACAAGCCCTTGATGTCTGCCTTTATAAGCCCTTGATGTCTGCCTTAACAAGCCCTTGATGTCTGCCTTTACAAGCCCTTGATGTCTGCCTTTATAAGCCCTTGATGTCTGCCTTAACAAGCCCTTGATGTCTGCCTTAACAAGCCCTTGATGTCTGCCTTTATAAGCCCTTGATGTCTGCCTTAACAAGCCCTTGATGTCT